>OZ007524.1:6714364-7126686 GCA_963931895.1 Eupithecia pulchellata | reverse complement strand
GTACTCTAGCAGCGCGCGCATCTCGAAATCCTTGACTCCTGGAACAGGATGCTGCAGTGATCCATGGGCACGTCAGCCAGTATGGACTGGAAGTAGGGCGAGTTCGCGGCCAGCACCACGCGGTGCGCCTTGAACGTCACCTGCTCGTCGACCACCAGCGTGCAGTCAACATACGTCTCTACTTTGATCAGCGCCTCCAGGATCTCCACCAAGTTTGTCTTGTGGTGGTTCCACTTGAGGCAGAAAGTCTGCTGACCTTCGCTGCTCCCCATTTTCTTAAGCTGTGATTCTGCGGACAAAATAAATTACCGTGAATGTAATGTATGCTTACATTAAACACTTTTGGTTGCCCCTACTTCTAAGCACTAACTATTTATTTTAGAAGTCAATGTTAATCTACTTGTGGGCTTGTGTGGTTAGTGTCACACCGCAGTATGCCAACAGAGCAGAATATTGTATTTTTAATCAACATAAAAAACGTATAATTAAATCATAAAACGAGCAACACTTGTGGTTAATGTTAGAAATATTTTATTTTTAATATGTATGTTTGTAAGTCATTTGTTTTACTAGCGCGGTAAATAGCATCTCTACCTGGTAAATTTTCACCAAACGTTGTCCCGGGAAACATTGTTGTATTCGCGTCACGCACAACAATAAGAACTGCAAGAAGGTAGCGAACGCACTAACATGTGTACAGTCGACGCGCACCTCGCGCTGGCCGACCACTGACTGTGTCACGGTGCGAGCCTGCACCTCCCTACCACATTTACATATTACCATACGAAGCCCTTCCATACTGCCAAATTGACTTTTTTACCTTTTATTCAGCAGGTATAATCGAATTTGGGGGACCGATGAAAGCGGTTTAGCCGGCCGGATTCTCGCCCGACTTGTTTGTAGTCAACAAATGTTAATTCAAAGAATTTCGGACTCTATTACACAACAAAATAATAACAAGTTCCGTAATAAATAAATCAAACATGCAAAAAGAACTGATTAATGAATGGCTACAGCAACGTCTACGAATTCGTAGCACCTCTACGAGCGTCTACGAAAACAACAAAATCATTATGTACCGCAAAAGTAAATAAACATACCTGTGCAAAGTTAATCCGTTAACACGTAAACAGCCTCGGCGCGGCAAATGTTCAGGAAATGCATGAGAACAGTTCACACTGGCACTTGTAGAGTTCGGCACGCGAGTTGTTTCGCGAGGGTAGAGTAAGGTAAGTGAGATAAGTCGGGAGTGCGCCCTGTGGGGGCGGCGAGCTCGCGAGAGCGTTTGGCTATGACTGGCGGAGTGTGGGTCGCGGCCGGGCCCTAGCGACGCCGCGCCCCGCACCTCTCTTGCGCTTTTTACGCACGCGGCCGCAGCGCGCCCGAGTGCAGTGCAATTGCGTGCGGGTGAGAGGGCGCGGGGAGGGACAGAGACGGACGAATTGCAGCTGAGGAGGGCCGACTTCCATGTGTGTGTGAGTGCGTGCGCGCATCGCGTCTCGCGAACGCCACCAAACAACAACATAGAGTTTAATTCTTATAAAAAATGCAGCCGCGCCTAGCTGGGCCTTTGTGTGCCACTGCCAACGTTGAACTTCACATTATTGCCTTCGAATTTTTATAGTTTTTGTTATTTTATCGCTGTATTTTAATGAGTGCCTATGCAGACGATACAATCAGCTTTGTTTGATTAAACATTTACATTAGGCTATAACATAGCTGACTTTTTTCAAATGTTTAAGTATTTAGGGTACTACTTATCAAAATTATTACCAGAGACAATTATTTCAGTAATGTCTATTTAAAGTACCTACGGCACACATAAAAGAAAGAAAAAACTAGTGAATTTTTCAGCTGCGTTAGATAGAGCGGATAGAGCTTAGGGCTCCAAATAGTCTCATCGGTTGCTCATCGCATCGGTTGCTTCGATTCCGATCTTGCCCTAGAGTAATCATAATTGGTTAAGCATGGCGATTACGCACACCTTTTTCTGGAAGATGGAACACAACAACAGATGTCTGATGGTCCCGGTAGGTTTATTTTTATAATATATGAATTCAGGGGCGAAAAATAAATCGCACAGGAGATTTCGATTAGACAATAAAAAAAATCTACTCGTATACCTAATTTCAGATTTTTTAAATAGGTATTACCTACCTGCTTACCTATTTTTCAATATAATGTTTCATCGCCGTAATACCGCAAATTATTGGCCAGAAACTAGACTCTACAGTAAGTACAGCAGTAATTTTATTCATTTACGTAAAAACGTTACAATTTCACCGCGACAGGATCGCCCTAAAATTCCCAAAACTGCGTGAACAACACGTTAAACGGGGTCATTGACTCACTGCCTGCGAGGGAACGCCAAAATAGCGCGAAATGCACTCAAAAATAGAACGAGATCTGTGTGCAATATTTTTTGTAGGTGAATTCCTTCTTCCGCTAATATTGGGGGAGAGTTTCAAAATAAGACTGAAACATATGAATATTTTTCCAATATTAACTAATTCTTTAATATTATTTAGGTTTAAATCGTACTTAAGTGCTGCCAGCATTTTAGGCACACTGAATTCTGGTGACGGCCTAGATTTTTAGAAAATAGATAGGGACATAAGTGTATATTTGTAATTGTTTTATTCTGTTACGTAAATTGCCTTTTTGGCTGGCTCAAAAACAGATTATTTATCCTTCCAGGTAGAAAAAAGGAGAATTTAGTAGCTAGAGAAATGGATCATAGAATAGATGTTACCTATTGATGTAAGTAAGCAACAAAATGAACAAAGATTGCCTATAAATGAAACGTCACTCTTCATGACGATTACAATACAAATGATACGGGACACGCGGAATTTGATCTATTAGGCAGTACATCGTCAATTTAATCAGACATAATAAAAGGGATGTAAAAAAATAATACAACACGTATAAAATTGCCAGATGAGTATAAAAATATGGAAAATAGAAGAAGAAATAAATATAGTTCTGGAATACTTATTTACAGTATTGCCTTCCAATGTTTAGGTCAAAAATATCAAGAAATTTTTTGATAGAATTTAATTAGAGAACTATGTGTTTTGAATTTTCCCACGATTTATCGTTGGATTGATTGATTTCTAAGGTATTTGTAAACAAAAGCTGCAAATCGGCTTTTGGCACTCGAATGTAGAGCCCTTGGCCCTTGAGCGCAATCATTTGCATATCGATGACGAACTCTTGCGGAGAACTCTAGGGCCCTTCACAAATAAGGTACCTACGTACTTTTGAGCTAATATAATAATACTTGCTTCTGCCTGCGACATTGCATGCATTTTTTGAGATAAATCCTCGATAATAATGTTGATCCAGGATTTAAGTGTACTATTTTTTTTTCAAAATTGAACCTGAAAGAGTATCAAACACTTGCGTACATATTTTTGCCTTTATACTTAAAGTGTGACATCACAATATATCTATGAACTTTAAGAAAAAAACATTATAACTGTATTTTAAATATAATTTTATTTTCCTGGGTTTGTAAAATGACACATTTTGCTAAGTTCTTTATAAGTTGTTAATCAACACTGAATGAGTAATGAAATAAAAATAAACTAAAGCAAAAAACTAAACTTATAGATAATCGTTGGCCACTTTTGTTAGGTTAATACCTAAATAAACAATGGTATCGATTTGTGATACTTTACTGACACTGCTCTTTGTGAATATGAAAGCAAAACGTACCACGACGAGTCTCGTCTAGATGATACCTACCTATTTAAGCAAATAAATTGGTTTATACAATTGGCCCTGAGCTCACATGCACTGGTATTAAACCGAAATGTATTATGTAAATACATATTCTTAATACCTAGCTGTCAGGTTCCTAAAATTCTGTAAATAAAAATATATTAATAAATATATTCTATTAAATTTTTTTTTCTTACTTTAAATACACACTCATAAATTCATAATGTTATACTCAAGAGTTACCGCGTGATACATTGGAGGTAGAATTTCTCTTTTGATAATTAATCTTATCTCACACAACAGCACTGTCAATTAAATTTGATGTGGGCAAGTCAAACAAAAGCAATACAAGTCCATCAAGTTTGCATTGAACGTAAAATATATGAAAACTTAAATTTATTCAAATTTATTTTTTGTTTGTTATAGTTTCAGAAATACCCTTAAGATATACATTAACACCTGAAGTTAATAATAGATTCATCGTCATCATCAGCCCACATTAGTCCACTGCCTCCCCTAATGAGCGCCATAGCGCCCTGTCTTCAGCATATCGCATCCAGCATCTGCCAGCAGTCTTTCGCAAATCGTCATCCAACCTTGCCAGAGGGCGTCCTACACTACGTTTATAATAGATTAGGTTGTGTTAAGGGTCTTTGCATTCAAATGGCAAGATTTCCAATAGTACCTAGGTGCCTTACTTATTCATCACGGTGTAAGAGGGTTCACTATGATCCTTTTTTGTTGGAAGAACACCAACGCTTCATCCCTTTACGAGATATTTATTCAGGGTGAGCGCGTAATGCATTCGTCATACTAAAATATACTTTACTTTATAGTTTTTATAGCAAAGTTCCTACTTACAGATATGCAATAAATATGTTTCCGAAGACAATTCCGGTAAACACTACTAAGGTAGTGTACGTGTGGTTTTTGCAAACCACATGACAGGCAAAAAGGGCCAGCCTGTGGCCTAGTCGCGGAAACCAGTCCAGAAACAAATAACAAATAGCGCTATTTAGCGATGGTGAAATAGGGACGTAAAAGAAAATAAGTTGACGTATCAGCGGTCAACCACAGACCGTTAAAAATACCCGATAATTTGACTGTTTACATCGGAAGTTGCATGCAAATGTGGCATTGTCAGCTTTAACAGTTATGACCTTTGATACAACAAAATTAGTTCGGCGATTCGCGGAAACGCCGGTCTGCTAGTACGGGGCGATAACCTTTTCAATTATTTATTCATTGAGCCGATACCTAACCTCAACAGCAGAATTTCTATAGAGTAACAAATAAGGTATACCTATTTATTTATTGAAGAACAATCGACATTATTACATTTATTCGGTACACATTTGTGTTAGATCTTTACTATGAGTGATATTCATAATGTAGCCCACAGCGCTATCCACATATGCGTGACATAGATAATACACAATAACAGGCAACGAGTAGCCTTAACTCAAACATGATGAAGTCTCAGAACGTCAGAACTGGCAAATGTAGTCCCAGTAGTTACATTACCTATGCTGCGTTTGTCACTGCAAATCGCTCATATTGGCAATTATTAATCACATCACGAGTACATGCAAAGTGCACTTTAATATATAAAAACTAAAGATAAATAGGTAGATAGTGAGAAAACACTTTGTTATAATTACCACACAAAGCAAGAGAATATCACAAATAGATATGCTTAAAGTAAAGGAAGTATAAAGGACGGCCTTATCACTATGAGCAATCTTTTTCAAGCAACTTTGAGATGAACATGACATGTAAAAATAAAAAATCTCTTCTACGCAGCACAAACGATACACGTTCATTATCAAATGCAATGAATCTTTTCCGCGATAATTTAACATAAAACTCGCACTGTGTACGTTTGCATTCCTAACTAGCAACCTCATTGATAAACGCACGGACAATTGACTGACAATAAGCACAAAAGTGCATTATGCTAATACCAGCATAAATAAAATAAACAGAAACGCTCATCACGACCTATCCCACGAACGCAAAAACGCGGATAAAAAAATACTAATAAAAAAGCAATAATGCGATCCCGCATGGTGGCTTGTTGAGCTGAAATTGACGCGGCTGATGAACCGTAAGGGACGGATTGTGGGTAGGATTATACTTTACCACTCATTTGTCGTATAAGTACGCATTTTAAGGATATTCTCCCTGTATATTAACAAACACTGTATATTCATCATGCATATTCAATTATTTACACGATAGTGATGCCGTAAGCAATATTATAGAACTCTAAAGACACTTGATAAATAAAAACATCCAGCTTTTTTAAAGCTATGATTATTTCTTGTGCGGTTTCAACGAGTATTCAACGCCACGAGACAACTCCCCTATTCACATTTCTATGAGAATTATGCAAAATCGTTACAATAATATTAACACAACAAAGACCGTACTTAATAACAATTAATGTATTAACATCGCATAATGAGGGAAGGGTTAGATAATTGTAATTTCACGAAGTCATCATTTGTCACCAGCATCCGAAGAGACGCCACGCGTCCGTCGAATTTATTAACTATTTTATTACATCTGGGGTGCACTACCCTTATCTATTATTAACCACTGATAAACGTAAATAGGTACTAACCTCATAGAGCTGCGAATTAGTTTGATTGTATTTTAATAGCCACATGACTAAGCGCTATCTGTTTGAGCAAAGTCTACCAATAATTTTAAATAAACATTCAAATTAGTGCGTTTTTGCGTTTGAAGGCAATAAAGAACGCGTCATGGGTGCTGAAAATAGATTATTTGGCCTATTTAATAGAAATGTTGAACTTCTAAGTCTACATTTAATTAATCACAATGCGAACGATTTGTTTCCATATTCGCATTGGTACAAGTTGCGCAAAATTGAAAGTACTCGTACATATAAAAGTGATTCTTGGGATTTCATATCCAAAAGTTTTTTTAATTTACGTACGTTGAAAATACGTCAGCAATAAGGTGTATGAAACTGAGTTGCTACCAACAACCGATCTTATTATCAGCATGTCCCTAAAACCCACACAGTAATCTAATATATTCCATGGGTGGGTACCATAGACAAGTAGAGTTAAGTCCACGCCCGACCCCGGATGCGGCTCATTGTAGCGAAACTCCCCGGGACCCACGTGAAACAATACACTCTTTCCTCCCATTGTCTATAGCAATGGGCCCAAGCATTAGAATTTTTATAATTCTAATTAATGTGATCGCGAAAAATACGATTATTTACAACATATATTGAATTCACTATTTTACGAAACACAAAAACGATAAACCAAAGGTTCAAACCCAATAAGTACAATAGGCATAGTAACAAAGACCTGAATAAGATCTAGGTACCTCTAGCTTCTACCTTTTATCTGTATGTAATGTATCTAGATATGTACGTTGGGAGGTTCTGATAAGTTTAAAAAAAGACGAATTTACTTATTTACCTTTTTGTCGGTTGGAATTGATAACATCTATTTCGGAAATGGGTCAAGAGCGTTTGTAAAAAAATGAATTAAATTAAACTGGGCGTATCTGCTAAGTATCGTTGTCAAAATATCGGCGAGCACCTGCTTTGCAGACGGGGTGGCGCGTAACGAACTTCTGAATTTATTTGCTTTGTCTAGTTTTTTTTACAAACAAAAAGTCGTTTTTATACAAAACTATGACGAAGATGGTATGTATAAAACCTAGTGTTGAAGATAATCCACATGCTGCCGGTTAAAAATTAGCTCTTTCTTCGTTTTGTCTTTAAAATTACAGGTTTCAAAAGCTACGGATAAAGATAAAATCTCAAACTCTATCCGGAGATAATTCGCTCCCGACTCGCGGCCATGTTGTCTTCGCCGCGGTTCAACGAAAAAAACAACCGCGAGGTTTTTTACTTTTTTCATACAGGATCATTTTTCTTACTGACTCGGTCACGGGATTATCTAGTCTTGTCAATGGAAAATAGTACGTATGATGAGGGATATAGGGTTGTTTGAGTAACGGAGGCTGTGCTGGAGTGGACGTCCTTGAGCGGACGTGATCTGCTAGCCGCGAGAGATCGTCCCATCGCATGCTGGTCGTTGCACTGACACTACTTTAAAATGCATTGGAAAGTAGAAAACTTATTCGAATGTTATTCGTTCTAACGTTGCTTGCACTATAACTAGGTAGATTATATACTTAAATGTTGCGTTATTTCTGCGCGTTATCTAAGCGTTATTTAAAAGCTTTATACTATTTTAGCCATTTGCAATTAGGTAGGGTCGCGCTACACCCATCACCATATTTACGACTTCTTTTCCATGTCGCTAAACGTTGAGGAAAACCGCACCGCCATGGCGTAACCGAACGAAACTCTGAATTTATGTTTACTTACTTAAAACCTTTCGCAATGCCGTTAAATTTATTATAATTTGTTGCTCCACATATACAAAAAAAACAAACACAAAATTTTACAAAGCAAAACAACGATGCAAATCTAGCACGTGCAAATGCAAACTCTATGAAGGGTGAATGTTTTCGTAGAATCAATCACATCATCATCACATCACCAGCCTATAACAGTCCACTGCTGGACATAGGCCTCCCTAATGAGCGCCATAGATGGATTTACTCATCATTTGGGGGTTTTGCCCATAATCCCCACGCTGGGCATGCGGGTTGGGGATCCCCAATACTACACTCGTATTGAGTATTAAGAATCAATACTACACTCGTATTGTGGATATTTCCGGTGAGCGTGTAAGTACAATATCGGTGGCAATGTCGCCTGGTGCGAATTGATGGACACCACGATAGGCGACTGGTCCGCCCTAATTACAGGTATCATTTGCAATAAACTTGCTGCCATCGGACACCGTTCCCAGACCTATCATAGGGACAGCGACATGCAAAACAATAACCAACCGCAAACACAATCATAGATAACTACGCTTTACTGCAGGTGAAATGCAGCGAATGGAAAATTGCGTCAAAAAAATGGAAAATTTTACGTAAAATTTGGACTCAAGTTAAAAAGCATTACGATTAATATTTTTTGTGAGTTCAAATAAAAATCCCGTTTCCCAAAAGGTTTTGATAGTTTTATCAGCGCATCCTAGTCCACTGCTGCACAAGGACTACCCTAATAAGCGCCATGGCACCCGTCTTCAGCTTGCCACAACCAGCATCTGCCTGCAGATTTATACAGGCCGTCACCCCACCTGGCCGGAGGGCGTTCTACACTACGTTTGTTGAGTCCCGGTCTTCACTCAAGAACACGTTTACCGCAGCGGTTGTCAGTTCTTTACGAGATATGCCAGCCTGCTCATTTCAGCTTCTAATTCTTCAGTCAATTTTGATAGCCGTTTTTGATAGTTTATTGTTTTCAATGATTTGTTTCCTTAAACAGTCCTCTAGAACTCTCCTTATAGGGTTAAAAAAAAGTTGCTAAACAATAACAAAAACGTACAAAACTATTTGAAAGAGAAGATTATAGCCGTTTACATCAGTAGAAAGCTGGATTTGCGGTTGTTTTATTCTCAAACAAACGACCCTCTGCTAGTACAGCGGGGTTGTGGTCAAAATTGTATTTTTATTGTAATTGTTCCGTTTCATAGAGAGCTTTCCAGCTAGGGTAAACACGACATACTGTACTTTCATATACTGGTTTATGGCGTTTTGCGTAATTATTAACGTTTCTATTCTGTTTTTTGCTCGCTTTATAGTTTTGTTCACTTAAAATATGTAAGTGTATTTATTATCTACACTAATATTATTAAGAGAAAAGATCTGTATTGTTGTTTGTGTGTATGTCTGTAATGAATAAACTTAAAAACAACTATGCTGATTTCAAAATTTATTTCACCATTAGAAAGCTACATTCACCCTGAGTAACATAGGCTATATTTATTGCTAGAAAAGATAACGGCTCCTTACTAAAGCGTTAGTGACGTAAACCAATGTGTAAAAAAATGCAATATAACATTTTTCGTCGTATGCGCTGCTGAAACTATTGACGATAGCACAAAAATATATTACTCACACACAATACAAAAACATAAAATATATCAATAACTACAAAAATCTTTACGATACTCTATGTCCAGTCCAACTATTTATCGTTATGACACAATAACCACCCGTGCAAAGCCGGGACGGGGCGCTAGTATAAAATCTATTCTAAGTAAATTAGTAGGTGTTAGACTTTAATACTCTAGATAGATAGTGGAATCGAAATTAACTTTTTGTTATCTTTGTTTCTTTGTTCCATATAATATGTCATCTGTTACTTTTGTTATAGAAGAATGAGATCCTCTAACACAAGTATTTTATACTCAAATGAGGGTCTCTTTATTTCTGTAATCATCAACATCATCATCATCAACAGCCTATGATAGTCCACTGCTGGACATAGGTCTCCCCTAATGAGCGCCATAGAATGCATTACTCATCTGGGGGTTATTGCCCATAATTTCTGTAATATACTATGGATATTATTTTATTTTATTATTTATCTCGCTCCTTTCTTAAAGTGGGCCGTGTGGTGCCGGCATAGAATTTCACCACTCCCACTCTTCCCGAGGATGTCGTAAGAGGCGACTAAGGGAAACACACCGGGGGGCGGGCAGCAGCGCCCTCTGCAGAACAACTCCACCGAACTGCGATCCCCAACCCACATGACCAGCGTGGGGATTATAGGCAATAACCCCCAGATGAAATAACGCCGCCTTTGGCGCACATTAGGGGAGGCCTATGTCCAGTTGTGGACTGATATAGGCTGGTGTTGTTGTTGTTTCTTAAAGTAGCATGTAAGTGGACTATTTTTTTCTGGTGTCTTATATTAACGTAGGCATTCTCAAACAATTCTCTCGGACAAAATAACAGGCAACAGGCTAGTGCAAGACAATTCGGTAATACGAGTATAATTAATTAAAAATTCAAGTAGGAACAGCCAGCATCTTGTATTGATATGGTTCAGTACTACAACTACTACCTGTAGTTTGTTTACAACAGTCTGCAGTTAGCTCAATTGTTTCAATTGTAAATATAAGTTCTAATTTGGTTATTTCATTATAATTTTCTTTGTTAGTAAAGGTTTTACTCCTGTATTGACTAAATGTCCTGAACCGTCAAAATAGTTTACAAGAAGAATGAAACTTGCTCCATCCAACCTCACCCCAACAATTTCACGGTTGAAAACCTCTAATCGAAATGTGGAAAACAAAAAATAAATATCACTTCACTGTCAAATATATTTGACAGTTTTATTATTCAAATAATAGCAAAAACAGTGGAATATATTCTCATGTCCACACTGAATTCGACCCGCATCAAAAGGCTTAGCGGTAAACCCCTTTTCCCATTTTTATATCACAAAAAGATTGCCCATGACTATTTTGTTGCCAAATTATATCGGTTTTGGTCCCTTAATAATGGAGACAAAATGTTACGACGTGCTGATGGTTTTTTATTGTGTAATTCCAAAGCAGCTATTGGAATATATTTAGAAAAAAGTCTTGTTGTGCCTTTTTTGTTCAAAACTGAACAGAATATCGATGAGAATAGTTTTGAAAAATATCTATAATTTTTGCAAAATCTGCATCACCGTAGACCTAAGTTTGTTAAGGTAACCAAAATCCAATTTGAATTTCATTATTTAATGTCCCCGATAACAAATTGAGTGGTAGAGCTAAATATAAAAAGTAGTTTGGGGTATAACAGTCCAATCAACGTTATTGCAATTTGTCATTCCGTTATCTCTCGCTATCGCTGTGCATTCGTTTCTAGGAACAGATACGGCTCTTATCTACGACTAGTTCTGGTAAGTATAATTTCTGTGCGATTTACTATTTTGTGGAAAAAGTCTTCTCAATTAAAATATGTATTAGTGAGAAGGAACTCTATTGCTACGAACCAACATCGATATCCAACGTGCTTCTTGGCACTCTGCCTTATGTTGACGGCTTAGATTTTTAGAGAATAGGTGTATAATTTGTAAGGAACTAACTGGGTAATTGTTATATTCTTTTATTTTATTACTGTTTTTTTTTAACATAAGATGTGTATGTGTTCATAGTTTTGCAAACTAAATAAAATAATAGTAGGATGAAACGTATTGGAAAAGGAAGAGAATATAACAAAAATTCAAGAAAAATAATCATACAATTTTTTTTATTTATAATAATTTTAGAGGCCCTGGTCTAGTATTGCTACTATTATTTAAATTCCAGATCTTTGCCTTTGTTATGTTTAAATCAAATTCAAATTCTGAAGCTACTACATCTGAAGTGAGAAACAATAAAAACTTTGATTGAGTGGTTTTTTTCACGCTTCAATGGTTATTCTCGTAAAGACTTCAGTTAAAGCAAAATTTCTAAGAGTTACGAACGAAGATATTACAAGTCTTAATTTTTCAAGAGATAGTTACAAACGGGTTTCAAGTAGCTAGGTCTAGAATAATAATTGTGCAAAATATGAAACAAGTAGGTACTATGCTAGAAAACGTGCAACAATGCCTAGTTTTATATGTGCGTAACGCATTACCATAAAATCACGTTTTGTAAATTATTCATCAGTTCTTTTGCAAAAGTTAATTATTTTTGTCCAATATCCTAAAATACGTGAAGACAGTGCGTGCGCAAAACCCACACGCATGTTTCAAATGCAGATAGAGTGCGTACGAGTGATAAAGGGCTTGCTTCAGTGATGATAACATAACACACTGTCCGAATTGATTGTACATTTGTTTTCACACGACTAGCATACATTTTAGTTCTATCGTAGAGCAAAGGATAATGAGGAAACATGCACGAAATTAATTTTATGAGTCACATCTTTATACATCCCTTTGTAAATAGGAATTATTTTGTAATGAAGGTATTAAATTCTGGTTGAATTTGCAGTATTAATTTCGGTTAACCTACGTATATAATTGCAACTCCAACTACAAATCGCTGACCAAACGCTTAAAAATGTGCTTGGTAAGTATGTTATAAGTGGTTAGTTATGTTCGACCTAAAACACAATGTGGAAAATTAGAAAATAAATAAAATAACTGAAAACAAAAGTTAAAGGTATTATTTTATGCATTTTTTATAAATTGCAAAGGAAACGAGAAGACATAGACTTATCTACGGATATGTTTTGTGCCTTTACTATTTCCATAGCAGATTATCATAATAAACAAGATTAGCACTGTAGACAAGAAACAACAAGGCAATAAACCTGTCTATAGATTCGCAGACTAATCCGACTTGAATGAGGGGTATCCCCGACCTACAAAGGAATCGCAAGTTCGCATAATGCTACTTTTGTAGTTCAGTCAGCGTAATGACAACAATGAATGGCTACTGTTTGTAAAATAGTCGCGTGCGCATGCAAAAAGTCCAACATTGTTATGGAGAGGCGTGAAATTACGGTAATTTCGCACAATTGTACCAGGGCTCTATGAGAGTAAAGGAGGTTGTTTGTTTGCAAAAAATGGTCAATGACCTCGTTATGTTTTGGAGGTTTATTTTTAAGAGCGAAACGTACTGAACTGTACTTGTATAACAAAGGACATAATTATCGTTTTGGTTGAGTAGGTAAACTTGTTTTAGCTGGTCTTAATGGTCAACTTTTTGCAAAATAATATCATTTAACCGTGAAATCATTTCAATTTCGCACAATAATACCAGAACTGTATGATACAGAAGGAGGTCGAATTTTGCAAAAATTGTCGGTCTCCTAGTTTCGTAAGTTTTGGCAGAAACTAACTTCTCAACCTAATTTTTTGTTTGTTATTTATGCCTTACGGAATTCGTTTCCTAAAGAAAACTTGCTATATTTCTTACGTAACATCAACAATCATTGTTATGTATATTGTTTTCTTTACATTCAGGTAGGTATATGAATTCTGTCCCTCTATACCACAAAAGTTAAAGATTACAATTTTATTAATCCTACCATTTCTTTCAATCAAACAAATGATTGTACGAATTTATACCAGGACAACATGAATGACCAATAGTCTCGCTATCATTATATTTAGGAAGTTGACTGATAAATAAATATACAGCTGCCTATAGGTATAATAAATACCTACTTCACGGAGCGCGTTGTTTGGTCCGCGGAAGGTGATGTGATGACTCATTTTGGCAGCCGGTTTGGGAGGAGGCGGGTACGATTCGTGATATAGGCACAATTACGTATGTATACTAAATACCTACAATTCGCACACATCCACGTTGGTTGAGATAACATTTATGTTCTCCTGGTACTTTTTATACAAACAGTTTTCATTACTTAAATTCGACTTCAGTTGACTTTGTGTAAATCGCTAAAAGTCTTTAACGCATTTAAAGGTAAAGAGAAACATTTTATTATGTTGCGATACTCTTAAAATAAACAGATCTTTCAACAATATGGCGTTGAGGTTAATATTTGAGGCCAAGGTTTGATATGTAACATTTTGACACGCATAAGTAATACCAATACAAAATAAAAATGACTTTATATAAAGTTTTGGTACAATTTTGATGAAGTTGGTAAACCTATAGCTTATAATAACATCTTCAAGCAATACCATACCTAAAGCTAAAGGTTTCTATTTCAAAGCCCACGAAGTTACAATTAATTTGTCCCCCGTATTTCGAATCTCATGAAGTTACAATTAATTTGTCCCCTTGTTGATGACAACAAGTAACATAATAATGACCTTTAATGGTAATTTCATTTCTATGAAAGCAGACTGTTGAAGGTTTTACAAGCAATGTCGACTGCCTTATTTCTGGGCTTGTCGTAGATGCCGTTGTGGGAGGTAGGTTACTTAACATACTGATGTACATCTTTATATATTTATCTTTTGGGCCTAAGGACTAACTTATCGTATGCCATCCAACGTTTCCACATTGCGTCAGGTTCACTCCGTGGCGTTGGTTTAGTCTTCCATAATAAATGCATTCGTTGCAATTACGCTCTAATTTCTAATTTCATTTGGAGTACCTACTCCAAATGAAATTAGTAGGTACACAGGTACTTAATTTCGAGCTTCTATAGCCAAGTGTTGCCATTCATCAGTATGTCAATGGGCTAATAGTTCAGGTTCCCATTTTACTTCACTAATTTTGCTTTTATTGAAAACATATCAAAATTATGGACAAAATTTGAGTGAAATCAGCCAAAGACTTTGTCAATTGTCAATGAACGAAAAGTATTTGATACATATAATAATGAAGTACGTAGCGACTAAATACGTAGCCTGAATTATTGATGCGAATCAGCTGGCCACCCCAATTTTAATACTTTTATCAAATAATAATACCTGCCATACTGTATACGAAATAAGGTCCTTAATTAAATTTATTTAGTGCTTTAACGCTAAATCCTTCTTGGTTAGCGTAAAAATATGTGTGCTGTAGCAATATTTTCACTTCGCTGTAAAAAACTACCAGAATATTTAGCATATTATATAAAAAAATCCTAAAAACTTTACCTCGGAACATTTAAGGTACTTAGCATATTTATCAAGTTTTATCAAACACAATAAGTTTAAATTTAACACAAACATTACGTCTTTTTGTCTTTTCGATTTTGTCAGAAGGCTTTGCCCATAATTATTGTCCACAACAATGATGAAGAACTAGGTAAGTACTCTTTCGTACAGTGATAACTGATAATTACATATGGCGTTTCGTCGTGCGTCAAAGTTCCATGGACTATTTGTCTTCCACACGCAAATGCGGCGGGGTATTAGTGTGAATAATTGATACGTGTCATTTGGCAACCCCCTCGCCACCCTCCTGGTCACACTACTAGGACAATACTTTGGCCTACTTGAATATTAAAATATTTTAGTAGGTGTATTAACTCGTCTGGTAAGGAGTAAGTCTACATCGCATCGTCTACTAAAATTTTTTGGCATCGCTCTCTAAAACACTAAAGTAATTCAATTTATTCTAACATTATTAATCGTTAAACAGAAATAATGTTCTGACGACATAAATATAGTAAAGTTTGCACATCCGACTTTACAATATCGATTTCGTCTACATAACATGTGGTTTTAGTGCATCTGATAGGTAACGAAACCGCGTGCAAATATGTCCTGCGAGAAATCATACTTAGAGCATCAAAACTTAAACATCAAAACTAAAACTTGTATAGCTTATGAATAAGTAGTAATCAAAAACCCACTGCGTTTTAGCTTGACAAAAAACAAAATGGCGACGTAATTGTTTTCTATTTTGAAATTTTCTGTAGTTAGTGTCCGATACTAGTCAATTTCTGCCGTGAACATAGCAGTGGGATGAGGGGGTCTTTACGCACGGTGGAGGTAGGAGGTGATGTGGTGATGGCCCACATCGATACCCATGCATTATTAACCAGTCGCGTGCTACCTCCGAAATTTCCAATGTTTGCGATTGATGTGTAGATTGACTTTTGTCATTTACCTCGGCCATGTCAAACAGTAAAATGTTTTTCTATGCCCTCTCCAAATTGTGGCCGGCAATAATGGACATGGTTTTGTGTATCTATGTATTTTCATTATATCTGATTGGCATGGTAATGGATGAAAACAGGTAGCTCCGTGATCCATTTACGAAAGTCGTTTACGTGACGTTTAGAAAAGGTTTCGGAATCATTTGCGATGTACCCAAGATATTGCTTTAATTTCTTGGCCTATGAAATTATTGAAACATTATTTCGTATAATAGATAAGCAAATAGAAAATGGCTCGTATCTATTATTGCATTTATTTCGTCTATTATTTCAAAAATCTAACTGTACTAATCTGGTTGAGTAACGTTTTGCGCAAAGAAGTGCATGCAGTCTAGTCGATAAGAATGTGCAACATTGTGCAAAGGGGTGCCCGGAGAAAGGTATAGGATCATAAAAGCGGTACCTTTGACGGCCATGATATAAAAATGTCGGCACCTTTGTAGTAAGCGCCAGTACCTACTATTTTCATATTTAGAAAGTTTCATTTTGCCGAAACAGTTAGGGTCTTTGTTCAGAAATTAGCAATCTTTGAAAAGGATTCATGAGCAAACAATTCTTTTAAAAAACGCACAATGCCGTAAAAATGTTGCATTACGTAGAGCGTTGGTTGCTTTATCAGTTGCGTGATAACAATACCTATTCATATACCTACGTGGTTCGACCTTCTGAGTATCTTGTATATTAAACACATGCATTCATACGTCCAAAACCATTATGCGAAATGCGAATATTGAAATAGAAACTTCATAGAAATATTGCCAGATAATCGGCAGAATAGGTAAACTCACAGGTTCTCTTAGGAAACATGTGTAAAAAAGCTTTTTTGTTTTTGAGACCATTGTGTTCTCCTTGAGGATTTTAGATATTTAGGGAGAGTGTTTTACAAATACCAAGAGATAACTAAGTATTATAGCAAAGTACATAAACATCTTGGTATTCGGTTCGGGTATAAGTTGCAGAGTATTTATTTTTTCTACAACATCACTTATTTCAATAATCAATCATAGTTACCAACGTACATTATAATATACTAATTGAACGTTTTCAAAAACCACCATAAATTATTCTGAACACATATATAAATAAACCAAGACATTCGTGATAAATATAAGTCACTCTCGTGAATACATTTCACTTATCTCGAGGTAATAATGCTTTCCATTCCACTCCAATCCTGTGGAGAAAGGTTTTGGAAATTATTCTGTATTAAAACATACTGAGTACCGTTACGGACTCTTCGCTAAATAAAGAGAACCACAACCCTTTACGCGCATTTTCTGCAGAGAATAGTGCAGTTTTATTGTTTTACAACATACCTTCAATATTGCAGAACTGCGCAAAGAGGCCGACTCTGATGCCTAAATAAAGGGGTACAATAAAAACAAACGGAAAGGGTTTACACAATGCGGAAAAATTACGCAATGCCCAGTTTTATGGATGAAAAAAATTACTTCGCAGGTACGAAATGGTCTCTTTTGTTACGCAGAGGGTTTGGCGGTCCGGCGAAACAACAATATGACTGCAAAATTGAGCTCCATTCACAAGTATTATGACACTGTATGCAAATAAATGCAAATCTTTTTACGACAGCCTTTTCAGTGCGACAATTGAGGGGTCGTGATGAATGCATGGCGCTACCGGAGTCTATTATCACAATTGTAAACAAATTATTGATTCCTCGTAGGATGCTGTCTCAATCGTTTCAAAACTTGCACAATCTCTTTTTTCTGTTAAGGGTTTTCAATCTCGTTGTGCATTGCAAAAAAGCTGGCTGTGTTGGGTATAATTCGTCGTGGAACGAACCTATATGGTTATTCTGCGGTGGAACAAATGTTCGCATGGTAAACACCCCCTTTCACAGGGAAATTGGCAGAGGATTATTGAAATAACTCATTAATTTCCTGGTTTTTAATACTTATGAAAGAAAATTACTTAGAATTCGCGCTCTTTCCGTTTATAACAATCATCACTGTAAATATTCTCATAAATCAATTGAGCTGATAAAAGCCCTACAAGTCCATGCTTTCATGAAAACATCTTCCCATCTTCAAACCATATCGTACGTGTATGTATGTGTCCCTTTGAACTTGATCTTTTTATCAAGTGTGCTGGGCTACGAACTGGAAGTTATATCAGCGAGCCCGCCGCATTCCGCGCCCCACATACATACAAACTAGCATACAGTGTGACGAGCAAGTATGTGTGTGTGTAGATTATGTAGAAGCCAATTTATGTAAGAATCTAGCATACAAGTAAACACATTTCCATGATAAGCATATAAGTGCTTTTACCAACAAAAGACATCAACGCGCGCAAAATATTTTGCAATTGCTACCTATAGTTATAGTAAACTATTTTTGCTATAAAATAACTAAAATCGTAAAGTACAGAACGTTATATATTTTTTAATGGCTGTCTGGCTGCTTGCTAACAAAAAAACTGTCTTGCCCCGTTATTAGTGTACCATTGTCAGTGTCTAGTGTGATTCTAGGAGGCATTTAATCTATCAACATTCACCAACACATCTTTGCGTAGACCCAAAGCCGACTCATGCGCAGCTACGCACACATACACACACATTACGAAAACCCTTACCACAGACTCTAACTCACTAACTATAAAAATCACGAAATAGTTTAAAAACAAAAATTTAATGCGTTTGAAACCTAATACAGAATTATTTTAATTAATGTCCGAATAGTACTTTGTCAAAATCTACTTAAAATTTTGAATTTCCTGCCTCTCTTAGACGCTTAGACTAGAAAAAGTTATGATGGTAGTTGTAGCGCGTGTATTTAAATCGAGTACCAGTAGTACGAGCCCTGCATCTATTCTATACCCACACAAGGGATTGGCTAGACACAAATATTGCTTGGCATGCTAATGCAGCGGAGATTGGGCAGGTCGTTGGCCGCTCCCGGACGTAGAGTCATTCGCCAGAACCAGCCACGTCCACCCTCGTACTTCGCCCTCCTTCGTCCTATCTGAGAACATTCTTTGTTGCTTTATCTTGCCGAGTTTGAGCGTCATCTTTTTTCTAAAGGCGAGTGTATAGATTCAAATATACATACTAATAAGTTGGTTGGCATTTTTATGTATGAATTACAGATGAAGGAATTTCGCAATTCTATTAACTACTGATTTCTGATTGTCTTAACAATTAGTAAATTTGCTTTAAGCATCTTATGTAAAATACCCATATTTGATACCTATAACAGGGTTTCTTAAGAATTGTTATTATAAAACTTGAATACTGAATCATAAAAAAATTTAAGAGCAGCGCCATCGTTGACGGAAAATTGCACTTTGAAGTACTTACCTATATTAAACGAAGCTGTGGTATTCCTAAGTTTATGTTCGTACATCTCTCTAAATCTCGGTCGATTATGATTTCAGTATCGTAATCACAAGAATTACCTGTGAACGCATAGTCCTTAATATTTCGTAAAAAGAGCTCTCAGAAAAGTTAAGGAACCAAATATAAAAATTCCCTCTATCACAAAACGCAGGATGACTTCGTTAAATTCGGTCGGTGGGCCGCATCACTGGCCAGTGACCTTGAATGCTGCGCGCACGCATAGATTAGACATAGAAACACACATACACACACATGCACACACCCTATGCTTCTAGCAGTGTCTGTGTGTGCATGGGGGCTGATTATCATATCATATTCTACTGATTAAAGTTGTTTGGATAGGGTATTGAATTAATATATTCAGCTTTTTTGACTATTAAATAGGTAACCTTAAGTCAGTTCTAGGTGACCAACACATTTTTAAGAGATCACCAATAAATGCCGATTGTTTATTTATTTCACTTATGGGCATTTACAATCACTAAAAACCGAAGAATTTTTGAAAGTTAAACTAGTCCCGTTTCCCGCATGTTCCATGAAAGGGTACCCCTTTCGTTAGTAAAAACTTGACAATGTATACCTAGTACATTGTACAACTTCTTTGCTCTTGATGACATTCGGGAAAAAAACCGCCGCCTAACTCCCTGTTATTTGTGCATCCCATCGCGTTATAATTACGTGAAATGAAATGTATTTAAATATTACTCTTTTTTGTAACCAAACTCACCTATAACTATCCCCGAAACAGTTTAAGAGTGGGCGGTTTGACAGGAGAAAATACTGAGCCAAGAGCCGTCGCCGGCTCATAATGGATGCATAATAATTGTGTGCCGAGAAAGTGCAGCGCTGCAGCCTTTCCCTCGTCCATCAACTCTCACCTACCTAATACCGTGCATTAAACTATCAAGCTGACATTTATCTTGGTGGGTTCCATTAAATGGACCTAATACCACACGTTACTGTTCCTGGTTAGTTTACGTTTAAATCTCCGCTATTTCATGCTTGTCTACACTTTCAAATTACTATTTATGTGTGTTGCCCTTGAATGGTTTTACACGAGTTAATTAAGTAGTACCTACATTACATACCTACCTAAGACATTTTTTTTTTATTATTTAATTTATGGCAAAACTTTGCGTTAGTCATTGCCCAGTGGAAAGCTAAAATTTTTTTAGGACTAACACTAGGACTTAGATACTAATACAAGCCAATCTCAAGACACACAAGCCGTTGATTATCCACCACAGTATTGATTAACCTAGTCGTGCCGGCAATCGATAAGAAACATCCTGCGACTAGAAACGATGGGAAGCCGAAAAGACCAAACGGTTATTTCGGTATGCATATTGCATGCAGCGCTACGCACTTGCCACTCGAAATAGTCAGGTCAGGGACCGCGAGTGGCTCGATCCTGCCCCAAGGTCAAGTCACTGCAGTCACAGACTGTGGAGCAGTGATCGCGTCTTCCACAGCCCTCCCCCACTCCCCCTGCACTGTCGCGTCTATGCACGTGACTGCAACGTGAAGCAACAAGACAATCCCAAGGAAATTCAAAACGGAACTTTTCATCCGTAAACAAGACATTGCAAACACACGATAAACTATCCCAATGAAGCGTTATCAAAATAACTGTTGGCGAACGTGACCCGACAGACGCCGCTCAAATGGATTCTTAATTGCGAATAGTTCATTATAGTTTCGAGATAACAGAGATGCGCAGTTCGTTAGACCACGAACATTGCGATAAAGGTAATTTGTAGGTATTTAATGACACAATCAGAATATGAGCACAAATTCAACATAGATACAGTATCTACCTACAAATCTAAAGTGAAGTTTGTGGAAGCACATAATATCTTTAGTGCAGTTAGAGCGGGTATCAAGGTTCTAACAAGGATTTATCTATCTAAATGGGACATATGTTTTTAATTTTTTTATGTCTATTGCATTGAGGAAAAAACACAAAAGATTCACACTAGTACAACTTCGTCAAAATTTGTAACAGGATTCACCCCATATCGGTTAAACATTTTTAAGGCTTCAGCTTCCCTTTGGTCATCGACACCAATAATGGGGGAAAGCCAAATGTTACCAATGACAACACCTGACAAATACATCATGTGGCCAAATTAGGCACATAAAGGAAAACTTACTATTCGCCAGGTCAAAGTTGTTTATTCGACCTAAAAGAAGTGCCTGCCAAGCATTCTCAATTTAAAAGTCCAAAATCATTGTTGTTTATTGGTACGATCCCAAAACTTTGACAATTATTTTAACAGCCCAAAATTGAGAAGCTTCCAAAAGCAACGAACACCAATCCGTAGAACGTTCGAGAATTTCATCAAAGTTATTGTAGAAGGCAGCCGAGATCGAGGCGTAGCATGTTGGCGAGGACATTGCACTTTCGTCTCCTCCCTCACCTTGGTCCTTCCCCGCTGCCGAAACTCGCTAACCAATCCTTCGACCGGATTTTACTATTTAGTCACCGCTGGAATGTTTATTTTATGGACGAAATTGACGGGCCTTTTCCATTTACAGGGTCCGTGTTTTTTTAAAGGACTGGTTGATTAGGCACTGTTGTTGTGTGCACTGAGAAGTCTAGTTTGATTGAGGCACCTACTTGATACAAGTAACGCATAAAACCTAAGCATTTGTAGTTTTGTCTAGCAATCGTCATTGCTTGCTTAGCTTTGCAAAAATAGGTTTTAGTTGATGAATTTTAAGGGGTTACCTTATTTATTTTGAATTTAAATCACCTTATGCAATATACTACGATTTTTCAAGGTCACATCACCCTGAAAAACCTAGCACTAGCACACATCTATGGAAACTATGGCAAGAAATAGGACAAAAACAAATGAAAATTGGTTAAAAGATTTCCAAAGGTGGCTATGATAAGAAACTATAGTATTTAACCTTGCTATTATTTTGATCATCAAGTAGGAAATTATGCGTCTCACTCAAAACAAATATTTTGATGTAGAAACATGCTGACAAGTAAAATTAAGTCGTAAATTGTAGACGATAAAGTTTATAAACCAAATAAAGTAAAGGATTGTTCGGGAAGCCGCTGCGTCGAATGCAGTTGCAAGCGCAGCGCTTCCCGTTACTCCCTATGTTATATACTTGTTTGTATACATAACCGTTATGTAATGTTGTACCGACAGCACACTTTAACAAAAAATAAATAATTGATTCTGTGTTTCATCGATTCAGAACCATAGCAACTTAAAATTTTTAGTTTTGGAACTGAAACTACAATCAAATGAAAACTAACGTAGAGTTTCCCAGTGCTGATTATTTTGGTGATGAAAGTGTTACTTACATTATATAAACCGCTATGCTATACGAGATTGCGTCCTACTTATTTACTTATTTCGTAGACCTTCGTAGCCTGAACGTAACATATAATTTTCGCAATTTTTTGCGTGCTACGAAATTCTTAGTTCTTTTTGTAGCTATGCTATATTTTATCCAGATACCTACTTCTGCTACGTGAGTGCTAGTAAGGTATAGTGTAAGGTAAAGAAATCTCATGTTTAACGACCGCAGCGGCGCAGTGGATAAAGGTCCGCTTTCGACGCATAAAGTTCAGCGTATGACTCCCGCCGCGGAACATTTATATCTTACCTATGATCACCAATTATTTGTTTCGGTTTTGTGTGTATTAAGATTATAAAATGCTCTTACTGTTTGTATTATTAGTTAAATTATCTTCTGTGGGACTGGGAATTCGTGGACGATATGATCGAGACGTCATCGAGAGGTCTAAGTTTCGCGGAGATAGAAGCGCTATACCAAATAGATAATACCTTTTAGCCTATGTTAGGTTGGCTTAGGCACTGGATTCTCGCATATTATGTTACATTAAATTTACTATAGTGTTGTAAACACTCAATCTAACAACAATACTAGTAATCGTATTAGATCGATAAAATATAACTCGATGAAACAGATCTAAATACAAAATCACAATGACGCATGACGTCACGATCTATCGTCTAACGGAATTCTCGGCTCAGAAAATGCCGTGTGAAAATGTCCAGTATTTTTTATTTGTTTTTCTTCTATCCGTACCTTGGTAGGAGTTCGTGCGCGGGCGGCGGTCAGGCCTGCCTCAACAGTCGGAACATTCTCGCACCAGACGTGACGTCGAAGCTTCCTGATGCCCATTAAAACTACAAGGGAATTATAAAACCTATGAATGGCATTGACTTTTTGGTTGGTTACAGATTGAATCTGGATACATCATGACAGAAATCAGAAGACCGGCTGCAACAAAATTATGTTGATTTGCAGTTTAGTAATCAAATAATTGATACACGGTATCTTGTATCCTTTGTTTGAAAAATCTACAAGCGGTCGAGCATTTTTCTTGCATATACAAGAAAACTGTATCAATCAACTCTGAATGTCCTCTGACATTTTCTTTCGACATTTAAAGTAATAACATGCGTCATTACTTTGGCTTCTACTTAAAAAGTTCCAACGCTTTGTCGGAATGTTAAAACGTTTTCCCCGTTTTTTCCCTCAGTAAATTCCTACAAACAATTCGGAAAAGTTCCATTCTCAGTAAGACGTAGATTGGAGCCGCGAAATAAAAATAATTAGGGTGTCCAAACACGATTATGCTATTTGCATTGCCTATTGGACCTACGACAACAATATTTGCTGTCAAGGGTCGAGGAGATAGTGTTATCGCGAAAACTTTCGAAGCGAAATTGCTAATTAGGACAAGTTAACATGTTTTCCAAACGACGATAACAGTTAGTAGGTACCTACTAATGACTACATATTCAATCCGTATTATCTAACATTTAAAGGTTTTAAACTCTTCTGCTAAAAAAGGAGATAACTATTCGGGTACTTATGTATATCGAAAAAAATAGTAAACTACATCTTAGAAGAAATTGCAACTCTCGTATTATTAGCGGCCCGCCACGGCTTCGCACGATTATTAAACAAATAAAATTCAATAATTATTAATTTTTACACACAAATACACTTTGAATTGTTTGGATTGGAGGTTGTCATACGGATCCCTAACTTTTTAGAAAGTATTGTATATCATCCTTTATGGAATTTTTCAGTGGATCGAAATAAATAATCAAATCTTTCCCTTAATAATATTTGAATAGATTGGTAAGTGTAAATAACCACAACCCAACGGAAATATAAATTTATTACAAAAAAAAGGAATCAAACACATTGGACACCAATCTAATTATTCCACCCCCGCATTTCCTTACGGAAGGAGAATAAGTAAAAGAAAAAGAGTTCAATAATTATATTTAGCAGCCCCTGTAATTACAGCGTAGGCTTCCTTAATTACAACCCCCAATGAAAAGATTGGAGCTTCCTACTTCCCACGTCGACTTTACAGATGTGCGTTATATGGCTTATTAAGTACATACTCATAGGTACGTCGGTACCTACCTACCTTGTATTAGGGGGAAGAATAGGAATCCTCTTGAATAGGTAAAGTATTTTAATACCGAAAAACATTTTGAGGTACCTTATAAATTTAAAAACGTCATAAAAAGTGTTTTAGTGTTTTCAATATGATGTGTATAGTTTTCCTACTATTATTTTTACGAAGTAAAAAGAATATCTTCGTTCGTGCAGTATGCCTCTTTAATTCAAAAATCATTTAATAAAGTTACACGGCTATGTTTTGAAACCTGAATTAAATGTGTGTCAAATTTCACTTTTATCAGTACATAGTGCATTTCGAGAATATTGGCTGTGCAAGATAACGAGTGGTCCATTTTATTACTATTAATTTGGTTCGGAACCCTAAAAAGATACAATTGCTAAAGAAACTCTACACTAGCTATAAAATAGTAGCGAAGTTGACTAATTTTATTATTAGATAGTCCGGTAAAGAGCCTTGAGCATAGCCTTTTCAGAATCAATACACGGTCGTTTGTCTTCATAGCCTATTTACGTGTAGATCAATTATAATAAAATACAAATACAGGGTGTAACAGAAAGTAGTCCATACTTTCAAGGATGTTTCAGATATAGATCACAGTAAAAATTAAAAAATATATTACCCACAGAAATGTGTAAATTATTTGGTAGACCTAAATATTTTTGAGGTGAGGTTTTGTATTTTGTCGACTCTCTTAATGCGCTATGGGGCTCATTAGGGAGGCCTGTGTCCAGCAGTGTACTATATGGGCTGATGACAATGACCAAGCCCTTAAAAGGACCAGACGTGAAGACGCCCAATTCATACAGTTCAAACAATAAGTGGGCAAACGGTATTGGATAGATCGGAAGCGAAATTGATAGCGAAGCTCAAGACAGGACATGATTGTCTTATAGCACAACACAATTTCGACAGCTTTAAATAATTTACCTAACTAACCAACTTCTACTTATGTAAGTGCCTAGACACCTTGTAAAGCCTGCCAGACAGCCTTAATGCTCTATTCCTAGGTTATCTACCATCGATCGGTTTGCTGCTTCACAAGAGACTTACCGGATTTAAAAAATAGCCTGATATTCCAGGTTCAGAATTTAATGTGTGCAAAATTTCAGCCCGATCCGTTCAGTACTTTTAGCGTTGTCTTGTGTCAAACGCACAACTTCACTTACTTTCGCCATTCTAATATTAGTAGGATATCATCTAAAATGGTAGGTGCCTACAACTTGAAAATTATTTTACATTTCCGGAGCCAAATTCCCATCCTTAATCACGTGGCTTGTCATAACTTCCTAACACAGAGCAATCAATAAAAAGTACAAATAAAAGTACAAAGTTCCGGGTTACCGTGACCTGACACATGGTCTATTTCAGTCAACTACTTACTTGACGTCTGTACTAACTTTACTGTAGTCTACGGTAGCTTATAGCACAACAGTGCCCCCAATCTTTCTGTGCTGGTGGCAACTTCGCTATCGGAGCAAATTTCATCAGAAGCAAAAATTAAGTACGAATTTGAGACATGTGGAAAAGGATTCATGAACTTGTTTACGCATATGGAGAGGATCATCTGAATTAAGATTTTTTCTGAATGATCTAACAATTTGGTGCACTGTAAAGGGTAAATTGATCACGGTCTATGTAGCTTCAATTAAATTCTATATCTATACTAATATTATAAAGAGGAAAGATTTGATTGTTTGTTTGTTTGTTTGTTTGTTTGTTTGTTTGTTTGTTTGTTTGTTTGTTTGTTTGTTTGTTTGTTTGTTTGTTTGTTTGTTTGTTTGTTTGTTTGTTTGTTTGTTTGTTTGAATTGAATAGGCTCCGAAAGTACTGAACCAATTTGAAAAATTCTTTTACCATTAGAATCCTTAATTTTCTGTGATGAACATAGGCTATATAATATTTTCAAAAAAGTTAGGGATCCACATGAAAAATTCAATAATTGAACCGTGCGCTGTATATTCAACCTCTTTTTCTATTAGGTATGGCGCGTTAGAATAGAAAAAGAGGTTGAACATGAAGCGCACGGTGCTTGCTTTTTCTCTATGGCCAGTGTCAGTTATGGAGCGGCAAGTCAATGTCAAAAACCACAATGCTGTTAACATAATATCGAAGAAGTCAAAAAAGTAAGGGATCTGTATGAAAACTGTGAAACCCATGTTAATGTGTATTATTTCTGAAATTTTTGTTTAATACCCGTGCGAAGCCGGGGCGGACCGCTAGTTTAAAATAAACCTGACACCAAATGACGGTAAGAATAAGGTACCTCATCATCAGCCTATGTTAGTCCACTGTTGGACATAGGCCTCCCCTAATGAGCGCCATAGCGCCCTGTCTTCGGCTTGTCGCATCCAGCATCTGCCAGCAGTCTTTCGCAGATCGTCATCCCACCTGGCCGGAGGGCGTCCTACACTACGTTTACCGAGTCGCGGTCTCCACTCAAGAACACGTTTACCCCAGCGGTTATCGGTTCTTCGCGAAATATGGCCGGCCCACTGCCACTTCAGTTTGCTAATTCTCTGAGCTATGTCGATGACCTTAGTTCTCTGTCGGATGAATTCGTTGCGAATCCTATCCTTCAGAGAAACTCCGAGCATAGCTCTTTCCATAGCGCGCTGAGCGACTTTGAACTGGTGGACCAACCCTATCGTGAGTGTCCACGTCTCAGCTCCGTAGGTCATGACTGGTAGGACGCACTGATTAAAAACTTTCGTTTTCAAACATTGCGGTATGGATGACGAGAAGACTCGACGTAGTTTTCCGAATGCTGCCCAGCCTAGCTGGATCCTCCTCTTGGCTTCCTTCTCGAAATTGTTTTTACCCAACTGCAAAATCTGCCCGAGGTAAGTGTACTCAGAAACAATTTCGAGAAGGTGGCCATGTACGATCACCGGTCTTGGATCAATGTGGGCATTGATCATGACTTTGGTTTTATCCAAATTCATGCCAAGACCGATACATCGGGAGGCTGAAGCTAGACTGTCCAGCATCCGGTTCAGCTCCTCTAGCGACTCCGCCATTAAGACTATGTCATCAGCGAATCGCAGGTGTGAGATGTAGTCGCCGTTTATGTTGATGCCCTTGTCTTTCCAGTCCAGCGTCTTAAACATATCTTCCAACGCGCTCGTGAACAGTTTCGGGGATATGACATCCCCCTGCCTCACTCCTCTGCGCAGTTGGATTGGTTTAGTCTGCTGGTCCTGTACTCGGACACTCATCGTAGCGGCTTCGTAGAGACATCTCAGCACCTCGATATAACGATAGTCTACTTGGCATCGCTGTAAGGATTGTAGAACAGCCCAGGTTTCAACGGAGTCAAAAGCCTTCTCATAGTCCACAAAAGCCAGACACAGGGGCTGATTATACTCTTCGGACTTCTGTATAATCTGCCTCACTGTGTGAATGTGGTCTATGGTACCATATCCTCCGCGAAACCCAGCCTGCTCCGGTGGCTGAAACTCGTCGAGTCTCCTGGCGAGACGGTTCGATATAACTCGTGAGAAAAGCTTATAGACGTGACTTAGGAGCGAGATGGGTCTATAATTTTTAAGAAGGGTTTTATCTCCCTTCTTAAAAAAGAGCACCACCAAACTCCCACTCCACGCCTTTGGAGTTCTCCCACTGTGAAGGACGGCGTTGAAGAGGCTCTGTAACTCCTGTATAACAGGGTATCCTCCAGCTTTCAAAAGCTCTGATGTTATTCCGTCCTCACCGGGGGCTTTTCCATTTTTAAGCTGCCTCAGAGCTAACACGATCTCGTCTTGACTGATGTCTGGCAGTTCGTCGGTATAGTGGCGTATCAAGGTGGCTCTAGAATCGTGGTCGTCTCGTTGGGAACGGGGAGCATGTGCAGCGTATAAACGGCCATAAAAGTCCTCTATCTCGGCCGATATCTCCGGCTTCGACAATACGGTCCTTCCGTCGTGCGTTGAAAGCTTCGTCAGGTGGCTCCTTCCAAGCTGCTGAGTGAATACTTTGGACCCTCGGTTTCGCTCTATCGCCTCTTCAATGAGGCGTGTATTAGAGCTCCGAAGGTCGCATCGTACCATCTTCGCAATTCGCTTGTTCAGGTCTGACCTCTCTGACGAAGTCGCTTGGGTGGTTTCCCGTCTTTTTGTCATCAGCCCAAGAGTCTCATCCGAGAGTTTGGACTTCTTACCAGTACGCTGCTTTTTGCAAAACTTGATGCCCTCGTCCCTCAGCGTTTCTACCAGATTGTGTAGGGTCTCGTCAGCGTCATCAGTGGGTTCCAAGGCAGCGAATCTATCCCCGAGAAGCTGCTGAAACTTCTCGGTGCCCGCCATGATTTGGATTGGGTTCGGTCGGAGCGTGGACTTCATCAGACGGTTTCTTTCAAGCTTCAAATTTATATTCAGAGAGCCTCGAAGGAGTCGGTGATCAGATCCGGTATTGAACCTGTTGATCACTGAGACATCTCTGAATATATGCTTGCTATCCGTCATGATGAAGTCGATCTCATTTTTTGTCACAGAATCGGGACTCCGCCATGTCCACTTCCTTTGGGGCTGTTTCTTAAAGAAAGAGTTCATTAAGAACAGCCCCTCTTTCTCAAGGAAGTTGACGAGCATTTGTCCCCTGTGATTTCGAACACCAAAACCATGCGGGCCTATTCGGGATTCGTTGCCAGTCTGGGTTCCCACCTTGCCGTTAAAGTCCCCCATAACAACGTTGAAGTGAGCCTTGGTGGTGTGATGTAAGGCTTTGGATATGTCTTCGTACATATCCTCCACTTCATCATCCGAGTGTGTCGAGGTCGGTGCGTAGACCTGAATGACCTTCAAGCTGTAGCGCTTAGACAGCCGAAGGATCAGGTACGCTACCCTGGTCGACACACTGGAGATTTCTTCGACGTTGTTAGAGAGGGCCTTATTGACGAGGAAACCTACGCCACCCTGGGATGTTTTATCACCCTCGCGAAAGTAGAGAAGATGGCCCGAGTCTAAGGTTACAGTGTCCTCCCCCTCTCTACGGACTTCACATAACCCTAGAACATGCCATTTAATGTTCTCTAGCTCCACTTCCAACTGCGCTAGATGGTGATCAAGCCTCAGAGTGCGTCCGTTAAACGTTGCCAGGGTCAGTGTGTGTGGGGTGTGGTAGCCTAATGTAGCCCGGAGATTCCTAGCACCCCCTGCCCCGCCGTTACCGTGGCCGCTACCATGGCCAGGAATAGCGAGGCGGCCGGGAACTGGGGGCCATTTTGTGGCGGTTCTTATCATGGGGGTAATTGCCCATAATCCCCACGCTGGGCATGCGGGTTGGGGATCGCAGTTTAGTGGAGTAGTTCTGCAGAGGGCGCTGCTGCCCGCCCCCCGGTGTGTTTCCCTTAGTCGCCTCTTACGACACCCACGGGATGAGTTGGGGTGGTGAAATTCTATATTATGCCGTCACCACACGGCAAAAAAAAAAAAGGTACCTACCGATTTTAAATTTAGAATCAAACCACATTTCATCGTAGGTACTTAGAGGATTTCGGAAAGATAGCCAGGCCGACGCACTACTAATTTGTCTTCCAATTAGTGTCAAATATAAAAAAACAAAAATTTAAGAGTTGAGAGGTACCTACCAAAAAAGCTATTAAAGGTATAATAGCCATGGTTTCATAATTTTTGATGACCGCCATTTTTAATGATAAATTTACTAGCAAAATAAATTCATTAATTAATTTTATTCAATTAAAAACCTTCCTACTGAATATAAGCCAATGCATTCATTAAAACCGGGCAGTTCATTGAACCATATTGTTTTGCGATGCGAATACATAAATTCTACATATCCGTTCATTTATAGTATTAAATTGCAAAATTAACATGCTAATAAGGAATGTTTTAACATACAGGATGGTACATGGACCAACACGATTTTTGAGAGTTGTGGAGGCCATTTTGTGGTAACCAAAAAACATTTGACAAATAGGTATAGACTAATAGCAAATATTAAGATTTTGAATAAAATTTAATCATCATATTCTTATCTCGACAACCGTGACACTTGGCACCGGACATAAGGTCTACCGAAGCAATGTAATGACCCCTACAACCCTACAAAAAACTGTATTGGTCCATTACCTAAACACCCTGTATTATCTGTGGTGTGATAATGAATTTACTTTAATGAAGGTCTCTGGCATTGCAGTCCATATATGAATATAATCACCACCACACCAGAATAAACTTATTGGTGCTAGGTAATCAAACTCATTATTTTACGAAATACTAAAATAATTACCTATATGGTCTGAGTAGACAACAATAAAACAATAATATTTTAAGCAAACTTTAATATTTCGATAACGATAAGTACATTCGAATTTTTAAAAGATAAATTGCCTTACGTTCAAAAAGTCTGATATCGAAGTGAATGAATAGAATATAATTATGTAAATTCTTAAGGTACTCATATAAAAAGGAGTAAGTATTATAAAGTACAAATAAAATACTTACAAAGGGACAATCCCGGTTTCGTTAGGTCAGAGGTGGTCAACGGATGGACCATGGATGCTACGAAATATTTTAATACACTACATTATTTTAATAAAAACACATTATCAGCATACTTCTAAATGTTTTCTATTTTTCGCACTAATTTAGGCTTTAACGTAGATAAAAAGTCTCTGAAAACTAGTGGTCTACTATGGTCTTTAAATTTTCACTTGTTATTTTTATTCGCAAAGTTCAATGTCAATTCGTAGTGACGTAGAATTTTTGATCGGGACAAGTTGTAGATCCCAAGAGGTCAGCGGTCAGGGGTGACCAACGGCTAGCTTCGAAGAGGGGTTGCAAATAAAATGTTTGACCAGCAGTATTAACACAAGGGTTGGTTAAGATTTTTAAGGCAGCTTTAGATATTGTGTCATCATTTTGACATAGTATCTAAAGCTGCAATAAAAAAAATTATGATTATAATTGCTTATTTTGATTGGTTTTTGAAATTAGGTTAGCATTTCACAAATGCCTGAAATATTTCTAAATAGCAAGGAAAGGTAACAAAATATTATAAAATGTGTTGTACCTTGTTTCTTATGTTCTTATAACTAGGGAAAATAAACATGGCGGCCGTATTATTATCACGTACTTAGAGGTCGAATTATCGCAGTAAATAACTAGGTCAACTGCTCGAAACGTCCGATTGGCGAATGTTACGAAACCAATAAACTGGTAATCAGATAACATCAAATTATCAGCACATATACGTTACCAAATATTTACTTAGAAAATGGCAAAGTCCATACACATACTAGGCATAAATATAATAGTAAGTTAGTCGGAACAGTGAATTTCCTTATTTCTTTTCATATATTCTAAATTTTTTATATACTTAGGTATTTTGATGAAATTTTTCTATGAAACCTACTCAGAAACTACAGCTAGAGACGAAGCGGAACAGGATTTTTTGCGAAGTTCAATGTCGGCGAAAGGATTAAGTTCAAGTTCCCAGTCGCATGAGGTCAGCGGTCATCGGTCAGGGGTGACCAACGGCTAGCTATGTAAGAATATATTGTTGCGAATTTTTTGTACAAGGTGTCCCTTTGAACGACGAATTTACTAAGTACATTTAGTTTATATTTTATTTTAAGACATATATTTCAAAATCTGAACATCCCAACAAGACTAAAAGTAAAAGTATTTCTTCTATTGTTTTATTTTTGTTTCTAGGTTAGTATTAGGTATCTGGTAGCATGCCTGGTGATTATGTTATAGCCTTGTGTCAAGAGGCATGTTAGTGGACATATTGATGTTGATTAGAAACCCGGAGATATAAATATGTACATATAAGTACTCAGTGTTTGGAGTGATCTCTTATAATTCCGGTTTACGTATAGTAAGGAGTTGGACTGTTTAGTTCACTGCTGGCCTCTGTCCAGTAGTGAGACAAAAAGGGTTGACGAAAAAAGGTATTTACTAAAACAAATAAAAATATAAAATACAGTAAAAGGATAAGGTTCAAGTTCCCAGTCTCATGAGGTCAGCGGTCATCGGTCAGGGGTGACCAACGGCTAGCGAAAGTCCGAATTCGCGAATCCTTCTACAGGTCGCCCCACACCTGTGCGAGAGACCCTATTGTTACCGTTCGCATGGAGCTCTCCACAAAAGATTACCTCTACTTTTTGCAATGTTATTGTTGAGCAATTTTGAACAATGTTTTTGCAAGATGAATAGTGATGCAAGGAAGTCGTAAAGATAAACATATCGCGGAATTTGACTTTGGAATGGAAACAATGACCACATACCTACCTTCCCTGAAACCTTATACTTGTTGAGTGCAAAGAATCTAAGAAGGTAGATACTTAGAAGATCCAATTTGCAAAAGACTAAGCACAAAAGAATACCGTTCAATGATCCGTTTTCTGAAAAAGTGTAGAATTGTACAAGTGGGGATAAAAAGCGAAGTCTATGGAGCCAGGTGTGCCTGACCGTTCCTCACCTATGACCCAGGATTGACCAGTCCCTTGGCCATTACAAAGATTAGCAAGTTCATAGACAAGCAGCCTTGATATTGAACGTTTAACTGGATTTATGAAGAAAAAATGTGTTTATGAATAAACGGCAAAGATGTTGTACCTATTATGCTCTATGAATGATTCGCAGATCTAGGTTCTATTCATCTTTGCACGTTTTTTTTTACCTACTTTGAATTATTGTTATGGTGATGAATCCGTTACTGATCTTTTAACAAGGTGTTGGTTGAGAGGCTGGAGTGTTGAGATAATGGAGATGTAAGGAAACCTTCGTTTGACCACAATCTTTCCTAATGGTAAGTTAGTCAAGATATGGCCCATGATTATTTTTTTTAACTGATAGACCTCCATTTGACCACGATCACACCTGATGGAAAGATCCTGATTTATCATTATCACGAACGTCTAGAAGTCACCTGTCTTGAGATACCTATATCTTCATGAGACCCAGGTTAGGTATAGTCGAAAAAAAAGAAGCGGGAAGTGAGGACCAACTATATACTTTTTTAAATTATTGAAAAAACACCTATCTACCTCAGCTAGAACAATTATATAAACATTATCCACTAAACAATGAACGAAGAAACCCGTAGGGCTATTACGAAAAAAGTCAAATACAATAAACGTCACATCAAATTTTAACGCGTAGTGGTCACTGGACACTGGTCAGTATACGGTATTTTTATTTACTCTAAGCTTATTAAACCCTTTCCTTTGTGTCCATGAGGGTAATTAATATGGTTTGTATTGTGCGAAATCGCCATCTTTGTGCGTTGTTTCGCGCATTGTGAGCTTTTCTTTTGTCCATCTTTTGTTCTGTCGATCATTAGCCCTGTGGGCAGTAACGATGACCGTTTCTTATGGTTTTTTTCTCACACCCAATATCAACTGACCGTTAGAATGAGAAAACCAAATTAAAATATCTGATATTTCCGGTGGTGAGTATCATTATAAAGTTGTAGAAAATTATAAAGATTTTTTTTGTATATTTTGTTCAATTTCTCGTAGGTACGTAATGAAATTGAGAACCTGCTCAATGAACCTACTATTTCGAAATAAATGTGCCACTTTCTAACAATAGATGTGCTACCAGTGCAATCGTATGCAACTGACCGATGCATCGCGATGACCTCTGATCTCTTCTTCGCAGCCGTTAAGCAATTGTGCGAGGACTGGTTCCGATAGAGAAAGTGTGTGAATCAATTCATCACAAAAACATTTCAAACTACATAATAGAATTGCAGCGGGGAACCGGATTTGATGAGATGCACTTTAACATTATTTAATGCGTATAAATATTGATTGAAGATAACACACAGTTATTTTATTTAAAAAACGTAACCATGATTCAAATTCGTATCTCATGATCAAAAGATTGATGCATTTGCAAAACCCAAAATCTTTTCTTCGTTGTAAGAAAAATATATCTAAAAATAAAAAGACGGAGTTATACATAAGGAAAGCGAAGGCGATTCGCTGATTGTGTTCGCAAATCGCGTCATAAGAGAGGAAGGAGGATCGCCCTCCCACGCGCCAACCAATGGGAGACGTCTGAGTTCAGTGAGCACGGCGTTCCGCGAACTCCGCGATATCGCGAATAAATTAGCACGAGGAAACGCTTTGGTTTATATACATACAACTCGCTCCTATGTACCACACACATACCTACAAGGCAAGCCTCTCATTGGCTGATTAAGATTAATAAATAAAAAAAACTATAGGTTACTCAACGCTTCGAAAACAAGTGACGCGCTGTTTAACGTGGATTGAATTCGGCACTCCTTCCGCGTTATGAAGCCTTGGTACTCGACGCGCACGCAAAGTTTAAGAATTCAATGCGTACGTGTACGAAACATTGAAAAATCACAATCCACTGCCGGATGCATAAAAACAATGGCAGAGGGTTGAGTTCTATTAAGAAGCCGTTTGAATGGGATTATTTCCAATGAGAAACGATTGTTTCTTGACTTCCTTGCGAGGGTAACCTATGTTTAGCAACGGATTGCGATGTGCGGGAGACTGCAACCCTTCTGTGTAAAATATCTCGTTTTAAACGTTTAAAACACGTGTTTGCTTTCACACTGATCCCTGGAGGAGGTTGTGGGATAACGCATGGCTTGCCACTGCAGTTAATTACAACGGGGATTTAAAAAACCGTGGCTAAAACTGCTGTAACCGTAACAAGATGTTAGATAAATTGCATAATTATTCAACTACTACACCATCAATGTTCTACACACACTTCGTTATAAGAATTTTCAAAAATAATAGGCACATTATTGTTTTCCCTCTAAAATGTCCTAGGTACAGCCATATAGAATTTTTTTAAATGTAATGCTATCTTGATGAATGACTAATTGAAAAATTTAATAGTCAAAAAAAATATTTTTCCATTAATTCAGCATACCTTTAACCAATAATATGTTTTGTGTGACATATAAGTAACATAGCAACAATTAAAATCTTAAAACACTACCCCTTTTTTAACCCCTTTATGATACATGGCAAAAAACCTCGAAGGGTTGCGAGATTAGCCCTCCCTGTAGAGCAAAAACATACCGCACTTGGGCGTATTTCAATTAGCTGTCAGTTTGTCAACTCTCCGGCTATTATTTTTAAGAGCTACCCCTTTTCTCGTGGCTATTCTAAAATAGATATTTCTTCTTCGAAGAATCATGACTTCATTATACTTGAATGAACCGACGAAAGTTGATATGTCGTGAGTCGCGAACAAAGAAGTCCCACACTATGGGATGAAACGTTGGTGATCTTCGAAAACAATAAGGTGCGGCCAACATTAATATACATAATTAAAAATAATTAATAATAATTATATATTAATTAATTTTTATAATTATTTATTATTATTTATCTTATTATATCGAACTCCGATCAACATTCTCGCTTCTAACAATACATCTTGGGGAAGGAAACGTCAGTTTTCTTCCGAACAAAAACAACACCGTTAAATAATATATAATAATATATAATAATTATATAATATTTTTTCAATAATTTATATACATAATGCATAGGGCTAAGTATGGTACTTTTATAGTATTACTAGATGACATCGTGGACTTTGCATTACCCACATTTTTTTTTCTCCTGTAGGTACTACATAGTTATGAAAAACAGTTATGAAAATGGACGAAAGGGTTTTTTCTTTTAAACCGTATGTAAACAAAAGGAAATCGAATCAGTCGAGCCGTTTTTGATCATAAGGGAGACTTACGAATAGAAATGGATTTTGGAAATACAAATATAAACTACTATTTAGTATATACATATTTGTATAATAATTCTGGTATCGAAAGCCGACAAAAGCCCCTTTGTTTTACTGTGGTTGTGATCCTATTCCAATTTTTTTTACCAAAGATGGTAAATGGAGATTAGGTGTGCCTTTTATTTTCAGTCTACTGAAAAATTTTCTAACAAAAATTATACAAAGCTTACCGAGTCTAAAAATCTCTTCCCCGAACTCCGATCAACATTCTCGCTTCTAACAATACATCTTGGGGAAGGAAACGTCAGTTTTCTTCCGAACAAAAACAACACCGTTATTCTATTTGCTAATGAAATACGCGGATATTCTATTAACCCTTTAATGCAAAGGAAGTGTAGGTAAGTAGGTCAGACAGTACATTGCACATGTTGTGAAAGCGACTTAAAAAATGCCCTTCTATTCGCTTTGTTTCGACAAAAAATCCGATTATTGGCTGCAATTTGTACCCTCAGGATTATTGGTGGGTTGTTGTGAATTGGTGTTGGATTCAAAAGTTTACAGACTAATGCGGTTTACGGTTAATGTTTGAGTAGTAAATATAGTAGTCAGTATAATTAGTTCTTTAAAAAAAATTAATTGTTCAATAATAAATACGTTCAATAAATGTACGTTTCAGGGATGGAATCAAAGAATCAAAGAAAGAATTAAGCAGAAGCACAGAAAATTAGGAGAACTTACTTTGGGAACTTTTTACAGATTCTGTCGTCGTTCAAAATTCTACTATAAAAACCTATAACGTCGCTGATATATTTAATTAATGTTTGTTAGCTAAAAAGCCAATACTCAGTATTTTGATTACACGGGATAAAACAAAGCTTTTATCAAATTTTTTGCCCCTCTCTCGCGTTTACCATTTCAACCCTTCCCGCGGTCTTGGCAGCCATTCTTGGCCCACAATATTTTTTGTTTCTCCTTTTTAAATGGCACATGCATAGAGAGAACTTTTTAGGCCGCGACCTCTTTGAGATAAAATGCAATATCATCAGTCTACCTGAGCAGCGTCGGTTTATATTATTTTAATAGATCGTCTCTAATCGATTAATGTCCAAAGCTTGGAAAATGTGCTTCTTCTTTTTATAGATGTTCTAATAAGAAAATAATTAGAAGATATACGCTTAGTAGAGTCAAGATACTGTTAAAATGTTAAATAAATGAATTTCTTCTTGTATAGTATCTGTAAAAGTAAACCACGATTTTTGGGTATGTTTTTAACGAAGTAACTTTATATCATTCCTCGTCAGATTTTTTAGAAACCACCTAACAGTAACCGAGGCACGAAACCCAATTCTGAAGGTATCGCCAAAACAAACGAAGGGTCGTGCAAAATGTCAGGTCGGAGGATTCGGGAGCAAAAAATCCACAGGTAAAAAGTCATCTACCGGTATAATTGTCACAAATTAAAGCAAAAAAAGTTTCACAAAAGATATCAAAATTCTGCAAGCCACACGAGCAGGTAGAGGGTCGCTATAAATTCGTGTTTTTTTCGAAATTGTGCAAAAGCGTGGGATGGAATCGTCGAATAACTGTACATACAACCGGGAAGACAACGGATCAACCCGGAACATAAATCTTTCTTTTTGTTCAAGATTAACAATAATAATGTGGCATTTTTAGCACAGATGTTCGAGATCTACCTAGGTTGGTAGGTAACCAAATTTATAGTACTATACATACATCTTTATCTATATCTAGCTTTACGCTACCAACATCCTTCGGAGGATTCATAATGATTTTAAACACTTTAGTGTAAGTAGGTACCTTAGTTACGTATTATACACCTACACTTGTCATGTATTGATACCAAAGTACCTGTTCATAAATCATCACAAACTAAAAATTCATAGTCACGAATCAAATCCCTAAAAAGGTTAAGCTTCGCAAGTTTACTTTGTCACTAAAATAAACAATTCGGTTTCGACAGTTTTATAAGAAATCCTTTTTTGTGATAGAGAATGTTGTGCAAAAACTGCAAACAAAAAATTAAAATCTGCTTTTGCTTGACTTGATAAGTTTATTTTGAAATAGAGAGTTTTTATCGGCTTAGTAGGTATTTCGAGATTTTGAAAAGGTAACTTATAGCCACAGCTTGACTAGGCCTTCCTTGCTAAGCACTTTATCGGCTCTTATCATATTTTAACATTCAATAAAATAGCATTTGTTCCTCAGAAAACTTAAAACAAATTTTTAATGATAGGGATTATTTGCTCATTAAATGTGTGTTTTCATGAAAAGATTTTATAGCAACCCATAAAATGTTTGCCATCTTGTACCATATTTTAACACTAAAATGTCCATTATATGCTACAAATAGAACAGGCAGAGCAAAAACTTTGGGTTATAAACATTTTAGTGTGGAACTTTCAGTTTTGCCGAAAAAATACAGCAAAACTGTGAACCCTTTTATTTAATAATTCATAAACTATGCTGGACAATTCACGCAGCATCATCTAGACACAAGCTAAGCAGAGCTTCTATGTATTATGGGAGGTACTAGATGAATGCTATACATAACATTTGGATCTTGATATTGAAATAAATGATTATTAATATTATTATAATACAATACAGGGTATTCTGGGTATTCTATACGCATAGATATCATACGTATAAAATGCCCAGAATACCCGGAACAAATACATATTATTATTGCAGTACCCAAGTTACATTATTACTTAATTACACAATAATGTGCTGGTATAATTAAAGGATACAATGGTAAACTTATTTCAGCCAAGTATTCCATACTCAACACAGCAGTGTACATTTGAACATTTGCGAGCATTGAACCCTCCTGAACAAAAACTCCCCTGCGTTTCAGCCGAAGCCCTGTTCTCACGCCCCGCGCCTTCGAAGTACTTATTTAATCTGTGCCTGAACTCTGACTCTAGTAAAAACTCAGCAAACTATTTCAACGTGTGCGCATGTGTAGTATAATGCATTCACCGCAAATATAAATACTAAATACTTTACACGTGTTCACGTAGATACGGGTAGTTTTTACACGGAATGTTGATGTTTTGGTATAGCTGGTTGGTAAGGCCACCTCTTGGAAAATAACGACTCTCTTTAAATTAAAATAAATAAAAAATAAGAAATATTGGGAAATATAACGGTATATACATATTTGAGAACTCTATAGATTTATCTAGAAATATTGGGAAAGACACGGTACCTAGTTATACCGTTAGTAAAGATTTTAGTGTAAATAACCAGGATAGTTTTAAAGATTTCTGTTTAGATTTTAATTTGACTTGATAATTATTATTTTTACCTCTGCATTTACTATCTAAATAATGATGCCATCTATGGCGCTCATTAGGGGAGGCCTATGTCCAGCAGTGGACTATTATAGGCTGGTGATGTTGATGTTGTTGTTGATTTACTATCTGCTATCATGACTATATGAAACCTATAAGCTGGAAGGCACAGACGGCGCTTTTATGAAGCAATGGAAGCGCACACATAGTGTGTCAGCATTTGTGAACTCAGATTGTGTGTCCCTATAATATAAGATGTTTTTAATTAATTAATTAATCTTTGCCTGAAATATGGATCTTTTAAGCTAAAATGAACTTATTAAATTGAATTGCACATATAAAATTTAGTTTTTATTTTTATAAGCATATCTATTAATTCCATATTTTTTTTCTTTCACAAAATATGTTTCTTTTAAGCTAAAATAAAAATAAAAAAAAATAAAAATAAATTCATTCGATTAAATTTCACAAATGAATTTTATTTTGTAGATTATAAGCACATCTACTTATTCAGTTTTTTTCCTCTCAACAGAACTTCTACGTTATTAGACCTCGTAAGAAATTACAAATTACATATCAATATAGTTTTTGTGCAACAGACAAGGCAATAAGGCAGATCAAGGCTAGCATTTGACAGGAACGGAAGTAGCATTTCACTGCGAATGTTCCATTTCCGGCCCCCGCCGCGAACACTCATTATTCTTTCGGCAAATATGTTGTGACTTAACCCTTAACTACCCGAGGCGGTAAAAATTGCAGTGTTGCCAACGTAGAAAAAAATTGTACCAGTAGCGGCCTCATGTACACTGATATTTTTCTGTCGGATATGGACCAAATACGTCAATCGTCATGCTATAGAAATACTCAAATTCTTTACTCTTCATATTTAAGTACCTATCTAATGTTTAGAATGGGACAGGCACCAATCTTACCACATATTAAAAACTTCCTTATTTAATACATATTAGCAAAATGTTTAATGATCATAATTGATGAGTATTATTGGCATCGCTCGTATTTATTGTTATTTCTTATGAAAACCGAGCAAAAGAAGAGAACGAACTGTAGCAGATTCGGTACTTCAACAAGTAATTTGATGCTAGATTTGACTGAAAGCAGCTAACCTGGCAACTTTGACAGGGGATGTTCGGTTTGCTGTCATTAAAATGATTGTGTCATTATGAATCATTAAAGGGTGAACCGACATGTGTTGCAAGTTTGTTATTTCAAAGTAGGTACCGACGTAGAGGCTATATTGATTACCCACCAATGGTTAATACTAAATAGTGAATTAGTACTTTTCTTCCTTGAATTTTTTTTCCTTGAACTTAAAGCTGATTCTTTGATTCCTGATTAAATCTAAGATTAGCTAAACAATAATCAAATATCTTGTTCTTAAAAATGACAATTCGGCAAGAAAAAGAACTTCTTGACAAAAGATTCGATCATTGATTAGCTAAAGTCTATGAACAACCGGCTGTAATTTTTCTATGTAGAACCTAAAAACGCCCCTTCACTCAAAAACATTGGAGCAGGATATAACTTCTAAAACAGTCAATATAATTCTATTCAATTAACAGCTACGACACCCAAAGTAACATGTACCTATATAATAATGCATATACAATTCCATTCAATTAAATTCACTTTATTAAGCACATAAATAACATTACAGATTTTATTAATCTAATGCGTTACTTATGGCAAATTTACAACTACATACCTACTAATTTAACCAAGACTTAAACATATCGGCACTTGCTTTTTTTCTGCATCTTTTATCAAAAGATTTCGTAATAACCCGTTACAGCGTCGTCCACCTGGCAAAATTGTTAAACTCCACTTTTTGCACTGAGTACCAACTTGCTAACGGTGCCATCGATTGAGTAATCTCAATAGCTGTCATCGCTTCCTCAATCTTTGAAATGTGGGAACAAATTATCGCAAACACTTCCAAAAAGCGCAAAAAACCTTGCACAAAACATCATACAAGTATGGGCAAAAAATACTCCCACGCCTGGAAGGGTTGAATTTACACCTGACCTATATTAAATTTAAAAAAATAGTTTTCTTTTGCATTTTTTGCTCATTATTCTCATTGTATGAAGATAACAACAGAGTGCATACGTTGTAGGGTGCCCATTATTTAATTGATATCGTGATATTTTGCCCGTCGCGGTCTAAAGCAATGATTATTTTGGGAAACCAAGAGCAAAATTTAAAAAATGTGTATTTATGTAGGTATTCTTATTTAAAAGTAATAATATAATACCAATTTATTTCACAAAAATATAAAATTAAACAGCAAAAGCCCAATGTAATCCACAACAAACTTCTCTAGCATTGTCCTAAAAATACTTTTTACGTATTCGCCCTACTCGAGTTGCACAATACACACCCGAGATGTGCTTTCGCAGGTAGTCAAGGGGTTATCCGCTTATGACAAAAAAATAAAGCACTATCCGATTAACACTTGTACAAAATGCGAATAACGTATTTAAATTATTTTGTTAATAGTTTTATTAAGCTTATCCTTTACGCGTGTTTAGATTCAGGTTTACATTCTGTTTTATGAAACCGCAATGATTGACGTAAACTAACAAACTATATAATGACTACTACTTTCGGTTTTCTCATATTTTATTTTTCAGAACAAAAATCCTGAAGCGTAAAGTAAAAATATCTTATTGAAGAAGTCATGAAATTCACTGAAACAAGGTAGGCTACTAGACGGCAGGTTGCTAGATTGCGTGCTGGTGTTTTGGTAAGCACCTTAACAAGTAAGCTCGTGAATTCGCCGGCCTTTAACGTAACGAAGGTTTCTCATCAAAAATTCATTGACGAGAACGCGTGAGTCGAGCCAACGACTAGGGTGAAAAGAGCGGCAGGCGATGTGTTGCAAAATGAATAAATACGGCGAGAAATGGGGTAGTTTGCCGGCCGACGTAACTCAATAATGCAACCTAGCCTTGAAGGCCAACTAGCTAGAACCATTCTGTGCAATGAAACCCACGGTATTATAGCTCTACAAAAAATGGTCACAGGTTGTTCAACGCAAAACATAGCATTCGTAATGAGTGCATTCGGTATAATGGCATGGCAAATAAAGGCAATCGACAGTTTCAACCCGCCCCCTTCTACAATTGCCTTCAAGAAAATTGTTAGATACTTTGAACTAACAGTTTCAGTCTAGTTATTCCAAGGGTTTCATTAAAAAGGCACTTATATACATTTAGAACTTCGATCTAACTTCGACTTGCTTCATTGCATTAATTTATGAGCTTCGATTGAAAATACGATTCCTTCGTCATCTGGTTATTCAAATTTAAGGGACAAGTAAAAAACTGCATCAGACATCATAGACGGCTCTGCGCGCAAATGTATAAAAAACTCCGAGGTTGTGCACCATGTGCAATCGCAGGTGCCCTCGGTTCCCACACAACCCTTTCAGCGAGGAGTCTCCGCCCCCGCGGCCCGCTGTACCCCTCTCCTCGGATATCTTCACCTTTCAACTCAATACGACCTGAACTCCTCCGCTATACAACACATATCGGCCCTCCCGATCCGCGTCTCTTAGGCCCCTATGTCTCCGACGCGGTCATTAGCTCCAAATTCTACCTGTTCCGATTTATAGACGCTGTCGTATCATTAAATTTATTGTGGATAAAATGCAAGCCTCATATTTTTTGCCTTTGATTCGGACAGAATAAAAGTAGTATCTCTGTGTGCGTTATGTAATATTTCTTTTGATATAAAACCGAATAAATGATTCAGCATTTTTCTAGGTTTCAATGCATTTTTTATTCGGCGTACATAACTTTTCTTTTAGAAACACGACGTTTTTGTATGTATTATTCACTGGTAGGCAGAATGAGTTCCACTGTTTTTTATTTAGGATTTAATCAGCACGCATAAAATTTTAGACGAAAAGGTCACCGTTATCTCTTTGTTTTTTTGTAAACGGGATGAGTTTTGTAGCCAATTAAAGGCAAAGGGATACCGGCTGGAGCGGTCTGCAATAAATCGCAACCCTACACGAAATGTTTCCGCTTGACGCAAAGGGACCGAATAGAAATACACAAAATTTTACTCCACCAAAGGCTAGCAACCAGTTCAAAGCGATAATTATTATCAAAAGGAAGTAGGTACCATTTCGGGGGCGCAATGTTTAAACCTAATTTGCATGAGCTTACTGTATAATTATGATTGTTTATTTTATTAAGGCAAGCAAAAAGCATTATACCTTAAGGGGGTATACAACATCAACTCTGTGCGAAAAGGCTAGACATATGATTTTGCGTTCATAAGAGCGGGACAGGGCATTGCAACGTAAGTCCAAAAATCACCAAAAATCAAGTTTTAGCTTATTATCTATTAATTAGGACATTATTTGAAAAATCCGAAACATATAACATTTTTATTATACTTAATTCTATTACCACGCTTATTGTCAAGATCTGAACTTCTGTATTTATTGAGAAATTTAGGTTTTAGTAAAAATTTAGAGGTAACTTTGCGATTTTTTTCTATCGAGAAAATTTTATGGAATCGTGTTTTCGAAACATATGATCGATAGATTAAGTCCTGAACTTTACCATATATCAATTTCAAAGTTAAATATTCAGTAGTTTAGACGATATGGACATCCGGCGGAGTTGAAAATTAGCAGTTTGAGGTAGTATACACCCTTAAATGAAGGTTGTTTTATGAACATTAACAGAAACCGCTGCTTCACTTACTCAGTATTTCTAGAGCAAACAACTTTGTTCTACATCTTATAAGAGTAGCCTTCCCCTTTCCAAATTCACATTGCGTTGAATTAATTCGTTACTGACGTGCCGGGCCCTCCACGCGATTGGTCAAGGCCCTCAAGCTGCGATGCGCTTGCACATGCAGTGCAGATCATAATAACGCCTATTTTATTCCATTCTTCGCGTTTTATGCATCTGCCCATACGTTTTGACTTCCGACCCCTGGCTATAAAATTATCTGAAACTATCCCTAATAAATAGGGGAAATTTTATCAAAATCATTATTTTACGATATAATGATGATACACGCTTCTTCGCAAGCCTTCTATCGTTATCATAATGGTTGCAGAACGTTTTATACATGCAATAAATTTTAATCTGTATTCGAAGTTTTTAGTGTTTCCTAGCGAATTTGTTAAAGCCCACAGCGTATTGTAGACTCTAAACAGCAAAACTTACTGAGTGCCGCTTAAACAGAAGGTCTAATATTTGTCCAACGATATGAAGAGGTGCATTTCCGTAACCGATATTTCTCATTAGGACTTGTTTGCCGTGCGATAAAAAACGGATGGCCGCTGGTCGCAAGGGTGGTACCATGGGGTTGAGGAGTAAACAGCAGATGTACGGAGCTACAATTACATGATCAACAGCTATCGTATTCAAATGAGATTCGATTGGACAAAAAACTTATGTTTCGAGAAGTTCAAATGTTCGATTTGTATCACGTTACAGGAAAATTAGTTTTTATAGTTTTTTTTAAAGTGGCTAGGCCAAGTTCATTAATACTAACCTATAAGAAATTTTCAGATGAAGGAAAATGTCGGGTAATTTTTAATGGTGCTAGTAAGATTCCAACTGGAACTTTTACTTACCTACATTTAAGTAATAAAAAAAAAACTTCTAATCAAAACTCAAAGAACCAAACCATTGAGTTCCAACCAATACACTTATTAAGATAATTTAATAGTTAAAAACTCTAGTAACAAGTTCATCTGATTCTGTAGTCGGAAGGTGATATGATCACCTTCCGACTAGACGAAAATATTTATCCTGTACCAACTCATTGCTTATTATTGTGAAGTTGTTTTATTTTGACTGCCTTTCGGTCCGCATTGGACAGGCGGTTCTAGTAAAGACGTTTTCTCGTTGATAAATGCAACAATCACGCTTTACGGGTAACGGTGCATACAGAGAGTAAATTTAGAGGGAGAGGTTCGTCTGAGTCACAGGGAACTGACCTAGGGGCACACAGCGAGTGCATTGACGCCTCGCCGACGCACTTATCGCCAGCATGCCTAAGATAATGCATATAACATGCCCATGCCCCTTGGACGTATGCATAACACATGTGTTATGTCTGTCTGACAGCACAGAATCACTTTGTAGTTCAAAAACATTGAATTTATCAACAAACAGGGGTCGTTGCATACAAGTGCAGTTGAGACGCATGCGACTCAGACTTATCCCATAATGCATAACTTTTTTCGTGAATAAAGACTACATGGTAAGTAGGGTAAAATTGGGGCATCTGGATCAACAGTTTTCAAGTATTCAGTTTTCACACTTCGTGAAAACTGAATACTTGAAAACTGTTGATCCAGATGCCCCAATTTCACCATTGATCTATTCAAGTTTTCACCATTGATCTATTCAAGTTTTCACCATTGATCTATTCAAGTTTTCACCATTGATCTATTCAAGTTTTCACCATTGATCTATTCAAGTTTTCACATAGGTACCTATGGATAGTTAAAACCAAATAGTTGCGTGAAAACTGATTAAGTACCTACAATTTTAGATCCGGATACCCTACTCTAACCATTCAAGTTTTCACTCGTTTACATTCTGAATTAATTTATTAAGTTTATATTTTAATAAAATACTTACTACCCTACCTACCTACAATTTTAGATTACATAATAACTATCGACAAATCTATCTAAGTTGTATACAATTTCTTATAAATGTCTATATATAATGATGTGATATAATAATATATATCAGTTAGGGTGTTCAAGTTTTCATCTATTTAATCTTTGATTGAACTATTCAAGTTACTATCAGCTCAATTTTCTAGCTTTCCTGTTGCTTAAAATGTTGATAAGGTATCTATTCAATGAAACTATTATAATAAAGTTTATAATAATTTTATTTTGTCCCCTAACCATATTCTTAAACTAAGAGCACATTCGCCAGGGCGCAAATCTTATCATGACAAACACGACATCTTTAAGATTTCATCAAGCTTTATACAAGTCTAAATAAAATTGAGATAATTAATAAGTCATAAGCAAATTAGAAAACTCATCATTTCAACAACACATAGATAGTTACAAATTAATGTATATTTTGTTATCCATTGATTTGAGTATTTCTCTTATTCGAGGGTATATTTGATCGGAATACAAGTTGCTCACAACATGTTGAGCACATATTTCAGCATGACACTTGCAAGTTGAATCATCTGTTGATGTAAATTGATCAGCGCTATAAATCTCGATTCGAATTACTTTTTGCCCACGAACTGTTGTCTTCAAACTAGAGGTTAATCTCTTCGCCTCAATGTTGCGAAATTCATTAAGTGTGCTGCTGCTGTCTTCACCATTATTTTGGTTTTCACAAAGATTGGCCATTTGCTGGTAATCAGGAGTTATTGGTGGGGACAAAATCCAATTGGAATACTGCAAAAAAAAAAAGAACATTATATTAGTTACATGAATGAGTGATCATGTTAGTAAACTACTTAATGTATTTGAACTTGGTAAGTATTCAATTCTAGGTTTCGAAAAGTTAGGTACTTACCGACATGTTTGCGAGAGCTAGGTAGCGGAGCATGTGTCTCAAATGTCACTCTTTATTCATCGTTTTTATAGACACATATCGTGTTCTTAAAGTTCAATTTAACTCAATTCTTTGTTGACTAACGAACTTTAATTTACATTGCGTGTTTTTGCTAAGTATATTTTAAATCAAAACAAAAGAAGCAATGTATTAAAACAAATTAGATCATTGACCACTATGCCATGTGAGTCCTTACTTATTCTAAGGCTATAGAAAGAGCAGGTAAATTGGTACCTATACCAACATAGCAACATACCAATGATGTTATAACTAACTTATTTAACTAACTTTAGCTTGTTTATTTCAAATTAATGTGTGGAGGGAAATTCTTCCCACATAAATAAAAGAAAGGCTTCAATCACTAGGTTTGTATTTAACGTCAGTTTTACAGTTTGCGTGATCTATAAGTAATAATCAATAAAAAGTGATCGTAATAATTTGGTAGAAAACTAAGGTAGTTCATATTATATACCTCAATAAAAATGCACTGTTATGTCAAATTAAGCCTCATTATATCGTTCAGCTTTTATTTACTTCACGTTTTTTAATGCTATGTAAATCAAAATACATAAAATTGGCTTTGAATTTCTGGAAACTTTAATGACTTTATATAAAATTCAGAACATTCCTAATTTTTTTCAATCGTTGATATTAGAAAACAACACACTTCGGAACTTACTCTGAAACCTTACCTTTAGAATTTTAGCTCGACACAGTTCCAACTGATATGATGCTAATATTACATTGACATAGTATCAATCGGTATAGTAAGACAACTTTAAAATAAGCATAAAACGAATAGTCAGTTATGTACTTACCGACTTATTTACTTAAATTGGTACTTAATGCCTATGTGGTATGTGAAGCTTTTAAAAAAATAACCTAGCAAATTCATATGTTCTAAGGCATGATTAAACGAAATAATGTTACTATACTTACCTATATGTATGTTATTGATAAGTATATTTACACTATGATGTTTGTACTGACCGTATGTTTGAAGTGGATTGAAAAGTTAATTACTTATCTAAACTATTTTATGTAATTTATACCTTTTCGTTTGTTATAAAGTTTACTTATCATGATAGTTTATGTTGTAACAGTTGTTTGAAAGTAGGTATTGAATGGAATAAAGATATATAACAAATAACTAAAAGATTTTACACGGTGAGGAAAGAAAAATAAATCGATTAGTCAATTGCTTAATGGGATGAATGTGAACTATGATCTTGATACAGTGCCGGCGTTGCAATAATCCGAATCCTAAACTTACCATATTTAGAATATGGAACGAGTATTTAAGCCGATAAGACGCTTCATTCTGGAACAGTTCTCCCTGGATTTTCGAAGTCATTTGTTTAAAGCGGAAGAAAAAATAAAATCTGAAAAAATGTAAGTACCAATCGATATTATTGACTGTACTCAATTCATTCAAATACTTATATCTATTCAAATGAGCTGACTTAATATTCAGCATAGATTTTAACGTGTGATTCCTTACAATATTGATTAATAAATAAATTTTCTTTCATGTTCACAGGTCCAAGAACTCAGCAGCTCGTATCCCATCGGATGAAGAGATTGTGGGGAGCTCAAGGAAAGCTGTGGAACACCCTCGCCATCAACAGGCTTCAAAGAAGAGGAAGCTTCCTGCCGTAGCTCCGCATCGGAGTTACACGACGTACGAGCTTTTCGGGACGGACAGCGAGGAGGAGGAGGACCATCGTCGTACAAGAAAAATTGGTAATAATATTGAAAAATCGATATTCACAATTAGATGTTCACGAAAGGCCTACTGTCGATTCATGCGAACAAGTACTGGGGGTGAATATTTTATAGTTTTAAAAACTTATAAAGTTGCCGAGATTACTTATGTACATGAAAAAAAGCTATTAAGAAGTGAAACAGTCATAAGAAATCGAACGAACAATGACACAGAGGCATGGGCCCACCTCCAAAATTTTATAAATGTAACAAGAAAATTACCACAAGACTATTTCGCATTCATCAGAGAGCCTTGTTTTATACGACCATTAATTCCTGCAGAACCCGCACACAAACATCGTAAAGAGTATACACCATCACCACCGCCATCGCCACTATCACTGAACTGCGCATCTGCACCACTGCCGTCGCCGCCACCACCACCACCACCACCACCATCAATGGTCGCGTCGAAGAAATATCGTGCAGAGCCGCGCCCAGGCACATCAACTAAGACGTCGGCGCGAGACATGTTCGGATCCGACAGCGATGACGATGATGAAACAATGATGCTATCCGCAAAGAAAGGTGTTGATATTTTATCGTATTACTCAAAAAGAGTAGCAAACGGAGGGGTTGCCCGTCAAATGAATGCACAAAAAACAGGCTCACACTATATCGAGCTCAAGGTATATAATTGCGATGAAATTAAAAATATCCAACCCATGAATAGATGGCGCCATGCTGTCATTACAATAAAAAATCGCACAGATGATAATACACCAGCATGGGGCCATTTAACACAATTTATCAGGGCGACGAAAAAAGAGTTCAAAGATTGTCGCGCTGATTTATTGAATGGGTGAAGGTACCTTGAGCTTGATGTAAGATGAGCCTGTTTTATAATTCATTGGACCTGGCTACTCCGACTGCTACTCTTTGATTACATTTAGGTACATTTGTAAGAATATAATAGTTGATAGCATTTAAGTATTTCATGTTTATATTGTAAGTATGATAATATTAATAAAGAATAATATTGTATTATCATGTTTTTTGTTTTCACAGCTATGTCGTATCCTGATGAAGTAGCTGAAATGATTGAATGTGAGAAATGTCGAATTGAGATACCAGAGAATAAATACAGATATCATTTGAGAACAAATTTACACAAATCAAACTGTTTGATAAAGACTGAATTCAGTAATATTGACATAATTGCATCAGCTTTTAAAAACAGAATCGTTACATATCGCTTAAATCCTGCTCAGGATGTCGAGTACCTCACAATAGAGGCGATCCTGAGCAGTTATGAAAATGATATCATTAAATTGATTACAAAGTCATTATCGAAACATCAATGTTTAAAAGTAAACTTTGAACTGTATGCTTATTTTACTTTACCTAAGTCAAATGAGGAACAATTGAAGTCGTTTAACATGAAATATCAAATAATATATCAAAGCACTGAGTTAAATGAAGTTCTATCTAACTTGACGCATTATTTTATAGAGAGACTATCAGAATTTGAACATTGTGAGTCTGGCTGGAGTTATTTGAGAATGAGTCATTTAGAGATAAACATTAATAAGTATTGTCCTATGAAAGGTGGTACATTCATTGATTTACCCCAGTCTATAAGAAATACTAAAAGTTGTATCAATATACGAAATAACGATAATCTTTGTTTTATATGGAGCATAATGGCAGGGCTGTTCCCTGTAAAAAATAATGTATGTAGATTGAAGTCTTATCCACATTTTGCGAACATTTTAAATGTTAAGGGAATGATGTTCCCTCCTACTGTTTCTGATATTCGCTTATTTGAAATGAACAATCCTGATATCAGTGTTAATGTTTATGGCTTAGATAAAAAAAGTTCTGTAACTGGACCACTGTATTTTACCAAAAAAAGAAAGATTGATCATTTTAATTTGCTTTACATAGAAAACGAAGGGAAAGGTCATTATTGTTTAATAACAGATCTAATACGATTGGTACGACGTCAAATCACTCATCATAAGGGACATTGTTTTTTATGCGAAGCATGCTTACAATTTTTTTGTACTAAGAATAAATACAAGTCTCATAATTGTAATGGTGTTAAAAGTGTTCTGCCTGAAAAGTCATCGATTATACAATTTAAAAACTATGATAGACAGCAGAAGATAAATTTTATTATTTATGCTGATTTTGAATGCCTTTTACAAAACACTGAGGACATAAATACTAAAAACACAATGTCGCTCAAAGTACATCAACCTTCATGCTTTGGATATTATATTTGTTGTTCACATGATCAAAACTTGAACAAGTATGTTTCTTACAGAGGTCAAGATTGTGTTCGAGTGTTTGTAAAACGTCTAATTCAAGATGTTCAAAAAATTCAAACTATTTTGTCAGATAAAAAGGCAATGGCTTTATTAACACCAGCCCAGGAAAGAGAATATCGTAACGCTACCGTGTGTCACATATGTAAAGAGGTCTTACTTGATGACAAAGTGCGAGATCATGATCATATAACATCTGAGTTCAGAGGCGCGGCTCATTCTTATTGCAACTTGATTTATAAGCAATGCTCATTCATACCAGTGGTGTTTCACAATCTATGCGGGTATGATTCACATTTATTTATTGAAGAGTTAGCCAAACATAAAGGAAATATTAAAATAATTCCTAAAACGAAAGAAAAGTATTTATCTATTTCTAAAGAAATTGAATGTAAGGAAGGAGTAATTCAGATAAAATTCATTGATTCATTTCAATTCTTAAACACGAGTCTTGATTTGTTAAGTAAAAGTTTATCAGATAGTGACTTCCAGCATTTATCAAATAATTTTAACGGTAAACAATTTGATTTAATACGAAAAAAAGGTATTTATCCATATGATTACATGAATGACTGGTCAAAGTTTGAGGAAACACAATTACCTATGAAACATTGTTTTTACAACTCTTTAACCGAGGAACATATAAGTGAAAGTGAGTACAAACATGCAAATGAGGTGTGGAATCACTTTAACATAAACAATTTGGGAGAATATACAGATCTATATTTGAAAACGGATGTGTTGCTGCTGTGTGATGTATTTGAAAATTTTAGGATTACAAGTTTATTTTATTATAAGCTTGATCCTGCTTATTATATAACATCACCTAGCCTTAGCTGGGATGCAATGCTTTTTCACACTAAAGTTAAACTGGAATTAATAAGTGATTTAGAAATGTATCAAATGCTAGAAAACGGGATACGAGGAGGTTTAGCACAATGCTCGCTACGGCATGCAGTAGCATCAAATAAATATATGCCACAATATGACAAATCCGAACCATCTTCTTATTTAGTGTATTTAGACTGCAACAATCTCTATGGTTATGCGATGACAAAAATGTATCCCATATCTGATTTTAGATTTTTATCCAGCCAAGAAATTAAATGTTTTGATGTGATGAATATTTCTGATAATAATGATTTCGGTTACATTTTAGAGGTTGATCTAGCGTATCCAGATCATTTGCATGAATTACATGAGGATCTACCTTTCGCACCTGAGAAATATATTCCGCCAGGAAGCAAATCTGAAAAATTGATTGCAAATCTGCATGATAAATTCAAATACGTAATACATTACGTTCATTTAAAAGAATGCTTGAAACAAGGTCTGGTCTTGCTAAAAATTCATCGAATTATAGGATTTAGACAAGATAATTATTTGAAACAATACATAGATCTTAACACCACTCTCCGTCAGTCATCGAAAACAAAATTTGAAAAAGACTTTTTTAAATTACTTAATAATTCTATTTTTGGTAAGACAATAGAAAACAAGAGGAAACAAGTTGATGTTAAATTAGTAACAAAATGGAACGACACTCAAAACTCAACCAATAAACACCTTACAGCTGAAAAGTTGGTATCGAAACCAAATTTAAATAGTATTCAAGTTTTCTCCGAAAACTTTGCTGCTATTCAATTAAACAAAGAAAAAGTTATATTAGATAGACCTATTTACATCGGATTCTCTGTTTTGGAATACGCTAAACAACATATGTATCGATTTCATTATAATTTTATTAAAAAGATATATCCTTCGAAAGGTCAGGCAGAACTCTGTTACACTGATACTGATAGCTTGCTTTATTTAATATACACAGAAGATTTTTATAAAGATATGTTATGTAATATAGAACAATTTGATACGAGCAATTTCATATCAGAAAACGTTTATGATATTCCTAGAGTAAATGAAAAAATTCCAGGACTGTTCAAAGATGAAATGGGTGGTGATATAATAAAAGAATTTATTGGTTTAAGAGCCAAACTCTATTGTATTAATAGCATGAAATCTGAGATTAAAAAAGCAAAAGGAATAACTAAGACAGTTACCACTCGATTAAATATTGATGATTATCATGATACACTGTATAGTAATATTAATACTAGATGTAGAATGAAACTTATAAAATCTATTAAGCATGTATTATTTACTCAACAAGTAGATAAAAAACTTCTTAGCGGTAATGATGATAAAAGACAGATACAGAATGATAAAATACACACACTACCATGGGGTCATTGTGACACAATATTTTAAATAGCTTTATAATAGAATAAGCTTAAAGTAAATGTACTCTACTTCTTAGAATAGGTCTTGAATCTGTTAGCAAATTTATGTATTTAATAAATGAGAAAAATAATAATAATTGTTTTGTCAGTTAAGTAACCCTCCACCGATTGATCAGATTCTAATGCTTATTTATTATATTCGAGTTTAAATAAGTAACTACCATGAATAATTCAATCATTATAAATGATTTGTACCTATAGTGAGTAACATAACGAATATAATAGGCTGTTTAAACCGAACATACTCAGTTGATGATCTGCACCAGTTACAAAATCAGTTTAATAAATAGAGGTACCTGTTCCCTGAATAACAATCAATTACAATAACAATGAAACTAATAAAGCAAAATCTTTCTCTTGAAGTAAAAGACCTAAGTATAGAAGACTATGAGCGTACTATAAAGCATAGTAAACTACTACCTAATTCAATTCGATGTATTATTTGTGGGCCATCTAATTGTGGTAAAACGAATGTCATGATTAGTTTACTACTAGATAGGAATGGTCTTAAGTTTAAAAATATATATCTATATTCTAAAACAGCATTTCAGCCAAAATACTTATTTCTAAAAGAAGTATTGAAAAGAGTTCCAGGTATAAGTTTCTTTTGTTTTAATTCGAATGAAGAAATAATACACCCGAATAAAGCCAATAAAAATTCTGTTATAATATTTGATGATGTTACTTGTGAGAATCAGACCAATATTCGGAATTATTTTGCAATGGGGAGACATCAGTTGCTAGATTGCTTCTATCTTACTCAAACCTATTCAAAAGTACCAAAACAATTAATACGTGATAATGCGAATCTAATTATTGTTTTTAAACAAGATGATATGAATTTAAGACATATGTATTTGGAACATATCAATGGAGACATGGAATGGTGCAAGTTTAAAAAAATGTGTTCTCTGATTTGGAAAGAATCTTATAACTTTTTAATAATAAATAAAGATTGTCCATTAAGCTGTGGTAGATATAGAAAGGGTTTTGATATTTTTATCAATCTTGATTAAATGAATATTGAGAACAGTGTATATAAGGTCATATAATGTATGATGAAGAGTTAGTTTTACAAATACTTTATAAGACAAAAGTTGTGTATTTGAATGTCCCTACTTTTAAATATATTTTTATGTCATGGAGTCAAATATTAAAGAACAGTTGATTAAGTCGGTCAGTGCCATTAAAAGTAAGCTTAAGCAAATTCAAGATGATGATGATAAACTTACTTTAACTCTGAATAAAGTTTTTAAACCCATAACTGAACCAATGAAAACCCATACATATTCTGGATACAACCCCAAAAATAATAACGGTGATAAAAATAGAAACATGGATGAAGGTATTTTTAACTCCTCCACTTGTAGTTCAGATTATCAAGATTTAAATGATAATGAAGTATCTTTTGTAGAAGACAGTGAAAACAATATTATTAAAAATATCAAGGGTGATATGGATTCTACCAACATTATACCTGTGGAAAGATCACTTAATAAAGAAGACATTGAAGAAATTTTTGAAGGTTCTCTTAATATACCGTTCGGAGTTAGGAAAGAATGTTCTGGTTTTTTTATTGGTAATAGAAAAGTAAATCTTAAAGTAATAAATGATCCTACCACCAGCACATCAAAACAAATTATAAATATTAATGATAAAAATTATGTTGTGACTCCTGGTCTTCGAGAGCTATTGCTTCGTAAAACACCTAATTTGTCATTAGTTACGCCTAATGATCAAATCGCTTATAGATACATTCTAACCGATACTAATGCACATAAAAGGAATTATGATCCATGCGGGCAGATAAAAGGTGATAAAAGTATTAAGTATCGAGAGATTATAAGACCTCTGTTCATAGAAAGTTCCAATGACAATGATTCGTTATTATTAAAAGAGTCTAAGTTAGGGACTGGACTACCTACTTTAAAGAAATATAAACCAAATACTGAATTCATTTTTTGGGATGATCCTAATGAACTTATTGAAAGATTAAAAATGTTAATAGCATCGAGAGATTCAGGTAACAATAATCATGACAATGAAATTTTGTCAATAATCGAGGAATTGAAAGAAGCTGGTATTATAAAAGAGTAAAAGTTTAGAATGTATCTTCAGTATTAAAGTGATTTTCAAACATGAATGTTGATAAGTTTGGTCATCATCTGTTTAAGAAAAAAAATGAAAAACATGAATGTTTGCTTAAATATTCAAGTGATGGTAATCTAAGTGCACAAAACAAAAGTATACAAAATTTGAAGATTCCTATTCATGCCGATGATTGCTGTACAAAAGACTATGTAGATAGTTTAATAGAGAAGGTTATGAGTAAAATTAAAACTTTAGAACAACTTAACAACGAAATTGTCATGAAAATTAATAATACAGAAATCATTCACAAAAATGAGCAAGGTCGACGTCGTAAATGAAATTTACAGAGCTGCAAGAGTAAACTTTCCTAGACGACATGTTGTTTTGAAGGATATAAATGATCTATGGCAAGCTGATTTAATCGACTTACAAGCAATATCAAAATTTAATAATGGATACAATTACGTTTTAGTAGTGATTGATACATTTTCAAAATACGGTTGGGCGTTTCCTTTAAAACGTAAAACTAAAGATGAAGTATTTACCGCGTTTCATAGTTTATTTAAATCAAATGGCATACCCAAAAACTTGCAGACTGATTTGGGAACAGAATTTTATAACAATAAAATAAAACAACTTACTCAAACATATCACATCAATCATTATTCTACCTTTTCCACTAAGAAAGCTTCAATAGCCGAAAGATTTATAAGAACGATAAAGACAAAGTTATTTAAACAGTTTGGTATAAATGGTAACTATGTATGGATTGATGGTACTTTAGATAAAATTATTACATCATACAATGATTCATATCATAAGACAATCGGATGTAAGCCTCTAGAAGTAAGTGATGATAATAAAACAAAGATAATTGAAAGAATTGCAAAATTAAACTCATCAACAAGGAAAAATAATCATAAACTAAAAGTTGGTGATTTTGTGCGAATCAGTAAGTACAAAAGTACTTTTCAGAAAGGATACATGCCTAATTGGTCGACTGAAATATTCAAAATTAGAAAAACACAAAACACCGACCCAGCTACATATTTATTAGAAGATATGAAGCATGAACCAATTTTAGGATCTTTTTATGTACAAGAATTGCAGAAAACTAACTATCCAGACATTTATCTTATCGAAAAGGTGTTAAAAAGATCAAAAAACAAAATGTATGTGAAATGGTTAGGTTTCCCAACCAGTGAAAACTCTTGGATTAAGAATGCAAATGTTTTATGAATGATATGAAAAAATAATTTAAATAAGCGTGCCTCTATTTTAAGTTCAGTCTAATACAGGCAATGAAAGGAAGCAGTCTTATTAATTGTTTAATAAATCATTTACCTTTCGAAGTTCATTTACCGGGATATAATTACTGTGGACCAGGAACTAAGCTTATAAAAAGACTTCAAAGAAACGAAAGAGGTATAAACCAGTTAGACGAATATTGTAAAGACCACGATTTAGCCTACAACGCGTCATCATCTTTAAGCGATCGTCACTCAGCCGATATTAAACTAATGAAGATGGCTAGAACACGTATTAATGCTTCAGATGCAAGCTTACAAGAAAAAATGGCAGCCCATTTAGTGAATAAAGCTATGCTTATGAAAGTGGCCTCTGGTTCTGGGAATAAGAAAACAACGGCTATGACCCTTAGTAAAGGCTCTGGTTTAAAGAAACATTTAAAACATGTGATTTCTCATGCTAAAAATACATTAAAGAAACTTAAACCAAAATGTAAAAAAATGGCGATTAAGTTAGCCATTGCTGCGGCAAAAGAAATGTCATCAGAACTAGGTATAAAACTTCCACGCATCATTCCTGTACCAAAGCATGGTGGAGTATTACCTTTGATAGCAATTTTCGCGGGATTATCAGCTGCAGGTAGCTTGAGTGGTGGTGTTTCCGGAATCGTTAAAGCAATTAATGAATGTAAGGAAGCTAAAAATCGTCTAGCTGAGCAAAAGAGACATAATGAAAAAATAGAAGCTATGAGTATTGGAAAAGGTCTAAATCTTGAGCCGCATAGAGGTGGCTTTAGATTACATATATCACAAAAAAAAAAAAAGTAAGCTACCCAATCGAGCTCTAACTAACATCGACATTGTCAACCATTCTCATAGCATTCCTTATTTTCGAGGAGTATTTATGAGAGATCAGTTACCAAAGCATCCATATAAAAAAGAGTGTGGTATTATGAATTTAGATAGCTCTATAAATTCAGGTACGCATTGGGTGGCCTATGCAAAATGTAGAGATTATGTAGAATATTTTGATAGTTATGGAAATTTGAGACCTCCTATTGAATTAATACAATACCTTGGAAATAGCATTAATTACAACTATTCAAATATCCAGCAAGATCATCCATTTAACTGTGGACATCTATGTTTAAAATTTCTAAAAGAATTTTGGAAATAAAGATACCTAGGTAGTTACTAGCTATAAAATTATATCAATTATGATAAAAACTTCAGTGTTCAATCATGTCTACAACCATTACCATCACAGGAAATGAATCTGTACTCGAATCATATTTTCATCCTTCTTTACAATTAACCGAGCAATATGAATGTGCACTGTTATACTTTTCAACCACAAATTCTGTGCCTAACATAAATAGGTCAAACAATTTGTTTATTTATGATGATGATTTTAAACAGCTTGAAATACCTATCGGGACTTATGATTTGTATGACATTCAAGATTATTTATCAAGGAATTTAATTGAATCTAGCATCAAGCTGACACCCAATAATAATACTCTAATGTGTTCTTTCTTTTGTTCAAAGACTGTTCATTTTGAAAAAGATAATAGCATAGGTCAGCTTTTAGGTTTCGGGAAACGAATACTAGAAGCAAATAAATGGCATGAGTCGGAGAGTTTGGTTAACATTCCATCACTGTCTATGATACGAATCGAATGTGATCTTATAAATGGCTCGTATATTAACGGCTTCCCTTCTCACATAATTCATGAATTTGTACCAAACACACCACCAGGATATCAATACATTGAAGTTCCGAATAATATCATATACTTTCCAGTCAATAAAGACAACTTATCTTCGCTTACTGTGAGGATAGTGGATGAAAACGACAGACTCATAGATTTTAGAAAACAACTTATACAGCTGCGTCTTCATTTAAGAAAATCAAAATGATTGTTTTTTATAAAATCCCTTGCAATTCGGCAAACTCTGACAATAAACTTCAAGGTGTTCGAGTAGAAAGACGTATTAAGGTTGTGAAAAGAAAAAAAATAACTAAAAATAACAAACTATTTCTGAAAGCTCTTGGATTAAAACTATGAGTATTCTTCAGATTTTGGATTTGCCTCAGATTGATAATTCAATCGAAGGTTATGAGATTCATACTTACAGCCCTTATAACAACAGTTTTAGAGAAAACGATGAAATAAGAATCCCCATACACCAACAAGATGTTTACTTACTACCATCAGCCAGTTTTATTTATGTGGAAGGACAGGCGACTATAATTGGAGAAGATAAGCTCCCTATTCAAAAACTTGTAGAGTTCACCAACAACCCTTTCATGTTTTTGTTTCAAGATATTCGCTATGAAATGAATGGGATTGAAATTGATCGATCAAAGAATGTTGGTATAACATCTACTATTAAATCATACGTATCTATGAATCCAGGTGAATGTAAAGCATCCGCTATGTGGGGGTGGAAATTAGATGGATTTAAAAACAATGGTTATTTCAGTGCCAACATCCCTCTTAGTAAAGTTCTAGGATTTGCAGAGGATTATAATAAAATTATAATGAATTGTAAACATGAGTTAATCCTAAATAGAGCTAATAGCAACATAAATAGCGTTAAACTTTTAGAAAAAGAAGATATTAAAATAGATATACAGAGAATAAAATGGCGTGTACCTCAAGTTAAGGTATCAGATAGAGAAAGGTTGTCTCTTCTCAGACATTTAGAAAAAGATAAGGCTATTCAAATGGCCTTTAGAAATTGGGATTTATATGAATACCCTTTATTACCTAAAACAAAAAAGCATTCATGGTCGGTGAAAACATCATCACAATTAGAAAAACCTCGCTACATTATCTTTTGTCTACAAACAAAGAAAAGAAATATTAAATCAGCAGACTGTTCACAATTTGATCATTGTAAATTGACTAATGTCACGCTATATCTGAATTCACAATACTTTCCTTATGAAGCACTGAATTTGAAATTTGAAGACAACAAATATTGTATATTATACGAAATGTACACAAAATTCCGTCAGTCTTATTACAACCGCTCGATTGATCCATTGTTTGACCTAGAACAATTTAAAGAAAAAGCACCGTTGTTTGTCATCGATTGTTCACGACAAAACGATACTATTAAGACTGGACCTGTTGACGTTCGCATAGAAATTGAAACCACATCCGACATCCCTGACAATACATCAGCATATTGCCTTATTTTTAATGAAAGATTGATAGAATATAAACCGCTCAGTAATATTGTTCGAAAAATATCATGAGCATCATTGTAGATGTGCAAGGTTTCAAAACAGATGAAAATAAATTTATCCTAAAAGAAATTGCTGTACAGTTTGGGAGACAACATGCAGTGATTTTATTATTCAAACCACCATCTCCATTTTATAGCTTAAGTAAATCAGAAAGAAGGCATATCGGTTGGATAGAAAAAAATAGAGGTATATTTTGGAATGAAGGCTTTATTCATTATAAAGATCATAAACAAATCATTGGAAACCTTTTAAAAGGAATACATAGAATTTTTACGAAAGGAAAAGAAAAAGTTAATTGGATAAAAGATATCTTGAATACGGCAGCTAATGTGTGTGTTTATGATTTAGAAGATATGAATTGTCCCAGTCTTCCAGGCTTGTATAAAACTTATGGAGACTTAGAAGATGTTTATTGCTGTGCTTGTCATCATAAAATTTGTGCTCTAAAGAATGTACTATGTTTAAGAAAATGGTGTGATCAAAATAAAATGTTTTAAGCTTTGTATTGTTTTATTGATTTGAGTATATGTATAGGTACTTTACCCTCGATGCTTAAGCCTTAAACAAATATTTTGAATATTAAGAGAGTTAGGAAATTTAATACTCAAAGAAATTATGTTGATTAAATTAGAATTAAACATTTATAGATGAAAACTTGAACGGTTGTTCATATATTAGAAACGATATGATAGTATTCAGTATTTTTATGTTTTCAAGTATTCAGATAGCCATCGTATGAAAACTGATTACCTTCAGGTGAAAATTAACGACATTTGCGTCAAGAAGTTTTCTTGAAAACTTGAATAGACCAATGGTTAGAGTAGGGTATCAGGATCTAAAATTTTCGGTAATCAGTTTTCACGCAACTATTTGGTTTTAACTATCCGTAGGTACCTATGTGAAAACTTGAATAGATCAATGGTGAAAACTTGAATAGATAAATGGTGAAAACTTGAATAGATCAATGGTGAAAACTTGAATAGATCAATGGTGAAATTGGGGCATCTGGATCAACAGTTTTCAAGTATTCAGTTTTCACGAAGTGTGAAAACTGAATACTTGAAAACTGTTGATCCAGATGCCCCAATTTTACCCTACTATGGTATTAATAAACATAATTTATACGTGTATAGTAATCAAAGCTTTACCTTCGATATACTAAAACGCCTACTTGCTATACATGCATGTATGTTAGGTACATACAAGTACCTATCAGCTTAATAAAATTGAAGGTTTTTGTTACGAAATCACTACCTATAAGAAAAAATGCCAGAATAGGAGGCAAATGTACAAAACTGGTTGACCTACAATGCATTTGGTTTTTAATTATAAAACAACATACGATTCTCGATCGAGGTAACGAATCTTTAGTGTATCTCGGTATGTAAGGTACCTTCTGGATATTTCCTAAATTCTTATGCATCTAACCTTGTTAGCAACCTACATCATTTCGATCACATTACCTAACAATATAGGTACTAAGTGGATCAATCGGCGGAATTTTATTATCATAGCAACTAATCGTAAAATCGTCAACTTGACCGTAATTCGTGTGATCTAGCCAAGGTTCTCTATGATAAGACGGTTTCACAATAGCAGAATTATTTGCGGCGTAGCGTAGGGCTCTGCCTTGAGATATGCGCCGGAGTCGACAAACAACTGTAGCGAGCTGTGCTGAAACTGTCCACTCGTGCGCTAAAGTGCTTCGTTGGAAGGAAAGAGTACCTAGTCACGGCTACAATGGAAAGTGTTGCGGAAAACCAGTACCTATCAATCTATGTAATCGTTGCTAGTGTTGCGTGCTAATTTAGTCTCTATAAAAGTTATAACTGTCTTAGTCCGATTTAAGCGTGGGAAATAAGTGTCATCCTAAAGTAGATTTTTGGTAATGTTTACATGTATGCAAGGATCTCACACAGAAGTGTTTGGAGACGAGCTGATGATGAAATTATTCAGATATTTTCAGCACAATACGTAGGCGAACTATTTCAGTTTTGCGTACGTGACACATGAAGTGCGAAGAGCTTTCCCGAGCGAGTGTACTGCGCACACGCTGCCAAAGTGGGTCAATGTTGGCGCGTGACGCGGCAGCGGCGGCGGCCCTTCGCAGGGCTCGCCTTGAACCACCTAAAACTAGCTTGACTCTATTAATTTGCGCTCGTTATACACCAAAAACAAGAAAAACATATTACGTGTAGTCATAGCGATTTTGTCATGAGTAGCTTACTTGCTTATGTTTACTAAAACTGATAGTTATTGGACGTGCAAAGTATTTGCAATAATGCATGATTTCACATCAGCATCTCCCAAATGCTGAGCATAACAAAATTTAGAATTCAAGGCAAAACTACACCTAAAGGTGCTTGTATACAGAAAGTTTCAGAAGCATGAAGGGAATATATATTATGTATGAGACACTAGGAAACGCATTTGACTAATTAACCAATATTAACTTCAACAAAAATCACGATTGAAGCATCCAAACGAAGGTCCACGGTTTGAGTACATTAGTACAAAAACAAATCGAGGAGCCCTAAGAAGCTGGTGAGGCCAAGCACGTGCAAGACGATTTGCATAAGGGCCGCAGTCAATGCTAGTCGACAACGACTACAGAAGGTCGTTACCTTCCGTTGACGAGGCCCTACGATTCGCCATGAGGCCATTCATTGCCCCGACAACATAATGTGGAATTGCCTTTATTTCAATCATTTTTAAATATACGGTACAAATATTTTGCGTGCGAAATGGCATTACTAAGTGACCGATAGATTCGGAAGAACGTCAATGGTAATCCTGAACAAAAAAACAATTTGCCATGAGACGATATGGAATTGATAGCTTACACGTGTCGTTTGTTGGCTCCACAAGGTAATGATAATTTTTTCACTTAGTTCTTTTTTCAACCCCTGGAGTTGAATAACAATTGTCTCAAAAGATGTACTGAGACTTAAACACAATTTTTTAAAATTATTCTGAGTTATTGCTATATTTATTTGGACAAATCTCTTCTCTCTTGTAAATTTTAAATATGTACCTATTTTGAATAAGTAATTTTCGCAAATAATATTATCTATTCTCATCTTATATAATAGTCTAAAATCAGCCCTACAGGACAGTAGGGTAAAACTAAGGAATATCCACACTAAAGCTGGACCGTATACGGCGGCGTACCATATTATTCGCGAGCGCAAGGTTCTCGCTCGCGTTACGCAAGCGTTACACGTGTCGGCTGCGCGGGCGACCTCTTCCGATCCGCATGCACAAACAACTCATGTACTTTGAAAGGCGAAGGTGATACGGAAATAAAACCTGCAAGGCAGTATCGCTAATTATTTTATTTATTCATACAAAAAAAACCTCGACGAGATACTTATGTACCGACAGTCCATTTATCTAAAAACTACGTACCTACCTCAAAGTCACATCTACGAATTATATTTTGTTTTCTTACAATTAGATAACAAATCGCAGAGACCCAAGTAGAAAAAAATAAATGTTTTCTAGAGGAAGCTTGATGAAATTATTTTTGCGTTGTTGGCATATCGTTTCAAAAGACCACATGGGAAATTTTAAACACCCATTCACGAAACTTATCGAGGCGCACATTCTCATGCAAATTTTAGCTTGACCCAAATTCACTCATTGGTCCGACGACGGCGGCGGCGCGGCGTGGCGATATGACACCTACCAGAAATTGTGCGCGGCAAATTGCTCTTAGCGCTTCGAATACGCAACGTGCGTAACAGACCAACGGAATGAAAAATATATCTAATATCGATGTATTTAGGGCTTAGTATCTTTTAGAAATGGCATGAGTCTTACAATTTAATATCGCAGAATTGTACTTAAAATCAGTGAGAGCTAATAGTTTTAATATCGACGAATTTAGGGGTAAGGGTATCTTTTAGAAATGGTACGATCATAACAGTTAAATATCGTAGAATAATACTTAGAATCAGTGACTTTAAGTGATTACATAATATAGGTACTTCATTGTTCCTATAGAAATCGTAAAATGTTGATAGCACGACCTCAACATCAACATTTCAAACTACATACTAAAGATTCGATATCATTCTTTAACCGACTTAAAAATAAGAAGTAAGGTCAAGAATGGTTCAATTTACATTATTACGTATTAATCAATACCCTTGAGAATAGGAGACGAGCGGGACCCGACATTGGTATGATTTGTGGGAACAATGAATTTCAACAAAATATTGAGCGATTAACATCATTTATGTTACCATCATGTGAGAACTTGAGAAGTATAGAGAATCCCTATGTGGTTAAGTATTACGTCTCGCGGGATTAGTCCCGTAAATCATAAACAAGCTCTGAAATTTTAAGTCGGCCGTTATTATTAGAGAAATCACGACTATAACATGAAAGAAAACCTCTATCTGACTCTACCAGCCATTTTACCTACCTGTTATCAATTAAAGGCGTCATTCAGAAAGATTAGGTACCTTTTTGTGCCTCCCCTCTATGACGTCTGAAGATCTATTATGTATTTTACATCAAAAATCTAAGCCACCTTGGCCTATATTTCGCTACCTAGTTGCCAGCAGTTTACAATTTGTTTATGTGTTGACATCGTGTCAATGTTATTGGGTAGATAGTGCTCCAATGCCGTTTTATAAGCCGAAGGTAGAATTCAGATAAGAGTGTAGTGTGCCAATAATTTTCAGAAGAAATATAATATCTAATAAATCAAAAATTTGCCCATTAATATTAAATTACCTCATTTTTAATACACATTTTTAGTACAGAAGGTCACAGGTTCAAGTCCTGCTGAATTCGAAAATATTTGGTACATTATTTAATTTCTTAGATATTACTTTACGGTTTACGCACTTTAATAACACAAATATTTTACATATATACATTATAATACCTTTTTACAATACCTTATTAGGTATATATTGAAAAATGAGGATTAGCCTAGTGTCAAGGGTTTGAGAGGGAAAAAATGACGGACTTTGTTGAACGAGAATGAGTCAATTGAACATCGGGTCAAAAGGTAACAATCGGTAGATATAGATCTATGGGTTCTCCTTTTCGACCTGTGTAGTAGAGACCAAGGCTTGGCAGGGAATGCGTTAACACTTAGATACTGGACCTTAAAATACGTAGATCCCTAAGATTAGAAAAATTATAATAGGTAGTTGACCATTTTATAGTTGTAATTCTTATACCTAGAAATATCTTAATTTATCAAAAAGTTAAGAAGGTCACCCAATTATTTGAGCGACAAATATCAACCATTCTCAAAATATCATCCGCTATTTTATCTTTGAATTAATCATTGGACTGATATAGCTTATTAAAATTATGTTGGTATTAGGAAAATTAACTCTATGTCTGTACTCCTAAGGCCCTTGTCCAAGAGTCATGTAAGGTCTTAAGGAAATAAAGCACTTTGATTTTGTTTTTTTTTATTATTTAGAAACCGCGAGTTGCCTTATTCTGTGAATGCACAAGGGCACTGATTACATGTTACAGTTACTACGAAGGTTTTATCTATATGTATAGTAGGAAATTGGAGAGCCAGAATTCTATTTATATTAGTATCAAAGAATATAAGGTATCCACTCTATGTAATATGAAACCCAAGTTTTACCCGCCATCTTTTCTCGCTATAAAAACCTAAACTAACATAGTTTAAAAAATCTAATACTGTTGAAAATTTATTGTTAAAAAAATCGATCGATGCACTTACTTAACTTAAGTAATCATTAGCTTGAAAAAACATTAGCTGATTGAAATGACAAAATATCCATCATTATCCATCACATAATTCCTTAGATTTAAAATAAAATACATTTGAAATTCGAATTCACAGACAAGAAAATATAGATAAATGACCTGCATTTAAAATAGTCACTCATAGTCACCACATTTTACGGTAAGGTAGAATTAAAACAATGAGTGACTCATATCATAGGTAAGAGGCATCTGCATGATTTTACCGCTTCGTATTGGTATTGATACCTATGTATTAATTGAGCTACATGTAGATTGTTTTCAACAGTCTGCAGTTAGCTAAATTGTTAAACTAGTTCTAATTTGGTTCTGTTGTTTACCAAAAGGAAAAACTAATGTATACTCTACTTCTGTTGTAGGTATAGGTACGGTTACGATTTTGTTTTGCTTGAGATTCGCGTGCGTTGCGCAAGAGTTGCGGCGCGTCCGAGGCCATTGACTCGAGGGCAGGCATAGTTATAGGCGGAGGCGGATAGCGGATTTCTTTGTCAATCCTTACACTGTCTAGAATTACCCTCATTGCTTATTTACTTAGGTACCTAGATTTTGGAATTTGTTTTGAGACAAAGTAGGTTAAAGAGGGTTCCTAGGTCCCTAAAATTCTTTATCAAATTAGGCAATATTTTCTTCTTTTTTGTTGGGTGAATACTTTCTTTTTACTTTTAATAATTTAAGCCTGGCCTGAAAATTAGTAAATAGTTATCACAATTCTTGTCTTATTTGCAGCTTTTAGTGATTCTGTTAGAAGATAAAGGGCCCACAAAGAGGTCATTGGCCGAGATTGAGATAGGTACCTAGACGAGAACATGCTAAAAAACTTCACGAGTTTTGTACCTATGGAGACGATAATGCGTAGAAAAGAATGTCATGTTACGAGAGAGTTCGTTTTGAATGTGGAAGGATATAAAGAGAGAGGAATACCAAAGAAAAGATGGATGGATGTGCGAAAGACGACATGGGGTTAAGTAATGAGATAACGCCTGATAGAGGACAGTATAGAGTAAAAATTGATATTGTGGCGTCTCCATCTAGCGTAGGATATATTATGCCTGGAAGACGTTAGAGATAGGTAGAAAAGACCTAAGGTTGTAGAAGCAACCTAGTTCAAAACTCAGCGAGTTTCTATTTCAAGTTAAACGCATAGAACTTGCAGAATCACGTATAACAGTGCCATCTCACGGAGTTTCATAATGTTACGCTTGAATAGCCTAGTGCGGGGTCACGTCTCTACCATCTAGGGCTGATATAAATAGCTTTTTCTAAGCAAAACATGTATGTAAAGGTACCAACTTCTATGAACGTATGTTTAAGTTATTTGCATGGTTATTAAAACTATGAAAGTATGTATAAATAGGAAGGTTGTTCGCTCTAGTTTTTAATTACCTACTTCGAAACATTAGTATAATTAAAGTCAAGGATCCACGAAGGCACCCGACGGTACCCATTATGGATCGAATAGTACGTCATCATAATCTATAGATTATCATGAAAATATATCAAGTAGGTACCTACCTGCTTCCTGTATCCGAAGTAGATTAATACGTAAAAGTTCCAATTCAAATACCTACGTAACACACTAGGTCAATACCGCGCCGCGGTACACCGGGCCTAACGCGCAATTTAATAATTTATATCGCATCGATTTACCCGGCTTTTATGGTAAATTGTTGTCCGGCATTCATCATTCAATGATACTACATCGACAAATTGGAAAATATAAGTGAAATTCGAAGGTCATTCACCGCTACAGTGTAGCAAAATTAGTAAATTCTTTGCGCTATGTACGAACTTTTTCTACCCGTTGTACATTGCGTAAGTACTATATTCGCACAGATAACGGAGTGTGCCCCTCCGTCCTCCGTCCTCGCAGAATCCGGTCTTATCCTCTGCTCTCGCTCGCACATACGTGATACCAATATTGCGGTCTCTCTCTGCTATGACATAGATACCAGGGGCATTGCGAAACAGCGCGGATTAAATAGCAGGTGGATTGTGCCCTAAACAAGTTTAAATAACTGCTTTCACATGATAATATACGATCGGGCATGCATGACAAATACTGTGTTAGACACAAGTTGAGGTGAATGTTATAATTAGACCAACATAAGCAATATTAAATTAAAATAGGAAGATTTGTTGGCTGTCAGTAGAGAAAGCATTTTAAATACCAGGAGTTAAGCTTCTCGCGCTTCTGAAAAGCGGAAGTTGTGTGCGGATTCGCGAATTGCAAATTATACGCAGTAGGCGGAGTCTGCGACACCCAATGTCTGGGCTTGCTTAGCGCATGCGTACATGCCTAGGTAGGGATAGGATCTAGCTAGCACATTCTGAGCTTTACATTAGCGAACTTCGTCACGCATTTCGTTCATGCACCTAAGAAATCTAATTTTTAAGAACTCTACCTTGTTAGTATTTGCTTTTGGATCCAATTGGAATGTTAGCGGTGAAGCTATTTATTTTGACTAACCTACAATCAAATGACTTTAAGATAAATAAAAACGAACACTTTAGCTGTTGGTACCTTGGTACTGCTAACTATTCTACAGTACTATAGTAACTATAATAGCTCTGTGACAAAGCAGTGGCCGACACGCTACCGATCGACGATAAGATAAGCGAATCGATAATTTCGCGCGATCCAACCACACGAAAGGTCACTCACGTTGCGAAATCATGTTAAAGTCCCGAAATAAATGAAAATCACGTATATTTCATGGCAAGAATTTGATCGCGATAGCCTAATAATGTAAATGGTTAGCAATGTTAGAATAAAGGTGCTTATGCTTAGCAAATGCTTGCTTTTAGATTTATTCATTTAATATTTTACACAAAAACGAAGAACACAGGGTAAGGTCACTTTGCGAAATCATGTTAATGATTCAAAATAAACGATAACCAGTTACATTAATGTGAACTTAACTTTATCGCGATGAAAAGTTCAAATGTTTTTACATAAATTATACATTTTATGTTCTTACTAACTCAGTTGGTACCTAAATCTTTAGGTCAGTTGTAGACGTGCGTAAGGTAGCACACATAGCATACTACGAGTATGTGTGCTACATTACGCTGAGGCAGAACCTTTTAGGTTCACACGCTGTAAGCTTTTTCTATTTTGTATAATTTTTAGGGTTTTTATTTTTCTAATTATTTTTACTAATTGGCGTGAGCCAACTAATCTATTTCTTTCTGTGCATTTTCTTGCGCCGCCGCGCATTAATCACTCGACTACAACTACCTACCGCATAGAGGACATTTGAAAAGTGTGGACTCGATGAGGGATCTTGGGCTTCGACTGGACACAGAGTTGAAGTTCAAAGTATATTGTTAGCGGTTGTAAAAAGGCACACAGAATTCTACAAAAAGCAAAAAGCACAAGCAAAATTTAGAGCTTTAACAATAATAGCAATATATGGTCATAAGCCAGATGCAGCTTCTTCTATAGATGATAAATGAATTTATTTTGCTCATTGGCCTATGGAATTATTTCGCTTGAAGACATTTTGTTACTAACTTATTATGTTTTTGACAATTGTATTGAATTATATAGTTGAGTACTCTATCGCATATATGAGATATCTACCTGTAAGAATTTATGTTATGTTTTAAATAAATACAAATATGTGCTTTGCTGCGTAGCTTTGCACCGTAGACCGCTTGGGTGGCTACCTACGCCGTAGCCGCACTGTGCTACGCCGCAGCCGTACTGTGCTGTGCCATAGTTGTACTGTGCTACGCAATTCACAACGCCATAAACATTTTGGGCTTCAGAGCTCGCTACGTCGTAGACGTACTACGCACCGTAGCTCCCATAGGTACCTATAAGTATAAACTCAGACAATATTTTAATAAGTAGGTACCTCAAGTTTTCCCTAGACATGAAAGTGCTCGTTTGCCTTCATTGTTAGCATTTAGAGTAAATAGTATTGAGTTTGAAAATGACATGCTATGTCTATGTCTATAGCTAAAAGTACGCAAATTGACTGACAAACAGACAATGCACTTGCAACTAATGTAGCGTGAAAGAACACTACTACGGTTTTAGGTTATGTTTTTTCACCTACATAAATAACTAAGTAACGTCAAATATATTTTTTTTTTTTTCAGTTTTTGCAATACAACGGTATGGTTTTTATTTCAGCTACACTAACATATATTTAGAATTTTTAATGCTGTTCTAATGTTTCTGGACTCCTATGTGGTTAAAATATGGCTCATTGCTTCATGTTATAGGTTTTGGTCCCACATATTAATTACAAAAAAAGCAAAAAAAAAGCCGGGTCTGGTTTTTTACTTTTCAATTGGTTATTTGTTAGCAGCGAACATATAACATTATAAGCAGAAAAGTCGCCAGCTACAACTACCATATAATTCTCGTAAACCGGCAAATTACCGATCGTTTAGCCATAGAATAAATCATAGGCTCGCTTCGCAATGACATTGACATGTGCTAAATTATACATGGGCATAGTCGCGTGTATCACGACTGCGAGGTAGTGGAACTTGGAAGGAACCAATGGCGGACCAGCATTTGGACATCACGTCACATCTTGCTTAGCTTAACCCTTCTAGTACCCAGGACGCGTTAGCCTTTTAGCAACACTGCAGAGGATGGACACTGAACTTAAGCGTTCAGGGCGAATCAAGCCCATACCTTATTCTCTTACATTTTTCTAAGATAGGTACTAAAAGGGTAGCTTTAAGCTTTTGCTTAAAAGGGGAGTTTACGGCCAACCAAGAGAATTAGCAACTAATATAGAGAAAAGTCGTGCAAGGAGCTCTAGAAAATCAGAACTGCATACTTTTGACTAAATAAATCGGTCATGTCATGACTTTTTAAATACATTTCCTCTACCTATATCTATACTAAGATTATAAAGAGGAAAGATTTGATTGTTTGTTTGAATTGAATACGCTCCGAAACTTCTGAACCTATTTGAAAATTTTTTTCACCATTACCTAAATTTTTCAATCACCATTTAACCCAAAATTTTTAGATTATAGACTACAAAAAAGTGAGGGATCCGCATAAAAAATTAAATTTTTGTTAAATACCCGTGCGAAGCCGGGGCGGACCGCTAGTGACTAAATAAATGACATGACTTCTTAAATAAACTTCCTCTGTTTTTTATAGTTTTTTAGTTGGGTAATACTCTCCCAACTCAAAAAGGCATCGTGCTGTAAAGGTACAGGTTTATCCTAGTGTGGGGATCAACAATGCAATAATTTTAGGTCTTAAATAATTTTTGAATAAACGTTATTAAAAAAGGTCCTAAAGTACCTATATCTAAAATTATTGTACAATTCGTCATTAGCAACAGCTGTGGCTAAGTCATTCAGTGATTAATGATGCTTGCTTACCGCTTACCACGGACGGATTTGCGATATTTTTTTTCCGAGTATTTGGTTAAAAGTTGGAAACGTAATTGAGTGATTTATGGAGTGGGATCCATTAAGTTTGACACGGCTTGTTGCAGAGGTGTCGAAAGAGGAGAGTCTGGTACATTATGATAGTGTCTGGCTGATTATATTTGTCTGACGTACGAATGATTCAGTTTTTTGACATTAAAATTAAAATTTACTTTATTTTTTGTTTACATATTTTCTAAGTTGAAATTTCTCTCTAGGAAGAAATTTAATAAAATAATTCTAGACAATTCACATAGCATCATCTAGCCCAAGGTAAGCAGAGTTTAGGTTATGGGTACTATATTACATAGATACATATTTTTAAAATTGTAACATAAATGCAAGTTTTGAAATGTAATTAATCTAAATACCTATGTGAGCCAATGGTATTAATAAAATAAATTGAAATTGAGGTTGCAGCGAAGCTAGCTTAGTTCATATAGCTAATATAACTTAGATTGTTTAGCTGGCACAATAGGCGAAGTTTTTCATACCTTTAAACTGAGTTTCCAGTCTGTTCATGTATAAAAAACTGACCAATTTTCACCTTTTTATTTTCTTTAGGGAAGAGAGCTCGGTAGTCATTAGTCATAGAAAGGTTGCGGGTTCGATTCCCGCCTCGGGACAAATATTTGTACGATCTGCAGTTATTTGTTCAGGGTGTTCTGGTCGTTTTCTATGTATAATAAAAAATATCTATATATTTAATTATATTGTATTATGTATATCAGTCATCTAGTACCCATAACACAAGCTAAACCTTGGGGCTAGATGATGCTCTGTGCATTGTCCGGCATTATTTATTTATTATTTATAAATACTATATATAAATCATCGCAAGCGGATGATCATCTGATGTGTATCTATCTACATTACATACCGGACCTACCCGAAGATGAAACCGATAGAGTCTAAAATAAAACACATTTTATTCCAAAACCACACAACTCCGCCATAAAATAAGTTTCAGACCAACTAAATCCTTTACAAACAAAATATTTAGCACCGCATCTACAAGTGTACAAACATAATAAAATGAAAATAGTATCGTATGTAATAGGCGCCATAACTTTCATAAAAATAACACAAATAAAACGCCATGTGGTATCGATTGAAACTAACAAAAAGATATATAAAACTATGTATGTTTTGAATTTATAAAAGCGAGAAAACAAATGAATGCTTTTTGAAACACTTCAAGAAAAACAATTACGCATCGTCATCTAAAAATTCAATAAAAAGCTATAGCTTTTTTTGTTTTGCTATTTTTGACGTTTTCTGGCATTCTGACATTTGTAATTTTTAGCAAACCACGTATCCCTAATTTTATAAACAGAAAGTAGATAAATAGTAGGTACCTAATGGGGCTACGAGAACCAGTTCTCCGTAGTCCCATTAATGGGACAAAATAAAGGGACCAGAAAACAGCGAAAAATACAGGTTTGGTTCAATGTCCGCGCTAATTCAATATTCATTATTCGTCGTAAACTTTAGCAGTATAGTCCTTGTTATGCCTAAAATGACAGAAATCGTCAAGAATATTATAATCGCTAACGAAATCATAACATTTTAGCTGGCTCGGCAAGAAAATATTCGTCGTTGACGTTAATTAAAGCGTATTATAATGCGTAGAGTAGCCTATCACGAATCCGGCCCGCTCGGTCCTGGGGTGCGTTCAGAGGCTCAGGGTGCGGTTGTTTGGTGTAAATTTTAACTTACCCAAAGGTTCAGAACGAGTCGGTTGTTATACGTCAAAGTTGACATTATCATGACAAAACTGACGTTACAGTTACCGGACGTTCGTTTGTTTTGTTTCTGTTTTGCGGTTACTTTTAGGTAAATTGTATCTACTGACTGTAACTACGATCGATAACTGATAAATACTGAAAATTTTGAAATTTACTGTAGAAATCTTGATATGTAGGTAGATAACAAACTATGACAACGGAAAATATGACAGCTGTCAATGTCAGAGTGTTTTTCGTCGATGGAATTACACCGGTAAAAAGTTGCAACCGTCGGAGGTTGTGAACGCTCTAGTTAATAACAACCGAGCGTTTCTCCTGAGGTTATGAACGACCTAGTTGCACTCCGAGCGCGCTCGAGCGTAGGTTGTGAACGCAGCCCTGCTGAGTTATTTCAGGAACTATTTACATCATTACGGGACAGTGACGGGAAAGGGCTCGTGACTAGAAAGTTACAGGCATTTCAGTTGATAGATAGATAGCGTTTGTGAAAAGAAATTATGAAATTTTTATGATTAGTAGCATCTTAAATCCTAAATTAATCTCTAGACACTAGAGTTCTCTAATATTAAAATAAATTCATAAAATTACTAAATAAAATTTATCTTCTTGTGTTTTAAGATGATGGTCATTAACCGTATTATCGGCTAACCGCATATCGCTTAAGTTAGGTACCTACCAATACACATTTTTTTTTTTTCAGATAAACTACAGATTTGTATGTTCTTTTGGACAAACAAGTCGTTGTACATGGATCATCGCTCTAGAACCTGGATATCACGTTACGGTAATGTTGTTTTTTTTTTTTCAAAATATTACATGATTCAATACCTTAATGTACTCTACATTAATTTTACTTTATTTTTTAAGTATTGACAATATAATATTAGGTCCTTACATATGAAATTGGCGTTTTTCGTACTGGCCACTTTAATCACAAATTTCTCCTCTTTGGAAGCGGATCCATCGCAAACCACGTCCGAGTTAGCTGCAGGCTGCGGTGTTAGTGATAAAACTGTTTTAATTCACTTGAAGCAAATTGGGAAGATTAAAAAGCTTGAAAGGTGGGTACCTCACGAATTGACTGAAGCAAACCGGCAAACGCGCGTCGACTGCTGCGTTACATTACTAAACCGGCACAATAATGAAGGTATTTTAAACCGAATCATTACCTGTGATGAAAAATGGGTTCTTTACGATAATCGGAAGCGCTCAGCGCAATGGTTGGATCCTGGCCAGCCAGCCAAATCCTGCCCCAAGCGAAAATTAACCCCAAAAAAGTTACTTGTAAGCGTTTGGTGGACTAGTGCCGGTATTGTTCATTACAGTTTTCTCAAATCTGGCCAGACTATTACGGCTGATGTCTATTGTCAGCAATTGCAAACCATGATGGAAAAGCTAGCGGCTAAACAACCTAGGCTGGTCAATCGCTCCACGCCACTGCTGCTTCACGACAACGCTAGACCACACACTGCGCAACAGACGGCTACTAAATTAGAAGAGCTTCAATTGGAAAGTCTAAGACATCCTCCGTACTCCCCGGACCTTGCTCCAACAGATTACCATTTTTTTCGAAATTTGGATAACTTCTTGCAAGGGAAAAAATTCAACTCCGATGGGGCAGTCCAAATCGCCTTCAAAGATTTTATTGATTCCCGTCCGACTGGTTTTTTAGTAAAGGGATCAATGAACTACCTATAAGATGGCAAAAGTGCATAGAAAATAATGGTTCATACTTTGATTAATTAAATATATTATATTAAAAAATATTCGACTTTTTGTTCCTCCCATACAAAACGCCAATTTCATATGTAAGGACCTAATAGTATAAGTAAAAATTGTATTTTAGAGCTTATTTTCTACTCTCGTGCCGTTCCCGTCCCGTTGCATTGATAACCTACCCTATGTTTTTTGTGGTATAGAAGGCGATTGCGCTCTGCCACCCCCGGGGTTCGCGCAAAAAACCCTCTGCTTCACAATATACTCAGAATGTTGTTTTGAGGGGTGCGGGGGCCAAGGCAGAGGAAACTCGCCCTAAAAACTATTACTTACTCTATGTCATTACCATACTAAATGTAAGGTAACCTGTGTCGAGGGGCCCGTTCAGATCAGTATCGCACGCACCACGCACCCAATGCACGCACTATCCTAAAGCTAGCCACTTAATCGTTATGTATGCCGCAAAAGCCTTAAAATTTTCGTAATTTGATAAGAAAAGGGAAAGTTGGAGCATGCAAGTTTATTGCTGTTTTCACTTAACATGGACAAGTTGCTTTCCTATTACGGTTTGCTCCGAGGCATTCCGCACTCGCTCTTGGGCAATAGTTTAACGTACATGTAGCCGCATTGTCACAAAAACACATAAAAGGCGATAAAGTATTGGTATTCCCCCTTATTCATAATAGTCTGCTAACTTAAACATTGCTATTTCTCACTCTGTCTTCTTCTGTTGACATAAGTCAGAGTGAGAAATATAAAACTAGTTAGCAACTGTTTTAAGTTAGCAGACCATTATGAATAAAGATAAAGGGGTTAATTATATCTAATCCAATCGTCCAGATCAAAGGCTAAGCAAAAACCTCAGAATAAATTTAAGTAGAGAACAGCTTATTCTGCACAGACCGTGCATATGGTTTCAAAATAAACGATTAAAAATTTATATAAAAAAAACTTAAATCCAAATTCTCATAGGCGAGGCGACAGGTGGCTAACCTAGCAACCTGTCCTTTTCTCCAAATGACAGCAAAAACTCTCACTAACCCTTTATAATATCTCTACAGTTTGTGACGGCTTAAGAAACGCAACAGTGTGCATAGAATTTTAAAATGTCCTTAGAAAGTCGAAAATAAAAGGATCGTGAAAGAGATGGAAAAATTCGCCGCAGAACGCTGTGCAGAAAAAATAAACCATAATAAAAAAAATAAAGCAAAACGCATGAAATCAAAAAAATATTTACATGTCTTCTCGTAAAAAGTTAATAAAAACAAATTATGAAATACATATTCTTTGCAAAAAGGCTTATATAAAATATCAGATTATCTAGTTATGTAGATGATTAAAAGGTTTTAGACGATTTTTGCTCTAACTTGAAAGCTAACAAACAACCAAACAATGTAAAGGTTTCTTGTCCCTTCTTTAATTACCTTAGAAAGACTGAAGTAATTCAAAGTTATCACTTTATTTCCCAGTATTACTTTTGTAAGTTGTATTTTGTGACGTGTCCAAGAGTCCTGTACCTAACGTGTAAAGTCTATAATAAGTCTATAATATGCCTAAGAGAGAACGTTCATAGCGATAAGGCAGCCCTTTACACTTACTTTAATCATGTCTGTTTGTAATTTTATCTCTCTTTGTGTGGTATAATAAAGTACATATTTTCTATCTATAAATCTATCTATACCGTATTCACCCTAGTTGGATTCTAACTTGAAACCAATAAGGCGAGATAGCCAGGTAGAACTTTTTTCTCGCGACCCGCGATTTTTTGCTCTTATGTATTGTGGTAGAGCTTTCTATGCATTGCTCGCGCGGTAGTCTTCACGAATAAATAAACTGTTGGTTTATTTCTATAAACAACTTTAAAGCTATTCATTATAAAGTAAGCGGGTTAACTATGAACCTATTATGTGTTGGTAAAACACCAAAGTTTCACTTGAACGTGAGTGCATTTTTTTTGTAAAATAGTTTTAACAAGTAAAAGTTTTAGCACTAACCTAAAAACATTTTGCTAACAGACGCCTATTAGCTAACCGTTATACTTAAAACATTTGCTAAGTTGTGTTATTTTTCACTCCGTCTATTTCAATGGAAGAAAACAGAGTAAGATATAACAATGCTTTTAGTTAGCACACTATTATGAATAAAGGGTTATGCATCTAAATCGGCATCTAAATATGTGTAAACCTGGGTAGGTATTCTTGATATTATTTATTGAGAGTATGCATGCCGTTATTGTAATCACAACTACACAGTTTTAAACTTTAGCGGCAGTCAGCCCACAATTGTTACCTATACTACATTAACTTGTGATCCTACTAAAGAATTTTGTATTTGTAAATAATGTGAATATGTCCAATTTGGTCCTACACACAAAAACGTAATCGAGAATAACGAAATTTCGTGTTTCTATTTAGTGGGTGCACAAAATTCGGTATCGGTTCGCATGTGCGTGCAGAGCCGACAGGGGGAGCTCATTAAGGTAAAAAGCCGAGTGCAAACGACTAATAGCGAATTACACGAAGGGGAACAAAATGGCCGAAATATTCGAAAAACGGCCAAATTCTTATCGCGAGTCGAAATATTTTATGAAATAGCCTGTGGAAATAACGCGTTCAGCTATTTTTTCATATACCTCGTAACATGATTTAACTACCAAATTTCTATCTTTTTGTTTTTTTTTTTGTAGATTAGAGTAATTTCTAGGTAATAGAGTATTTTTACTCTATGTATGCAATGATGTAAAGGTACTTTATGCTAAAACAGAAAAACAACCGTTCATCCATTTCGATAACAAAATAGAAAACAAAAATATTTTTGAGTTAAAAACCCAAAGAAAATATATTATGCGTCAGATATTGGAGAGATTTTCGCATAATAATATTTTTTTTATGGGATAGAGTTCATTTAGTACGAATTATTATTTAAGATGATAAAACAGAAAAACAATCTTCCATTCAATTGGAAACTCAAAATAGACAAAATATTTGAAGTGAAAGGTGTTTCGCCAGAAAAAATTAATGCGTGAGATATGTTTGGAGAATTTTTCATAATAATCATTTTTGCATGGTAATAGAGTTCTTTTAGTACCTATAGGAAAAGAAACCCTAAAACGAATTACCTAAAGGTACCTACTTTAAACAACCGTCCATCCACCCCAATTAGAAACTCAAAATAGACAAAAAATATTAGAAGTAAAAGGTGTTTCACCAGAAAACTTTAAATGCATGAGATATTTTTGGAGAATTTTGCATAATTAACACATTCGTGTGACACTACCTACTGCGCTATTCCTTAGAAGGCTGACCTTATCCAAATAAGACGAAATTCCAAGATTCCAAAAAAGTCAATTGACACTACCCATGGCCCTTCTGTATTTTGTATTTCGCCACCTAAACGTATCAGTAAATCCTAACGAGTAACATATATAAATAATACTTAACCGTTTATTCATAATAGTCTGCAAACTTAAGTCATTCCTATTTATCAGTATGTCTTCCATTGAAATAAGTCAGAGTGATAAATAACCTTAATCAACAATTTTAAGTTAGCAGACGAATGAGGGCTCATAGTTAAGTATCAATACCTACGTAATTCATGTAGGTATCTGCGAACAGTCGGTACCTAAGGCCTTAGCGCTTAGATATTTGTTTCTAAGGCAGAGACTTAGGGTTTAGACTTTAGACCTAGTATCAGGGCCGTAGCCAGAAATACTATTCGGGGGGGGGTCGAGCCTTAGACCCGCCCGAGACAACATGCAACATCTTTATATATGTACTTATGCTAGTACCCGGAGTGGTTTTCAACCAAGCACTTTCCAAAAAAAATCGATATAAAAATAATAACCATGGGTAACGGCGAGCCGCGAATTTTTTCAGATTTTTCCGATGTTTTGTAAAAAAAAGTAGGCAAAAGTGTGACAATAGATGTGACAGCTAGCCCCAAATATTTTAAAAACTGCGGTGGTCATTTTGGAGATTGGAGATTGGTATGCCAGCAACAAAGACAAAAATGTGAGAAATACAAAAAATAAATAACTTCGCGTGTCATTTTCGGGTGACAAAAAAGTTAGTAGTATTTGTTAAGGGGTAGGTATAACAACTCACATTATTATGAGAGAATGGCGAGCGAAGCCAGCCGCCAATTTTTTTACATATTTTCGGCAGGCTGATAAGAATGCCTAAATGGCTATAGAATGATCGGCGAGCGAAGCGAGCCGCCAAATTTTTTACATATTTTCGGCAGGCTGATAAAACTGACCGAAAGGCTACAGAATGAACGGCGAGCGAAGCGAGCCGCAATTTTTTTTACATATTTTCGGCATGCTGATAAAAATGACCAAAAGGCTACAGAAGGAACGGCGAGTGAAGCGAGCCGCAACTTTTTGTGCGACCTTTCGGATGATCTATAAAATAGAATCAAGAGTGACAAAAGATTATGATTAGCGAACCCTGAAACTTTTAGAGCCAAAATTATAACAGTGAGTGGAGTGACCGCCAATATTTTGTTGTGTTTGCGGCCGCTGAAAATTTTTGAGAAATTGTGGCATTTTCGCAAGGTTGTTAAAAAGCTTAAAAAATAACTCCGAATGAACGGCGAGCGGAGCGAGCCGCGAAATTTTGTTGTGACATTTTTGGGCCGTTATTAAATAGTTTAGAAAAGAATGTTATAAATAAATACATGACAGTAAACGGAGAAAGCAATTCAATTACGGAACGACAACAAAATAGGTCTATTGATTTATAAAATTAAAAGTAATGTCGTGATCTGCCTGACTAGCTGGAATCGGCCGTAAATGAATGCGATGCGTGCACCCAGCTCATTTAAAATGAAGAGACGAATTTTGTCGAAAAAAAGTTTGAGTTTTCAAAAGAGAATAATTTAAAGAAATATTTAAGTGCTTACATACAGTATGTAGATACACAATAGGAATCGCATGGCATGGTGCGCGAGCGCGCCCCGTCCGCCGCCGACGACTCAGAGCACGCTGTTGTTAATCGGAGACGAAATGAGACGAAAAAATTTTTGTGTTTTTAAGAGAGAATAGCTATTTAAAGTAAGCCGCACTTTCCACGTACGAGTACGTATCCGAGAAAATTTTACCTATTCAAGTTTGATTTTTATCGGTGCCTCAACATTTCGGGGGGGGGTTTGAACCCCCAACCCCCCCCCCCCTCCCTACGGCCATGCCTAGTATACCTACTACCTACGAACTTATTCGTAACCACCAAAAACTAAATCTTAGCCAAATTAATTTAATCAAGTTATTCTTAGTAAGTAAAGTACATAAGATAGGTTTGTCCACATAGATCTTGACTCAAGTTCAAAATATCATTACCGAAGCATTCCGAATTCATTGCAAATCCTAAACATAACACCAAAGCTAAATTCACGCCGGTGAAAACAACACCAACAAACATTATCCCAACCACCATATTCTCTTATAGTGTTCAGTATTTTTTATTCTGAAACCCAAAACTCCGAAGCCTCACAAGAACCAAAATGCAACAATCAGGGTGCAGTGAGGTGCGGGGTGCGGAGGCGGCGGGCTATCAGCATTTCGGCGCGTCCGCGGCCTCCCCCCGCGCCCGCGCCGAATTCGCCCTGCCACGCTCCCCTCCATAGAACTAACCTTGAAAATAGTTTTTACTGGCGAGAGGGTATTCACCCCGAACCCGAATTCCTAGCCGCGGCCCACACAGCCGGGTTTTTTAAGTCTTTTCATAGAATATCCGAATTGTTAGGTGCAATTTAACGTTGTTTGTGAAAATCAATGACTTTATATGGTAGCTGAAACTGAGAATTTTCAGTTTCAGCTACCATAGTGCTGCTCTAAATACCTAATGGAAACGGAGTTTTACTGACCTTTGCAATTTATTAAATCTATTCCTTTCAAATATACCTACATCAGCGCATAAACCACAATTATTATTAGTAGCCACTATTTCAGGCAGTTATTTATGGCACTTTTACGTAGCTACCTACGTCAAGAGCTATACGTTGCATAATTTTTCTGTGAAAAGAACTGTGGTAGAATCACTCCGTGTGTGCAGTGCGTTTACGCGGCCCGCGGCAGGCAAAGGATATTTGACTATGTTTTTTTGACGATCGTGAACTGTTCAAGACGGGATTTGTTTGTGAATCTTAGGTAGACGTCTAAGGAATCCTTCGAAATAAAATTACCAATCATATAGAGATAACATGGATGTTTTGATTCAATTTAATTCTGCCAATAGCAGACAAGTCACCTTTGCATTTTATAGTTTCTAGAGACATGTTTGATATTTCTGAACATTCGTCTAGATCAATAATTCAAAAAATCCACTCTACAAATAACAGTGTCAGTTCATACATTTCTTATAATTAGATCATAGAGCGAAAGTCTCCCGTAGCGAATAAAAACAAAAGGAGTACATTATTTACCTGCAAGCTTTGAGGAGGGAATAAAAAGTAAAGCGGGCCTTGCCTCTGCTTGGAAAGGGTAGAGCGGCAAAAAAGGTAAAAAGTCCGCTCGCCACAACGCGTCGTCGCGTCGTTCGTCCGCCTACGCGAACCCAAGACCCGCCCAAACAAAATGAAATGCTACGAAATATATAACACAGACTTAAGAAAATTTAAGATTTGGTAATACGCTTACAAACTTTGAGTATTTAGAAACTTACAAAGCTAGATTTAAACCTAGTATTTATTTAACTAGCATTTATTTGTATTTTGTATTTATTTTTAAATTATTTGTACCTAGGTACCTAAGTTCATTACATTATAAAGTTTTATATTCGTGATTGTTCAAGTTTAATAAAGTACATATCTCTAAACGAATATGACCCATTAAAGGAACTGAAAAAAACTGGTGAAAGAAGCTTGTAGGTTTCTTAGCCAGAAGTTTATTAGGAAGGCTCGATTCTCACAAATCACTAATAAAGAAGAATATAGATGCAATTTTTGACCATAGATAATTAGTAAGCTACGTATTTCCAAGTCAGATATAGCTACAGACACGATTAATTTTTTTAATTTTCCCAAGTTTTACGCATATTTATTTTATTTATTTTAGAATCTACAAAAACTTGTAATTTCAGTATCACATAGTCACGATATTGTAAAATGGGGCTCAGCTGAACCGAATCATCCTGAATCGCTTGATAGCCATTGACTCAATAAACTCGCGAAAGATCCCTAACGATAGGAGCTTCGATCGCTCTCTTGATAAATTGAACAACTAATTCAAACTCGACGGTTGGTTGAATGGACTCCACTTTATGCGTTGCCTGTTAAATTGATAGAAATGTTGCATGTAGTATTTATTTTGAAGAATTATAGGTAGGTCTATAGAAGACTGATACGATTCAGTAACGATTGCGTTCGTGTTGACGCTATTGGTAACTATTATAACCTCCTTTGATATTTAGACGTAGCACTTACGCAGCATAGGCAAATGTAAAATGAAAAAAAAAACTTATAATGTTGATATTCAGGAGTCATAGTGACTCGAATTTACTCAACACAAAAATAGAAGCGTTTTACCTGAAATAAAACGCATATTAAAATACTTACCTCACTGGAAGCTTTTATATGAGAAAGCACATCCGTTTCCGTCGAATTTGACTAGTTCTTACCAGTTTGCTTGCTAGTACATCCGGCTCCAGTGGCGACACCTAGCGGCCGCGCGCCAATTTTGTCTTCGCAAAATGAACAGCGCCATTTTTTATCATTGCAAGTTTCACCAGGCAGAATTAAAAGTAAAGCTTCCAGTGAGGTAAGTATTTTAATATGCGTTTTATTTCAGGTAAAACGCTTCTATTAAACTACTAGACCGTCACTGGAAGCTTTTATATGAGATCTGTTTGTTTTCGCCTGGTGTCGCCACTTGTATAGTGTGAGGGAATAGCGCCAATGTGATGAGATAATATCAAACAACAGAATGTCTGTTGTGAAAATCTCTTTTTACGTTATTTGAAAAAGCATGTAATTCTTGATTAAAACAAGATTATATATGATAAATACTTCACTTGAGCCTTTAAGCTGAAAGGGCCTTAAATAGACAAATCCCTCAGCGGAATTTAACAAATCTATTTAACTTATTTTGTTACGTAGGTATCGATAACTTCTCGCCTAAATATACCTCGCATATAAAATCTTTTGAGAAGTGTTGGCGGCCCGCCAATTATTCCCTCTTTTCAAAATATAGTCGAGTGATGGGTTGTTACGTGGGGCTGCCTGCCGTAACACCAGCTGAGTACGTGATGCTGGCTTAGCTACTCTTATTGTAACAGTTGCGACTTAAACCTTGGAATGTAATGTTTATCTGATGTTACTAGTACCTATAGTTCATTTACTGACACGTATCAAATCATAGTTGTTAATGTTTAGAAAAAGTTAACCACCACGTCTTAGGCAAGGCCAAAAATAATACTACCATGACTATGCAACGTAAAGTGCGTCTACCTGAGCAGAGCAGGAGTAAATAACACGGTAGGTAGGTATACGAGATACTTGAAAAATATTGTACATGTAATTTGTATTCATGTTCTGAATAAAACTGGTTAACTTATATTATAACCCAAAGATGAAGTTTGGTTTGGATCTTTAAGTTTTAAAGCAAGCGCTTCAAAATATTTTTACCAAAACATGATAACCCAATGACAAGAAGTATTGCCTGCGCTAAATAAGGTTGAAAGAACAGATTTGTTTATTGCATGTTCATTTATGCATATAAACCGGAAATATATATAAACTCGACAGGGCCAATTATGCACCCTTACGGTTTTGTACGTACATTAGTAAATAGCATTAGACCATTAACGTTTCCAAATTATCTCATAAGTCGACATCTTAATAAAGAAAAATAATGAGTTTAGTGTTCTATTATTTTAAAACTTGCCGTGTGGTGCAGGCATAGAATTTAAACACCCCAACGCTTCCCATGAATGTCGTAAGAGTCGACTAAGGGAGACACGCCGGGCAGCAGCACCCTATGCAGATCAGGAGTCCACTGTACTGTGATCCCTAATCCACGTGCCCAGCGTGGGGATTATGGGCAATAACCCCCAAATGATCAATAAAGCCATCTATGGCGCTCATTAGGGGAGGCCTTGAGATCCAGCAGCGGACAGTTATAGGCTGATGATTATAATTTTTAAGACCACCATATATTTCAAGCCGCGAGAATGATGTTCTCGCCTTTCAGAGTATACCCTTAATTTTCTCAGCACTAATGGAACCACCAGCCTTTGGGCTACAAGGTCCTCGAGTAAAATCTTTTTTCCCTTATCCAGTATGTTTGATGCATTTAAATCAACATTTTACGAATGATAAATGATGGTCAACATAAGGGTTAGTGCAAGGAGCACTGAATGCGACTTTAAACTGAATCTAGATCTCATACTACATACTCGTAATTTAAACAGCATGCGCGGTTTAAGGCCAATCTTTATGAACAGGGCATCGGAGCTCCCTACGTTTTAAACACTGTACCTATACACAATAATGCTGGCAGTAGATGCCACTTCGGGAGTATCTACACGACACAAGACAAGTGGTCGTAATAATTGTTGAACTTGTGTTCAAATATTCTATGCTAAATTTGATGCTCGATCGACTAAATTTAAATTTGATACGTTATTTTCGTAAACGTTAATGATTTCAGGCCTCTCTTTTATATTAGCACATGAACTACTGCAGTATGATTGTCACACTGTATGAGTAGTGAACCGTGTGAGACGTTATGATATGCCTGGCTTTGAAGTGCATAATTATACTAAAATCTAGTATAGCTAACATTTATTTTAGATTGCAGTAGAGGAGTTTGTCTTATCGTGGCTACACACATGGCAGAAACATGGTTTGTTTGTCTCTTCATGAACATGTCTGATCCAAAGCATCTGTTACCAGAAATTTTGTGGGTGGTGCATAATGTAGCAGTCGGGAAATGTTATGCACTTTTGAGTCTACCTTCATGAATTTAGAAAGAACCGGGTACCTAGGTGCCACGAAACTATAGATCACAAATTTAGTAACATCATCAACTGTCGGCGATTAGGCCTTTAATGACAAAACATGAGCCCTTCAAAAATCCAATAATTTTCTATATAAAACCAAGGCCTTTTATTCCAATAATAATATATGATTTATTACACAAAATACCCAAATAGATAATTTCTTTCGGTCTGAGATCCGGTTGCCAAGTTCTTGGACCCAGGCTTCGTGCAATAACCCCAGCTCTGCTTAAATTGAACCTGGATTACGTGTGGACTGTCCAGAATTATTGGTCTATTTATTATATTTTATCGACATTTTGATACATTGTACTACAGGAAATTGTAGATATATAGGTACGTTTTTGGGGCACCCCCACAATTCGTTCCGACCTGTATTATATATACAGTTCTGGTGACCTTAAAGCAGGCACCATCTCTGACAATGTCAGCAATAGGAAATATTGCTTGCAATAATGTATTCTAGTAATAAGATACTTACCTTATGTGAGAGAAAAATTCATAAATTTGATTGGAATTGAATACAGAAATATTTTGATTCTGATCATAAAGGAATGTGCCCGTGATGACAACTGGTACCTATGTGTTTATGTAGGTATGCTTGAAATGTGTTGGTTTTATTGGTTCCTTTTATGGTTACCCATAGTGTCTAGGAGCATAAGAGCAGCCTGGACCGTTCCTTTTTTGGTTACCCATAGTGTCCAGGAGCATAAGAGCAGCCTGGACCGTTCCTTTTTTAGTTACCCATAGTGTCCAGGAGCATTGGAGCAGCCTGGACCATGTATATGGCTGGGTTGCGAGCCTTTGCCATGAAAGGAGCCCACTGTTTTCAAGCGCTTTTTCTTAGGTACATTAGTCACTTTCCAACCGACTTCTGAAGAGGTTATTATGCATGCTGCATTATAATTTTATCAACCCCGTGAGGGTACTTTATTGTAAGAATTATACTAATTATACCTATAAAATGCACCTTGTGGTTCTTCTGGTGTGCGTAAGCTCTGCTCCCGCGAGGAGCGGCTATAACCTTGATTAGGTTTGACCTCTGTAGAGGTTATTATTTTATCAACCCCGCGAGGGTATTTTACAGAGGTATTATACCTATAAAATGCATCTTGTGGTTTTTTTAGTGTGCGTAAGCTCTGCCCCCGCGAGGGGCGGCTAGATTGATAAGGTTTGACCTCTGCAGAGGTTATTATTTTATCAACCCCGCGAGGGTATTTTACTATAGGCATTATACCTATAAAATGCACCTTGTGGTTCTTCTGGTGTGCGTAAGTTCCGCCCCCGCGAGGGGCGGCTAGAATCTTGATTAGGTTTGACCTCTGTAGAGGTTATAATTTTTTATCAACCCCGCGAGGGTATTTTACTGTAGGCATTATACCTATAAAATGCACCTTGTGGTTCTTCTGGTGTGCGTAAGTTCCGCCCCCGCGAGGGGCGGCTAGAACCTTGATAAGGTTTGACCACTGTAGGTTGTAATTTTTTATCAACCCTGCGAGGGTATTTTACCGTAGGCATTATATCTATAAAATGCACCTTGTGGTTCTTCTGGTGTGTGTAAGCTGTGCCCCCTTTACGGTACTCAGTCCCCGTAAGGGGCTGCTAGAAACTTGATCAAGTTTTTCTGACCAAAAGTTTTCATAGGGTAAAATGTTTACCACCCAGCATTTGCAAAATCAAAAATCAAATCAATCACTTTACGCTTAAAATTAAGCTCATAAACAAGTTAAATTGAAATGTAGTAAAAAATTAGAAAATATTTCAAAAAGTTAATTTTTGAATAAATTATTAATAGCTAATAGTAGGTAGTGTTGTTTGATTTATTGATTTTTCAAAAAGTGCCGTGAATAGTTGCATTTCAAATAAATATTTTGATGCGGGTATTCTTAAATTGAAACTTTTACTTAAGAGAGTAAATGCTTACTAGAACCTTAACTGTGATGCAAGATTATGAAGGTAATCTTTTTACAAATAGTCGAGCAAGTAATTAAAATCAACGCTTGCCTTTGCTCAAGGTTGCAGAAGTTTATGTTCTACGGTCAGATTTTCTGTGTAGGTACCCTCTGCGACAAATTATCGCGCGTTGCAAAATGCTGGCTTTGTCAAGACATTGTACGTCAGTGACGTCATTCTGATCGTATAAGACTAACGTCTCAAAAGATAGATACCTCACGATAATAGCACAAAGACCCGGTTGTCGGGCAAATAAACCACTTATAAAACTTAGGGGCTCACCCATATCCTCGACAAGTTTGCTTACTGTTGGATCGCGTTGCAACGCGCTGTGTACAGCGTGTTTCGCCTAACAACGGCGAGACGGTTGCAGCAGCAGCGTCGTTCGGGCCCGCTGCATCTATAGCAGGTTCTTTTATGAACAGCTATAAACTGTAATTTTAAAATACAATTAGTTAAAAATGTTTATACAAACTCATCCTTGATTTTCTTCCAAAATTATTAGAAGTACTACCTACCGGTCCTAAACCGGTAAAAAATAAAGATCACGTACTAATTTAGAATCCGAGATCCCACAAAACAGAATTTACCGAACACAGTCTGGTAAATTAAGTAAATAAATCTTGATAGACTTATTTGAGAACTAGCAAACCGAAAACATCGAACACAAACCGGTAAATTATTTAAATTAAATGATCAGTACTTACTTCAAGTAAGAGATCCGAACGGAAAATCCGTTTAATCTTAGCCGTTATAAATCGTAAAGTTTACATCAAAAATCATAGAACATCGTGTGATGGTCTTTGTACTGCAACGGGACAGTAGTTGCAAAATTAAAATGATAAATTTTTCTAAAATAACGGAAAAAAATTGGATATCAAAAGAGATTCCTTACGAACACGGTCGATAAAAAATCTCAAGATATTTTCAACTAAAAATAAAAATTCAAAAACTTACAGTTTTTCTTCGTATTACTTTACGATATACTTTTAGTATCACTGTAGGTATAGTGCAATAGAGCTAGAGCCAGAGCTGCTGCGCACAAGTTGCTTCGACGGGAAACGAAACGCCAATGATAAAAAATGGCGCTGTTCATTTTGCGAAGACAAAATTGGCGCGCGGCCGCTAGGTGTCGCCACTGGAGCCGGATGTACTAGCAAGCAAACTGGTAAGAACTAGTCAAATTCGACGGAAACGGATGTGCTTTCTCATATAAAAGCTTCCAGTGACGGTCTAGTAGTTTAATAAGTCGGTTTTCTCAGTATTGTATGTGACACAAATTATTATATATTATATTGGGTGCAAATAAAGTTCTTTTCTCGCGATCGTAGGTAGGTACTCAAAGTTTTTTGTAACTGCCTAAGGTTGGCTAGTAAATCCACGTGCACGATTTAAGAAATCTTCTTAAATTTCCGAGGAAATTAAAGAAGATGTTGACAGAACTTATACAGACTCGCTTACTTGCGTCATGTTGTTGTATTGCGATGCTCCATTACTTTTATTTATATGGGCATTTTCATTAGGACGTGCATGGTCTTTGTTATTTTAACCTAAAAACATAAATACAGCCGTATTGAAAACCAACCTTCTTTGAAGTTGCTAAAATGAAAAACGGTTATATTCAATTTATTTTGTATCACATGCAGCATTTAGATAACACAAACGCTAAGAAAACAATACATCAGTGGTTGCATCGTTGGCGTAGGTCAGTGACTTCATTATCTCCGCTAAAGATTCCACGAAAGTTTACGAGTTTATGTCAAGACTTGTCACTAACGACGGAGCCGTCCAAAACAGAAAAATAGAGCGGGCAATTAGTGGCTACCCCAAATGCAGTGCACATTTTGATAACTTCTGATTGGTGGGCAGCTGGCCGTGGCAAAAAACCGCTTTCTAAATTACTGCTATCCACTGCGTATTCTAGCTTCACCCACCTTGAGATCGTAATCAAAACAGAAGCAGTGCTTCCAACTTGGCTACTTTACGATGAATCTAGCAAAGTTTTGATGTAGTGTGGTAAGTCGGTATAAGTAGAAGTTTATTAGTTGAAACACTTACTACTAAAAACAAGTCTAGGTATATGTATTAACAGACTTAAACGTTATGCTAAAACAATACAAAAGCAGGTAATACCTCCAGTATTACCTGGCTTTTATTACCTGCGACGCAGCGGTTCGATTCTCACCTCGGGACAATTGTACAAGGAGACCGAGTACGATCTGAGATATTTGTTCCCGGTGTTCGGATTGCTATAAAAATGTCTTTTTATTTATATTATATTGTATAATGTATTATCTATGTATATCAGTCATCTAGTACTTACCCATAACACAAGCCCTGCTTGGGGCTAGACGATGCTGGTCAGCATTATGTATTTATTTATTTAATATAATATTATTAATATTATATATTATATTTAGGATTCTAATGGTGAAAGATTTTTTCAAATAGGTCCATTATTTTCGGAGCCTGTTAAATTGAAACAAACAAAAAACAACCAAATCTTTCCTGTTTATAATATTAGTATAGAGTAGGTATAGAGTAATATAGGCAGGTACTCATTCATAACTAATGAAAATAAGTAAGATTTTCATCCAAAGCGGTGCTTTCACTGCATAGAAGGAAGCCAGCCATTGTAAAAAAGAGGCTACAACAAAAACCTCTACATCAGTTGGAAGCACCGACCCGAAGACCCGTGCTTCCGCATAAAATATACGTTAACATAGAAGTCGCCGTTGAATTAAACAACAGTTTTATGGGATTCGCACTGTTGACCTACATACTTTATTACCTATCTATGCTTAGATAGATTTCTGTTAGGGTTATTAGTTTGTTATTTAGCTCTACATCGCTCCAAGAGCCAAAAAAAACATCGCTCGAGCCGCACCATCTACGTTGAAATTTCTGCCCATTTCAGCATAAAAGGTACTTAATGTATGGTTTCAACTCATATTGCCTATAGTTGTAAAAATTTGTGAATCTTTTTCGAGCAGTAAGGGCGACGGTAAATAAAGAGAGAAGTTACAAGCGCTACCCTATCACAATCAGTTAAATATGTAAAGTAGATAGATACCTACTTATATTTTCGGTGTTTACATCAACTAACCCATTTTTCACTATTTCTGTAACTGACTTCTCTGACTAAAACGCAATAGATTTTAATAAAATCATGTGTAATGTTGTAAATAGGTATAGAAAGTTTTCTGAAATTTCTTTATCATTTACTCTCTTTAAAAGAGCATGAACTTTAAAGTATCCGCCATATTGTTAGATAAAAGCTGCAACTTGGCTTCGGTCGTTGCAGCCGAGCTTGAGATAAGGAAATGTTTACACTGCTTGAGTCAATGTCCTCCTTGTGCGCGGACAAGGAAAACCTTGGAGTAGCACGTACTCCTTCCGGCTAGGAAAACTCAATCACACCAAAAACTGGTTTCATTTATCCTCGAGAAAACTTTGAAGTTTCTCTGAGCTGGCAATTTTTCTTCAAATTCGTTAAATATATTAACGAATTTGAAGAAAAATTGCCAGCTTAATAAATTACCAAGAACATTTTTTTGTTCCCTACAAAAAAATGTTCTTGGTACTAGATGTCTGTTGACCTTACCACATCAGATTCATACATTTCGTAATATATTTGTCTACAAGTTAAAATCAATATTTATACTAGAAGTAGGTAGTGTTAGATATCGAAACAGCACATCGCATTGATCGTCGATCAGGATTTGGTGTCAGTGCATCAAATAGAAGTAGGAACTACCGACCACATGTAACGTTGGAAGGTATTTCAAACCTCGAAAGGCCGTTGATCTCGCTGAATAATTTACGATCATTAATAACTAATTGTTCTCAAAGCCCTTCGCAGAGACCCTACATGATACAAACGTGATATGACCTCAAGCTTGGTAATTGCAGTTCTTGAATTTAATTCATACGTTATACATAAAAACCTAGTTGTTTTCTGGTTGGGTTTATGGGTTGAGAAACATTACAGTTTAGTGTCTTTTAATAAACAATGGTGCTAGACGATCATCAAAAATATAGCATACCTTGTCATGAAACAACGACTAGCTAGCTCCAGCATCTGGATGACACTAAACACAAATGTCGACAACAGTCTTGATAGCATTCACATATGGACCCATTGTAGTCAAAATAAAATATTTATATAAAAGTCATTCTGGTTTCTCCATCCTAGACTCAAGCCCTGTTCTTGCGCCCCTAGCGGCTGTCTCGTAAATAAATTGAGCCTGCATTAGTAGCAATTGTTCGCTATTGCCGTGTCGGCGTCGTTGCTTGCACCTTACTTAAAGTATGCTCGTACATGGCTCGTACTATTTAAGACAAATGTACTTGTACCGTTGTGTATTGTACGAAAAACTACATTATTAGAGCCGAAAGATAGCATTGAATTTAGTTTATAAAAGCCAAAACTAAAAAATCTAAAGATTTAGCATAGCAATAGGAACCTACATAGTATAGTTTGTTGCCCAAAAGACGTACATGTTATTTATTATTAGATATAATTTTTTCCTGCATTATTTATTAAAAACAAAAAAAATTAGGAATGCTAACATTATATCACCTACATATTCAACTTATATGCTAACGTATAAGTTAATTATGTAGATGTGTAGGTACTCTTGGTAGAACACAGAACTGAATTGAGAGAACAAGAAGAACATCAGCCTATATCAGTCCACTGCTGGACATAGGCCTCCCCTAATGCGCGCCATAGGTGGCGTTATTTCATCTGGGGGTTATTGCCCATAATCCCCACGCTGGGCATGCGGGTTGGGGATCGCAGTTCGGTGGAGTTGTTCTGCAGAGGGCGCTGCTGCCCGCCCCCCGGTGTGTTTCCCTTAGTCGCCTCTTACGACATCCACGGGAAGAGTGGGAGTGGTGAAATTCTATGCCGGCACCACACGGCACTGAATTGCATCATTAGTAATTAAACCCTGCATCACTACTTTATTTTTACAATATTAACAGACCTCCTTAGAGTAGGTAGACGTATAAACATCACTATAAAGGTCGGCCTTATAGCGATAAAACCAAAAAACTGTAATCAGATCAAAAAATGCGTTACTTTGTCGCACATATCGTCGCTTTGGTGGTGAAGAGAGCCAAGCCACACATAACAAGTTTCGAAATAATGAGCAATTAAGTGGCGAGGTTAAACAAAAAATAATAATTAGTCTACATCTTCCAAACCGTTACTCAGATTTTAATAAGAATGGCATCGGTTTAGCTAAACATGCTTCTTGTATTTTTGGTATAATAATAGTTATTGTAATTTAACTAGTTTTTCTGATAATCGCTATTTTGCACTTGGCTCTTTTCACCATTTGAATATTTTGAAAATTATCTACTACTAAACAGGGAGGTGAAAAGATGTAAGTGTCATAGATCTATTTATATAATTCAAATAGTTGTTAGCAGCAGGGTTGGATGGTAGATGGTAAACATAAAAAAAAGAATAATAGGCTTATTCTAAATATTTTTATAGCAGAAATAATAAAGTAATAATTATTTGTTAAAAAACGTCACTAAAAAAATCACTCATCTTCTTCTGTAACATCAACATCGTGACTTGAAGCAGTAAGATTCATGTAATATTCGTGGTAAGACGTAGGAATTGTACATTTTTTACAAAGGTACAATTACGGAAAACATTAACAGCTTACGTGGACAACATCATCATCATCATCATCAGCCTATGTTAGTCCACTGTTGGACATAGTCCTCCCCTAATGAGCGCCATAGCGCCCTGTCTTCGGCTTGTCGCATCTGCCAGCAGTCTTTCGTAGATCGTCATCCCACCTGGCCGGAGTCCAAAGGCGGAACTCCAAAGGCGTGGAGTGGGAGTTTGGTGGTGCTCTTTTTTAAGAAGGGAGATAAAACCCTCCTTTAAAACTATAGACCCATCTCGCACCTAAGTCACGTCTATAAGCTTTTCTCACGAGTTATATCGAACCGTCTCGCCAGGAGACTCGACGAGTTTCAGCCGCCGGAGCAGGCTGGGTTTCGCGGAGGATATGGTACCATAGACCACATTCACACAGTGAGGCAGATTATACAGAAGTCCGAAGAGTATAATCAGCCCCTGTGTCTGGCTTTTGTGGACTATGAGAAGGCCTTTGACTCCGTTGAAACCTGGGCTGTTCTACAATCCTTACAGCGATGCCAAGTAGACTATCGTTATATCGAGGTGCTGAGATATATTTACGAAGCCGCCACTATGAGTGTCCGAGTACAAGACCAGCAGACTAAACCAATCCAACTACGCAGAGAGGTGAGGCAGGGGGATGTCATATCCCCGAAACTGTTCACGAGCGCGTTGGAAGATATGTTTAAGACGCTGGACTGGAAAGACAAGGGCATCAACATAAACGGCGACTACATCTCACACCTGCGATTCGCTGATGACATAGTCTTAATGGCGGAGTCGCTAGAGGAGCTGAACCGGATGCTGGACAGTCTAGCTTCAGCCTCCCGATGTATCGGTCTTGGCATGAATTTGGATAAAACCAAAATCATGATCAATGGCCACATTGATCCAAGACCGGTGATCGTACATGGCCACCTCCTCGAAATTGTTTCTGAGTACACTTACCTCGGGCAGATTTTGCAGTTGGGTAAAAACAATTTCGAGAAGGAAGCCAAGAGGAGGATCCAGCTAGGCTGGGCAGCGTTCGGAAAACTACGTTGAGTCTTCTCGTCATCCATACCGCAATGTTTGAAAACGAAAGTTTTTAATCAGTGCGTCCTACCAGTTATGACCTACGGAGCTGAGACGTGGACACTCACGATAGGGTTGGTCCACCAGTTCAAAGTCGCTCAGCGAGCTATGGAAAGAGCTATGCTCGGAGTTTCTGTTCTGTGATAAAAACCATCATGAAGAAGGTAGTGGATATTGTAAAAGAAATAAAATAGGTACAGTCAAGTTCTTTCATCACTTTTTACAAAAATTTCAACTGAAAAGAACTGCTGCAAAAAATTAAAGCTTCCAGTTAAAACTCGATGGAGCAGTGTACCTATATGAAACACTGAATGTGATCAAGTTCGTCAAACCAGCATTACAAGCGTTGTCGGTCCATGAAGAAGCGCGATTGTCATCAGAAACTAAATCGCATTTATTAGACGAAAGATTTTAGACACTGGTAAATGAAGCTGCTGCCCTTATGGAACCGATCTCTGCAAGTATCACCCAGCTAGAAGAAAACAATTGCTTAATGCAAAAAACGGTTCCTGTTTGGAAGACATTAAAAACAAAACTATCAAGCGTTGACCAGTACTAACATCTTTGAAGAAGACGAAAAAGAATATCTGCTAAACAAGATAGAATCAAGAAAAACATCGGCCTTAAAACCTATCCATTTTGCAGGATTTTTGTTGGATCCCAAGAACTGTGGTGATCACTTCTGTATGAAATTTGACTTGTCTAAGTGTTTATTTTGTAAGCCTAAAGAAATAAATTTATTGAATCTGAATCTGAGTTAAATAGTGAAGAAGATACTGCAGCAATGGAGTTCATCAATGAAATGCAATAACATCGAAGATATAATGGCCGAAGTAGCTGATTTTAAGTCAAAATCCAATTTCTGGAGCAAAAGTTTTGTGTGGGCGGCAATAGATCACGTCACTCCACTTTCCTGGTGGCAAGGCATTTGTAAATGCACAAAATTAAGAAAAGTGGCTGAAGGCTAACGGAGCGAGCTGGAAAAATTGCCTCCATTGCATATAATTGGAACATAGAAAATAAAAACAACGAAATAACTCATGATAATGACATTGATGAGGAAGATGAAGTCCCACTAATTGAAGACTTAATGTTTGTAGATACTAGAGAAGTACCTACGGCATAATGATGATAGTGATGGATTTTATGCAAGTGATGATTCGGATTCATCTGTCTAAATTAATGTCATTATTTTGTGATTAACCGGAAGGGGGGGGGGGGGGGGTATATACTCGTGAATGATTCTATGTTACTATTTTTATAACTTTTGGTAGTTTTATTTCATTAAAGATGTAAAAAATTTAAATATCATAATTTTATTTTTTATTTTTCGACTTAAATTGTACAAAAAACATATTTTTCCATTATTTTTCTGTTTATTTTCGGAAAAATAAATGGAAAAATTTCCATTATTTACCATGTTCAATATTAACTTTGAGCAAAAATTATTGTAGTTGGACATTTTGCCGTCTCGTCTTTTATTCAATACATTAATACAAATCCAAGAAACTTTACAAGCAAAATAGACACACAAAACACTAAAATCACAAGTTAGTAAATAGCACATACAACGCGCGAAAACGAGGTCTGCCTGAAGTCTGACAGATCATGACAGATGTCAAGCCATACAAAATGGCGCTTTTAAATGCAGAGTTCGTTCAAAAACTAATGATTTATGCGGCTTGACTTTCTTCACTACTGATTAAAACCACTGATGTATTTCAAGAAGTTAACTAAGCTATGCGGATTGTATTCCTTTTTACTCCATAAAGTAATGTATAGAAGATCTGTTAACATCTTTTCACCTTTTTTATTATTTTTGTAACTAAACTACAGACAGGTTAGCTCTATTCACCACCGTAAAAATCACATTGTTTTGATTCTAAAAGTACACTTAACTCACTTTGAACAAAACTGTGGCTTGGCTCTCTTCACCACCAAAGCGACGATATTGTGTACCTACTTACCAAACCTAGGTTCATTGCATTTCTACGGCATTCCAAGAGCTTTTGTATAAGACAAGACTAAGTAAGTATATAATATTATACTTACTTAGTCTTGAGGCTCAGCTACCCAAATTGAGTCTTGGCCTCCAATAAGATACCTGCACTGTCAAGCAAAATAGTATTTTGCTAGGTACTCAGCGTACCTACTAGATGCTTGTCCGATATTGATGTGATCATTGTATGAAGGAAAGGTACTCGGTGGGTAGGTAGGTAGGTAGGTAGGTAGGTACTCAGCAACGACAGAGAAAACCTACCAAAACCAATGATGACAATCAGAAATTCAAAATGAACATGCACCTAAACTCCGATTTCGTAAACCCCACTGAGCTCACCGACCTTAAAAACTAATTGCAAAAAAAAAGGAATCCAAAGAAATCGCAGAGATACGCGAGTCATTAATTTTTTTAACCTTTTTTTATGAATAACGGGACTCCAAATAATCGCGTGTAATCTTTTGTTATTCCTTTTGTTTTAAGCAGAAAAAAAAATTCCCACCCTTCTTCAACTTTTGCTCTAATAGGCACAGATAAATAAACCTAACAGCTTTAGGAATATGTTATTAAAATCCAATCAGAAAGTACTTACAAAATTTATTTATTGCTATATTATAATAATTATTGATATAGTCTAGGATTTTCTAACTTTTAGTTTAGAGCTTAGGTACCTACACACAAGCATGCCTACCCACTCGATATACTCGTAGAGTAGATAGGTATTACTCAGGGTGGGTTGGGTAAGCTTGATAGGTAAAGGAGATAGAATGCAGGCCTTGCCAAGGCAACAAAAAAATATTTCGTGTCTAGTCTACCTAACCTACATAAATGTTTACAAAAACTTACAAAAGGTACGATCACACTACCAATAAGAATTTTATTAAAATTCAACCTGAGTTTTTTTAAGTCCTCCAAATGCTTTATTTTGAATAATATCCACTTGAATCTTTACAAAATTCTTCCGATAGTTTTTTCTGCCAGCTAAATTTTCAACGTCATATTTTTTGTGAGGCGAATAAAGTTTATTAGGAAAGTGGGATAAAGGTTTCGATACAAAAAATATATTGTGAAAGGTCGCCCTGTCGCTTGACAAAAACCGTGGTGTTATCGTAAACCCCTCTCATTTGTATTTTTTACGTTTTGATAGAGGTGCGTGAGCCGGCGAGCAGGTAGTGATGAGGAGACTTGCAAAATAGGTAAGTAAACCTTACTTAAAGTAAATATCTGTCTTTTTATATAGGCACTTAAACCAGAGTCCATTTCGCAGAGCGCACTTCGTAGAGATTTTGTTTAAGGGTAGAAGATTATAAGGGTAATAAGGGTAAGGTAAGCTAGATCGAAGTAAACCTATTATTAGATAAAGGACCTTTCGTTCCGATTAGGTCCATTGACGTAGGTATGCAGGAATAATCAAACAAATAAAATCGATAGGAATGACAACGCCGACCACGCGCAACGATGATTTGTAAGTAGCCTTACAATCTTACATTGATACGGGGCGCCATCTATTATAAAAATTATGCGAGCTGAGTGCGCTTACTTACTTACTTACTTACACCAACCAATACTTGTTTACATAGTCAAGAATCAGATGTCGCATGAATCGCCAAAACTATGAAGCACGTCATGACTGTCAAATTGAAGATCGTGACAGGTGTACGGAAAGTGACAGTTGACATCAGGACAATTGCACATCACTTAAGTGAATGTATATCAGATGTTATGAAAAATAGCTAAACAAATTCCTTCTTTTTCATGTAAATTACTTTTCAAGCAATTCTTACAAAGTTTTACAAGCTATTCCTCACAATCAAACGTTGTGACTAGCTTGTTTCCCGTACACAATCCCCCTCCACATAAGTAAACCTTTTTTTTTATTCATTGAAGTGGTCTGAAATCCTGCAGCGATCGAAAATGCCGCAAAACAAAGTGAGTTTTACTTTAATACATTTTCTCTGGCGTAACGAAAAAAATTTACATAATTATTGGCTTATTCAAATAGGACTTTCCTGCATTGAAGAACGATAGATTACTTCGTGCTGCTCTTGGCAAAGAGGTAGACAAAGTGCCAGTCTGGGTAATGCGACAAGCCGGCAGATATTTACCAGAATTCCAGGCTGTGAGAGCGCAACACGATTTCTTCACGGTTTGCCGAACACCAGAATTGGCGTGCGAGGTTACATTGCAACCCCTACGGAGATTTGAACATTTGGATGCATCTATAATATTCAGTGACATCCTCGTCATACCACAAGCTCTTGGAATGACTGTGGAAATGCACCCAGGTTTGGTAAGCTAAGTATGCATTTGCCACAAATTGATCATAGAGATTAAAACTTTATACAATTACCACATTTTATTTCATCTGTCTAAACTTTTTTGGATTTGGCCTTATGAACCTGAAATATCAATAATTATCTCATGTTCACAAAAAATTAAAGACTGATTAAGTTTGTAACACTATATTATTTATTTGATGTAGGTACATTTATCTTTTACTACAGCAAAAATCTGTCCTCAGGGCCCTGTCTTTCCAACACCAATGCAAGATCCAATTGAAATAGATAAACTTGCTGTTGATGGAGCCATCTCGCGGTTGTCTTACGTTGGTGATGCCATCACTCTGACTAGGCATAAAATTGAAGGCAAGGTCCCTTTAATTGGATTCACTGGTGCACCTGTAAGCAAAGTTTTAAGTTAAATCATTTCTCTCAACTCTTTTTGATTATTTACTTGTACTATACATTTATTTTCCAACAGTTCACACTAATGGGCTACATGATTGAAGGAGGTGGCAGTAAGACTATGTCTAAAACCAAAGATTGGCTTGAGAGGCTTCCAAAGGATGTGCATAAACTCTTGAAATTGTTAACGGGGGTCATCATTGACTATCTAGTTATGCAGGTATAACAATTGAGTACCTACATAATATAACACATGTATTAATAGTAGCTTGAATATGCACAGTTGTTAATAACTTACCAATTTAGTGAAAATGTTAATTAGATTATACTATGTCACCTTCACGGTATTCACCATAATTTCAGGTTGACAGTGGTGCACAGTTGCTACAAGTGTTTGAGTCAAGTGCTGATCACCTTAGCAGAGAGCAATTCTTGGAGTTCTGTATACCTTATCTCAAGGATATCAGAAGTGGTGTGAAAGCTAAATTACAGGAAAAATCTCTGGACCAAGTTCCAATGGTGAAATGCTTTTTAAACCTACTAAGTACTTGTTCTTGTAACTCAAAACTATGAAAATTGTTTACTAATTGTTTTGTTTTGTGTTACAGACAGTTTTTGCAAAAGGTGGTGGACATTCCCTGGATGCTCAAGCAGAACTAGGATATGAAACAATTGGTTTAGACTGGACAGTGGATCCTATTGAAGCTAGGAAGATAGTTGGTGGCAATATCACTTTACAAGGCAATCTTGATCCACAAGATTTATACAAACCTAAAGTAAGCATGACTTCCATTCTTTTTGTGGTTTAAACATTTGATTGCTTTGAAATTGGCTTTGAAAGATCAAGGCAAGATGATTACGTCGTAATAGTTATTTAAATCTTATACATATATCTCTTTTCATAGGAGGAGTTAAAGGCCCTTACTACAGAAATGGTGCAGAAGTTTGGCAAATTTCGATACATCGCCAATTTAGGGCACGGAATCACACCTCAAACACCTATTGAGAGTATGACTGTATTTACTGAGACTGTACATGAGGCTGTATAATAATAATCTTCACATCTCCAGCCTACATTAGTCCACAGCTGGACATAGGCCCCTCTTGTATTTATTTGGAACTTGTTATTATTGGAGATTATTTATCGCGTTCCATTTTTTTTTCGATCGAATTTGCAAAGCGATGGAACCCCCCACATCGCGTTGCAACGTCGATCGGAACGATCGATGCTAACTGACGTCCGATAAATAATAGCATATAAATAATCTCAATTCTTTGTTATGGATTTTATAGTTGTTTGATGATGGGATAAGTAAACTTTGTTGATGGGAAGATGCTCTTTCATTAAAATGCTCTCCTATAATAAAAAATCCCTATTATGCATTTAATTAGTTTAAAACTGCAAAACTATTCTTTGTTAGATGATATTATACTTGGTTGATGATGGGTTAAGTAAAACTTGATGATGGGTTAAGTAAAACTTGTTGATGGGAAGATGCTCTTTCATTAAAATGCTCTCATTATGCATATCTTATGCTTATGCTTATCTTCATCACAATAGAAGTCCATAGTAAACAGTTACATCTTATTTAAGAACAATATTATCTTACTTAACATGACTTTCAAAGATACAACGTTTTGCAGTCATCAAACTCCTAATTTTTTATTGTGTGCACATAAGTTACATCTCAAACCAGCTCTTATTTTTTATAATTTTTTGTGCTATTTACGATCGCGTGTTTGTTGCACCTAATAATAATAAATATCGCGGAAAACTGTTAGTATATATGTTAGAAACACCAAAGTAGCCTGTGAATTGCATCATTTGAGAAGGGGGTAAACATTGATGAATGTATAGGCTAGTAGGTTGGTATTCAACTTTGAGTATCTAGAACTATTTCTATATATTATATTCTAGATAGGTATATATATTCTAGATACTCAAAGGTATTCAAGGTCATCAACAGCCTTGCTTATTGGACGTGAACCAGTTTACTAGAAGTAAATATCAGCACATAAATCCTCTGCTGAACATGCCTCTCTAAGCGACTGCTAAGAGAAGTAATATTAGAATGTGAATATTTCTTACATAACATAAGATACCTTGGGCAGCATGGTGCCTGATGGTGGATGACTATCATCCTCATGGTTGCTGACGGATTTCTTCACATACTGAAACAATGTTTAGCAATAAAGTAAGCCTGTGGCATATAATAACTGAGCAGGTGCTCATATTTCAAAATATAATACATTAAAGTAAAACATTTTATCATCCTAAGGCCAGTTTTTATGAACCCTGACCCAAATCAGTGCCCGCACCTATTTTAACTTATTATTATGCTGAAAAAAGGGAGTTTCAGATTTTTAATTTTTTTTAATACCTTTTATAAAAAGTTTTATGTCTCTGTATTAGTTTTATATTGAAGAAATACGAAGTTGCCCTTCTTGGCCACAAACCTTAACAAACTCTATTTTCGGATCTCTGCCTAAACTATACAAACAAAACTATACTTACAGAGGCCTTAAAAAGACCTTATTTTATATTTATCACAACTCCTTAATGAAAATTTGAAAATTTCTTTTGATTAACATAATAATAACATGAAGAATATGTGGCGGGCGGTGCTAATTTGGGTCGGGAAAACGGCTTCACTAACGCCGATGTATTACACGGCCAGTCTCAATAGTGTTTAACATATCCAGACATATACATAAGTGCTTGCCCAAACACAGTGACGATGAATCACATGTTAGGCAGGATATTGATCACCGTAATAAATGCAATAACACACCTGGGGGTTCACTTGTATCTGCTCATCCATTTCTTGAATATACTGGTGCAGTTTAGTGCAAGCCGCCATTTGCTGTTCCAATACACACAAAGTCTCAGGCGAGGCATATTTCTCTGGGCTGTCAAGGAACACCACCATACCGTCCTTTTGGTTTATCATTGCGTAGATTTCTCCTTCTTCGATCTGGAAATTCAACGATATAATAGTTGTACACATAAAATCAGTGGTCAGACTTTGTTATTTATGTATTTATAATATTCTAAAGGCGCTTTCTAATTTTATGACCGTAAGATCAACATCAAAAACAACAACATCACCAGCCTATAATAGTCCACCGCTGGACCGTAAGATCATAGTATACTAAAATGTGTTGACAAGGGTAGAATAGAAAAATATTACGTCGCATCGCCATTGAATCTAATGCTTATAATATTCGAAATACATTCCTTCAATTCCAATAATTTACGCAATATGTATTGAATGTCATTTTGGTTTATTCTACCTAGGCAGGAACTAGAGGTCGAGCACAACGATTGCGTCTTACAACACGACGACCGACGTAGGACGTTTTAACATGAAAAGAAATTTTAAGATTGTATTACAAGTTTTATCTTAAATATCTTATCTAAAACCTCCTTAAATAAGTAAGTGATCACATTAAATAAGTTGGCTATTGAAAGATCACAACCTATACTTAACTTAAGAATCCTGTTTTCATGTAAGTGACATTATATATTTTGCCTTTTTGAGAATAAAATCTTACAAAGGACGATTAAGGACCAAGCTAAAATTATAGAGTAATTGTTTCTTACCATACTGAGGATATAAGCTTCGGCCTGGGCTGGTCCAGTTAGGTTCACTCGAGCCGCGACGTCGGTTAGAGACAACGTCAGGAATGTTTTAGTCAGTCTTTGGATGTTCTTTTTGTACATTGAACTAAGGACCTGGAATAAGAGTATTTTAGATTTATAAGACTTAGGAGGAAGAAATGGTTCTTAGTTTCATTAGGTCAAGTACAGCCGAAAAATTACATCGCATTGTCAACCGTAGCGTAGGTAAATTAGTTTGAAGTTGAAGGTATACTAGACTTTAATATTTTATGCATTTCATGATTATGGTTAAACATAATATTTATGTAGTTTACCTGACTAAACAATAATCGCTGTGCTTGACTTAGAGACATAGAAACATTTGCCCAAGTATAACAATTTCGTTAGTTATCTTATTACTCTTCAGACTATTATGCAATAAAATGAATGATAATAGCTATAGTAAGGTAATATAATAAAGTAGATGCAGATTGTTCACCTAAACCAAAAAAAAAACGAAATCTGGAACAATTACAGACCGTAAGTATTAAAAAATATACAATAATTTTTATTTTTAATATTATAGGCAGCAAATTAAATTAACATGGCAAAAAGAAAAACAAATATTGTGTGTGTGTGTGTGTGCGTAGCATACGAATTTAAAACGTTAATAAATTCGAAATAATGTGGGTCTATAATTTTATGTGTGATACTGATAATGATAAGAGTAACTTTACAAAGAATTGTTACACAAAAAATTCTAAATTTTACATCTCATTTTTTTATTTCCTGAAGAGATAGGTCAACAACCTGTATTGCCAACCTAGTATACCAAAAACATATATTTCAGGTTTCCTTATTGAGGATTTCAATTATATGGCAGTACCTGATTGACTAAACCCATATTTTTGTCTCTGATAAATGTATCCCGATGCTTGATCGCAGCCTGTTGTGTTGCTCCTAGCTCATGGTATGCCACTGACAATGGCTTCAAATACCGACAGACTACTTGAGATGTATACTTTGGCATTGGCACGATCTGTTCAAAGAGAAGACAGGGAATATGTTAATTACCAGACACTTACTACATACTAGAAACACTAAATGGTAATTGCTTTTTGAAGAAGAGTATATTCATTATACAATAACCACTTAGCAGAATTAATCTAGCGAACTTAAAAAATCGAAGTAATAAATCGAAGTGCTTTATTTCCTTTAGACCTTACAGGACTCATGGACAAAAAAGAAGATGTTATGAAAATCTCACCTTGCCTTCTAAGATTAGTGAAACCAGAATGTATTTCTTGTAAGCCTCCAGCATAATGTAGGAGACCACCATAGAGGGCACAGTCACTACCACTTCAAAAAAGTACAAGGCTCTATCATAGTTCTTCATTGCAGTGTAGATCATGCCTCCATAGTAATAGTACAGCAGAAAGTGTTTAGAGTCGTTGTTACCTCCCAGCTGGAAACAATTCATATATTGAGTCAAAAGTCAGTATCTGTCCATAATTTATTTTATGATAGAAAGAAATACAAAATTCTCACTTCTGCACCGATTCCAGTAACATCCATGTCCAAAAATTCAATAGCTGGTTTCATGCACTTTGAAAGCAGACAGAGCTGGCACAGGTCTGCGTGAATTGAAGTCAGTTGAGAATCAAACAGCTGGATCTTTCTAATAGCTTTCTTGAGGATCTCAATACCTCGGATTGGCAGTTTCAGCTCAACCAGGTGATTTGTAAGGAGGTGACATAATTCAGCATCTGTATATTGAATTATAATACAGCTTACATTTATTATTAAGTCAGCAAATATAAATTTATAACTAAAGTTTGTCCATGGTGTAAATAAGAAATTAATGTCTTCTCAACACTTACACAAATCAGGTAAAAGGCGAACTTGTTCACCATTGCAGTTATTTATGAAATCTTGTATTTGGGTAAACATTGTTGATCTATCTACATCTGCTGTCCCCTAAAAATAAAGTAAACTTGATACAGACAACTAAAATAGACAGAAGGGTTAGGATTTCTATGGGCAGGTTCACCACAACACAAGCAAACCCATAGATTCACAGGGAAAGTATGGATGAATGGCTGTGTTACTTCTTAACAAGTAATAAACTGATCCAGCATAGGTTATTTTTTACCACAGAAAACCCTTGTGAAACCGTGTCTATACATATAAATAAAAAGTTGGAACTTACCGGCGGTAAGGAAAACTTTGCGACTAGAACAGCCAATATACCAAGAGAATGCTGTTGAACATCAAGAGTTTCCAGAACTGTGTTCAAATGGGCGCTGTTCCTTTGGAGAACCTCTTCCGACTTGTTGATAGTGTCGCATAGCTCACGAATATTACCTACGAATAATCTGAGAGTTTATAAACAGTAAAACGCATGGGGGTGATTTGATAATGTTATTTTTTACGCACCTGAAGTCGACAATGTTCGGACATTGTTTACAAATTGTTCCAATGGGGAAGCCATCTGAAATAAAACTAATTCGGAAAAATATCAGTCAGAGGAACTGTTGGAAGAAGAAACCGCTAAATTTATGAAATATTAACTATTAACATTTCACAAACACAAAATAACAAACGAACGAACGAGCGAGATGAGCGCAGTGCTGCCAGATCACAAACAAAACCTACTCAGCGCTAGAAGCGGTACAAAAAGCGCTAGATTGACAGAAATTAGCGCATCAAAAAAGCGCTAGATTCCGCTAGATTTCTCACTAGATATTTCTATGGGTCATATATTCAAATGAATGAGAAACTTTATATGAATGCCCGTAGCGATCATATGTACTGTTACTGTATTATGTTTGTAACTTTTGCTAGGCTACCTAGGTACTCGTTTTCTTGTCTGTTTTGGTGTTAGAATGCCAACGCCATACAGCGAAACAAGAAACAGTCTACCTACACAAACCAAACTCAAACAATCTCAAAATTACTAAACTAAACTTCAATCAATTCAAAACTTAAAAGTAAAGTAAACAAATCTTCTTCTTCTTTTTATCTTTGCAACAAATATGTATAGGTTTGTGGGCTTATGTTTCAGTTTACAATTGATCATCAAATCGTGAGATCACAGAATAGGTAGGTAAGTGATGCAGTTAAAATGAAAAGACTCCAAACCGAACGCAAATTTAGTCTGAACTATTAATTAGTAGATTCGAAAAATAGCTGAATCTGAAAAAACGCTAGATTTTCCGCTAGGCGCTAAAATTCTAAAATGCGCGCCAAACATTTCAAAAAAGCGCTAGATCTAGCGCCGAAAGCGCTAAAATGGCAGCACTGGATGAGCGAAAAAATAAACGAAACGAAAAACAACTGAACTGACCAATGTTGCCAAATTAAAACAAAAAATCTGATCCGAGAAAATGGCTGACAGACAATAAGGACGTAAACGTATTTTTGTCTGTAAGTATAACATAATGTTGTTAGGTATTATTTATATTTATTATATTGGACCTCGGACGAAAGGCTATAGAATAGACGGCATAAACATCTATACGAACAGTTAGTTATAGAAGTATTATGAATGTATTTCGACAACAAAGTTACTGACATATCGGCGTCTCTTTTTAACTAATGAAGGTAATCTTGTGTAAAAAAGGAGAACAGTAGTTTTATCATTACTGAAAATGACAATCTTATCTTGGTGACGTCACAAAATATCTCAAAGCGGCCGGTCGCCCATGTTTTGTCCCAGTCAACAACAAGTACATCAGTTGTCATTGGGACTTAATTTTTTCCGAAATTGAAGGAAATTTGGAGTTAATAGGCAATAATTATGCTTTTTTATAGTGAAAAAACTTGCAGAATAATGCATTTATAATGTGTAGGTGCAGTGTGTTTGGCTGCCGCATGAAAACCAACAAAAAACATCAAAATATAACGTTGCCTATGAAAGTTACCGAATTCATTCAAAATATTTGTTACTATTTTGAAAGATTTTGCTATTTGTGGGTAAGTTTATAAAGATACGCTTGCTTTTCTTTATCTATTTACTGTTTTACTATGAATAATAGGTATGTGATTTTATGAGAAAATTGTTCGTCATAGTAAATAGAGTTACGGTTCGGCATTTTCAATACATCGATTATCGATAACGAATTATTATTAAAAATAATTATTTCATCAACTTCTTTGACAGTAGTGTCAGCAACTTTGAACCAAGATGGTTGTAGTGCCGGAAGGGATAGAATTTTTGATGGAGTGGGCTTGTTAAGTCAGTGATACTCTAAGACTCTTACACATACGCCATCAAGGCACAGGTTGCAGATACTAGCCGTCCACACGAAAGTTACCTATGACCGAGCGCGGCAAACTAAAATATTTATTGTATATGTACCTACATATTATTATAAGTACTGAATATAGAGGGTTTTCATTGAATTGCGTGCCAGCCAAAGCTTGGGGAAGTTGTCGTGTTGGTACTACCTGAATTGAGCTGTGCGTAGTAGGTAAATAGCATTTATTATTGAAATTGATCAAATCTACTGTAGTGTCACGTTTCTAGACGATAGGACGGAGGGTAATGTAATGACCCTTTACGGGTCACGTAGGTATAGAAACCTAAATAAAACTGAACAGAGCATAGAAAATTTAGAATTCAGCACCGTTCCACTAACTACTTATCGATATCCAATATTCAAAAAAGCGCAGCTCTACGGCAAGCCGCCTAACTAGACTAACTTTAGGTATGCACGTTTTTTTCGTAGGTTTTTCAAGTCACTATTCTATTCCTTCGTCTGAGACTGTCTGAGACTGTTCAAGTCTTGGTCTGGAATTGTTGTAATTGTCGAATTTGACACGGAAGCAATATTGGACTACCAGTCTCTTTTTCACAACAGTGGTTTAACGTTAGGAAAAATCAATACACACTCTTTTTATCAGCGCCCTCTTCCTGGTTTCATTGTCACGGATGCCCATTCCATTCAACGGGTTTGTTTACATGTCAGGAGAAGTCATTGTGAGATTTTTATGTTTTGCCCGTGTTTTCGACTTATTTATTGAGCAAAACTGTAATATAAATTGAAAATCATATAGAAGAGGTACCATGAAGTGTTCTGTAGCAGGCTGAGGCCTATGCCAAAGCAAAAACAGGCCGAATCTAACCTTACACCGGTAAGTGGCTAACATTTCGTTAAATTGGTGTCTATTGTACATTGTATTGTGATATAAAGTGTGTAAAAACCTATTATTTTGAATCATCTTTATTGTGAGCTGTAGAAACTCGCAATATTCTCAATATTTCATTCACATCGCAGACATAAAAACCGGTGCTAGTGTTGAACATCATCGAACATCGAACGTTATCGATAAATTAGGTAAGATCAGTATGGGTACCTAAGTGTAACTATTGGGCAAGTGTAGAGGACTTTTTTATTACGAAAACCATTTGAAAACCATTTTTAGATTCAAAATAAACTTTGACAAAAATATGACACACTGCCCCGTGTTGACCTTAGAGGTGCAAGTCCATCGGACTTGAACCTCTCCACACAAGACCACCGGACACAAAACCACTGATGATGTGTTGACCTTTATAAGTTACGTATTTTTTCTTGTTTTAGTTTACCAAGAAACGAAAGCCGGCGGAGGGAATCGTAAGAAAATATTGGCTTAGAAAATATCCGGCCAGGAACTCAAGACATTCATGTGTGCACATTGCACTTTGAAGACAGTGCATTCAAATCAGAAAAGCCTCCAAAACGTCAGGCTATAACAAAATACAAAATATACGCGATCAATTCAGTTAAAACAGTGTTTTATTACATATCCTGCTCCTGCTTCACCTCCAGTAAACTCTCGGATCCAGCTCCAATTCCGAAAATGAGGGTTTCCTTCGATTTCTCCGGGATCCCACCATCAGATCCTGACTTGATTCCAATGGGACCACCTCAGAAATGCGCTCTTCATAACATAGTATAAAACAAAGTCGCATCCCGCTGTCTGTCTGTCCTTCCCTATGTATGCTTAAATCATTAAAACTACGCAACGGATTTGGATGCGGTTGTTTTAAATAGATAGAGTGATTCAAGAGGTAGGTTTACATGTACCTATAATACATGCATAATATAGTAGAGGAACACTGACAATTTAAGAGGTTTCCGTGCAAAGCCGGGGCGGGTCGCTGAATCGCTGAAAAATGTAAATATATTTTCCCGTCGCCTATAAGTAAGTTCGTTCTGACCTTACTTTACAGTGGCGCTAACTGGTGAGTACAAAAACGGTAGCCCTCATTGATACAAAAAAATATACAGTTGAACATAGAACATTTCCTTTTTTGATGTCGATTAAAAAGACAAGCTCGTCCATCGATATAATGTTATCGACTAGACGAACAAGTGAACATCCCTAATCCGCCATGTTGTTCTACCGATTTGTTTACATAGGTATCCAAGGAAAGTACATGCTTAGGGCACTTCATCGTTTTTCAGAGGTCTTGGTTCTTAGATTATTAAGGAATATAGATCTGGCATAAACATCTATACGAACTTGTTACGAACTAAGTTAGTTATAGAAGTGTGATGTATTTCGACAGCAGAGTTACTGACATATCGGCATCTCTTTTTGACTAATGAAGATAATCATGAGTAAAAAAGGACAACAGCAGTTTGATCATGACTGAAAATGGCAACATTGTTTTGGTGACGTCACAAAATACCTCACCCCTCACCCCCTGTGGCCGGTCGCCATGTTTTGTCGCAGTCAACAAAAAGTATATCAGTTGTCATCCGGACTTGTTTTTATTCGAAAATGAAGGAAATTTAGAGTTAATAAGCGATAATTATGCTTTTTTATAGTGTGCAAACTTGGAGAATAATGCATTTTATAAGTGTATGTGCAAAGTGTTTGGCTGTCGCATGAAAATCAACAAAAAACATCAAAATATAACGTTGCATGGGAAAGGTACCGAATTCATTCAAAATTTCTTACATTTTCTATTATTTTCAAACATTTTGCTGTTTGTGGGAAAGTTCATTAAGATCCGCTTGCTTTTCTTTATTCATTCAATGTTTTACTATGAATATTATGTGATTTTAGGAGAAAATTATTCGTCATAGTAAATAGAGTTAGGGTTCGGTATTTTCAAAACATCGATTATCGATAACGAATTATTTCATCGACGCAGTACCAATAACACAAAAATAAAAATAAATCCTTTACAGCAGCGTCAGCAACTTTGAACCAAGCTAACCAAGATTCAAAGGTGTGGTGCCAGGGACAGAATTTTTGGTTGGGGTAGAGTTTACGGGACGCAGGACTTAGAAAATTTTCGACGAATTTTTTTATGTATATATAACATATATTTTTTTTTATGGCTACGTAAAGAGGGTCACTATGGGTGCAACTTTGGTTCAGGTGATCCACCCCAAAGTTCAATGACCTCGGCGCTAGAGGTCAAAGTATGTCGTTCAGTTTCAAGGCAAAAGACTTAGAAAAATTTCGAAAGATGTTTTTAGGCATATTATAACAAATGTTTTTTCTTGTGGCATCGTTAAGAGGGTCACTAGGGGTGCAACTTTGGTTCAGCAGTTTGACCCCAAAGTTCAATGACCTTGGTGCTAGAGGTCAAAGTGTGTCGTTAAATATGGATGCAGAAACAATATAAAAACTTTACAGAGCATTCCGGGAAGAGTTGATTAGATTCAATTTGAGTGGCGGATCCGACACAGAGTTCCCCGACTCCACGTGGTCTTGTGCGTGGAGCCCCTAGAGTGTATATAATAAGCCGGAGGCGCGAAGGGAGTGCAGCCTCCGCCAGCCGTAACAAGGGACAGGCACAGTGTGCCTGTCCCTTGTTACGCAATGGCGGAGAGGCTGCACTTCCCGCAGCGCAGGAGCTATCGCGATCGCGATGCAATAAAAAAAAACATGAAGAAATACCCCGACACATAGAATTCCAAAAATACAAAAAGGTCTAACTTTGTATTTGAAACTGATTTATTTAACTTACCTGTATAGACTCCAGCTTAAACTAACGTTTTTACAATAAAGGTCAGTGACCTTGTGTTCGAAAATGATTGATTTAACTTTCCGGCGTCGACTCCAGCAAAAACCAACGTTTTTACAAAAAAGGTCAGTTTTTGATGGAATGGGCTTGATAAGTCAGTGATTGTCTAAGACTCTTCCATACACGCCATCAAGGTACAAGCTGCAGAAACTGGCAGTCCACACGAAACTTACCTTGGGCCGAACGCGGCAACCTAAATAATTGTCTTATATGAACATATTAGTATTAGTACTGAATATAGAGGATATTCATTGAATTGAGTGCCAGCCAAAGCTTGGGGAAGTTGTAGTGTTAATATTAACTGAATTGAGCTGTACTGTACGTAGTAAATAGCGTTTTTTATTGAACTTGATGAAATCTATTGTAGTATCCCGTTTTTAGACGATAGGACGGAGGGTAATATAATGCTAATGAGCCGTTACGGCCGTTACGGATCACCTAGGTAAAGAAACCTAAATAAAACTGAACAGAGCTTAAAGATAGGCACTTATTCTTCTACTTACTAATATTCGAAAATTTAGAATTCAACTCCGTGCAACTCAATTACTTACTTATCGATATTCAATGTTAAAATACGCGCAACTCTACGGCAGGCCGCCATCTTTGTGCCAGACGAACTTTAGGTATGCACGTAGGTATTTCAGGTCTATTTATATTCCTTCGTCTGAGTCTTGGTTCAAGTTATTCTTACAAACGTCAAACAGTATGACAGATATTAATCTTAGTGTTGCAAGTATGGAAAAAAGGAGCTAAAATCGACAAAGCTTGCGTTTTAAAAAAAACCTCCTGTTTTCACCATGTGAAAAATGTTTCCCTCAACAATCTCAAACCACAAAGGTTCTTTTTAAATTTGAATTATTCTATATACTAATATTATAATGAGGAAAGATTTGATTGTTTGTTTGTTAGAATTGAATACGCTCCGAAACTACTGGACCGATTTGAAAATTTTTCACCATTATAATCCTAAATTTGGCGTGGTGAACATAGGCTATATTTTCAAAAAGTTAGGGATCCGCATGAAAAACCCAATAATTAAACCGGGCGCTATATATTCAACCTCTTTTTCTATTATGGCTCCGCTACTTGCTTTTCCTCTACGGCCAGTGTCAGTTATGGAGTGTCGAGTCAATGTCAAAAACCCCAATGCTGCTAAAAAAAAGTAAAGGATCCGTATTAAAACCTGTGAAACCCAACGTTTGTGTGGATAATTTCTGAATTTTTTTATATCCTTTATAATTATTCTTATTGGAATCGCGTCGCGTCATGCAAAGGAGTTTTTGCCAAAAAACTGCACTTCACTTACCGTTATTTATTTATTCATAAAATCAAAATCAAAATCAAAGTGCTTTATTTCCTTTAGACCTTACAGGACTCTTGGACACGTCACAAAATACAAGTTAAATAAGAAATAAAAATGGGAAATAAAGTGATCACTTAGATTAATTGTTCACTTCAATCTTTTTTAGGTTAAGTAAAGAAGCGAACAAGAAACCTTTACCTTGTTAGATTGTTAGTTTTAGAGTTGGAGCATAACTCGTCCCAAACTTTTTGGTCGTCTAGATAATCTGATATTTTATAGTAAGCTTTTTTACAAAGTATATTTTTGACAATCCGTTTGAATTTATTTATAGATAATTTTTGCAACTCACTTGGAATTTTGTTGTAGAAGCGTATACATTGCCCTTTAAAAGATACATTAATCTTACGTAGCCTAGTAGTGGGCACAGCCAGTTTGTTCTTATTTCTAGTATTTAAATTATGTATATCGCTATTTTTAATGAACTTATTGATATTTTTATGAGTGTACAACAAATTTTCATAAATATATTGACATGTTACTATCATTATGTTTTTATCTTTGAATTTTTCACACAAGGATTCTCTGGGACCCATATTATAGATTGCACGAATAACCCTCTTCTGCAGCACAAAATATGGTGTTAATATCTGCAGCGTTCCCCCACAGCAGTATGCCATAAGACATAATACTATGGAAGTAGCTGAAATAGACTAGTCTAGAAGTATCAACGTCTGTAAGATGACGGATTATTTTGACTGCATACGCTGCAGAACTAAGTCTCTTCGATAGCTTATCTATGTGTGAGCCCCATTGAAGTTTACTATCTAAAGTTATTCCTAAAAATACAGTACTTTCTACTATTTCTAAAGATTCCTCTTTTACCTTTACATCGGCCTTAACTTGTTTTACATTGGGTAGAATAAATCTAATACATTTCGTTTTGGTTTCATTAAGCAGAAGATTATTGACACTGAACCAATTGACTACTTTTGAGATTGCATTATTGACATCGTCGAAATTTGTGTTATGACGTTTAATTTTAAAAATTAGTGAAGTATCATCAGCAAACAATACAATCTCGTGATTATTCTTAACGAGATGAGGGAGGTCGTTAATATAAACAAGAAATAGGAAAGGACCAAGGATAGACCCCTGCGGTACACCCATTGTAACTACAGATCCCGAAGAACGTTCCCCATTATTGTCAACTCTTTGTATCCTGTCACACAAGTATGAAGTAAGAAGATCCAAAGAGTTGTCTTTTATTCCTGATGTAGTTTCCTGATTAATGTTACATGGTGTACACAATCAAATGCTTTTGACAAGTCGCAAAAAACGCCTAAAGCATCTTGCGACTTCTCCCAAGCATCAAAAATATGCGATACCAACTCTACACCAGCATCAGTGGTAGACCTGCCGCGAGTAAACCCAAATTGTAAGCTTTTATCAGTTAATCTTTAAAACATTATGGGGATCACATTTTTTTACTTCTATCCACTTATCCCACAAAAATTCAAGGCTCACTCCGCTCGCCATTACTTATACCTAATTGTTATTGTGTTAGTGTTTTGGGTCGGGCTTGTCTCCCCGCGTATCTACCGCCTCCGCTGACTTCAATTTCGGAAAAGAAAATAATAACGTAAAAGTTACTTATAAAAGCTTTTGACGCTACAAGTAATTTTGAATCTGGCGCTTTTTTTGATCGGCTCTACTGGCAGCACTGCATCTGGACCGAAACGAAAAAATTATTTTGTTGATTTTGATGGTGAATGAACGTTGCCAAACCGACGGAAATAAAAATATTTTCTCTGTTTTTTTTATTACTTTCAGAGTATCAGCGCAAAATTTACTGATTGGAAACCAATTTGGCCGCGGAATGGCTATTTTGCATAGAGCACTTTTTACGTGGTTTATATTCTTAGTGTTCCTCATATTACTATGCCTCAGATTGGAATCCAGAACTCACTGGAACTGGTTCATAGTTTTCATACCAATGTGGGTTTACGACAGTATTTTACTGATTTATGTTTTATTTCATATGATTTCCCACTGTAGAAATGGAATTGAAAGATTTCGATGGACTATAAACAAAAATTTGTGGTACATAGGTGCAATTGGCCTGAAAATGTCGGCGCAAATAGTAATCTGCGTAAAATTAGAATACACTAGAGTAGATTTACCGATATACGTGGTAATGACACCAATTTGGATGCTTCTACCTGTTCTCTGCATAGAAGTTTTCATGCACCTCATAAAAAATTCAGGCGGAAGCAGTAGATATTAGTTGACCGCCAGAAAGTTGTAGGTGCTATGAACTATTTTAAGTCTTAAACGTGACACAACATGTGACCTGTTTTAATTTTAAACTTGGCAAACATTCATAATAGAGTCTACGTACATGTATCTGCATTTGTCAAGCCGATGATGTTAAAGAGAAACTTGATGATATAACTCGTCCTTCAATCATATGGGATTATTAGCCATGGAAAATGCAGCTCAATTAAAGAGTTTGGTGGTGAAAGAAGTTCCAGCTGGCACTACAGCAGTTTTAAACTGTGACAGCAATGATTTTGATCACAATTTCATGTTTTGGCTATTTGACAACAACAAAGTGATTGGCCCAGGAAATGACTATGATGAAAGGAAATATAAGTATGAAGTTCTATCTGGAAAGCTCCACATTGATGTAAGAAACTTTTTATTCACTTTTGATTGAATTGTAACCTCTGCTGCTGTAGTCAATTGATTCAAATCATCTGTGTTTTTCAGAAAGTATCCCCGCAAGAATCTGGGTACTATAAATGCATATCAAAGAAGTTAGATGGCACAAATTTACTTGTGGGTGAAGTGGAAATGCTGGTCAAGGAATCAGGCTTCACAGCCTCTGATGCTATCAAATTGGTTGCTATTGTGGTCTCAATAATTGTGATAGTTGGCTGTGCTATACTCTACTTCCGCTTGAGAAAGGAATGGAGAAGATATGATGGAAGAGTTGCTATTCCAGGTAATATAGTGATAAACTCAAATACTTTAAACCACTATTAAGTCATTTTACTAGGTGCAGTTTAGTTTGAAGTCATGAAGAAGTAACACATAGATGTAAGACCAACTTGTGTTTTAACTTGTATTTTTTTTGTAACTATTTTTTATGGTTTTCGGTAATAAATAAATAAACAAGCTGATCTCTGATTCAGTAGATGGGTGAGAAAGAGAACAGTTAGGTTGATGGCTATGTAGCAAGCCGTTCGAATTAACCTTTTTTATGTGTTTAATATTGTTTCAGTTGATGATACTGAAGATGATGATGCAGAAGGTGATGAAATCTACAATCCAACCACAACCAGCATCAGCCAGCAACAAACCATACAACCTGTGGCCGGTCCTAGCCGAAACTTGTCATCAGAACAGCTTTTGTATGGAATTGATAATCAAGGCTTAGATACAGACTTCAACTCAGTGTTTGAGAATATTCAGATTAAATCACCTTCCAGGAGTCTTATCTAGGGAATTTTTTAATATTTTGTATTGTAAATTATGTAAATAGAAAGAACATTTTGAATGGAGTAATCATAGATGTAAGACAAACCATTAAATATCTATACTAATATTCTAAAGAGGAAAGACTTGATTGTTTGTTTGGTTTGAATAGGCTCCCAAAATTACTGGACTGTGTTTCAGTGTTTTCAAATATTCTTTAATCATTGAAACCCTATAGTGTAGGGCCTACACTATCCGTGATGAACATAGTTCACAGAATAGTTATGTAGGAATTTGGGATACCTTGCGATGCCAGGGTGGGCAGCTAGTATTTAAATATAAATAAAAAGGCTTACTTAATTTTATTTACATTGAATGTATTTTGTATCAGCAAGAGTATCTAATCAGAATCCTTACGTAATCTACTACTAATGATGATAACATAGAACACAAGTCATACATGATCAATTGCCTGAAGTACTGTTATCTAAAACTAGCTAACCAAATACAAAAACGTCATCTGCAGTAGCATTTTGTTTTTCTGATGAATCCAAATCAGTAGCCACAAGAGACAATGGTGTAGTATCCAATGTCTCTTCTTCTTCATCTCCATCTGCTTCCATCTCAAAAATTCTGACCCTTCTCGCGCTTTTAGCTAGAACAATTGCTACTTTACGACCGCCCGATACAGCTATCCTAAAACCATCCATCTTATCTAATACTTTGAAAACTCCTGGTTCCAGTAGTGGTGAGATATCTCTATTTGCTAGTTTATCGCAGAATAAATAAGACTTTGACTTAATATTAAAATCATTAGCATTTTCTGTAAGGACTTTTAGAGGTACCTGAATGAAAATTGTATTTTCTTCATCATTTGGCTGTTTTGCTAGCACAGAGAGATACTCTGAGGAATAAAACTGTAGATCTAATACAGCTATTTGTTCATCATTGGATTTTCCAGGGTTATCCTGCATAAGATTTGAAGAGAAATGGTACTTCATAGCTTTAGCTGAACAATTATTCTCAACCAAGTCTACTGACATAAAATATATCCCTTCTTTACCATGTTCAGTATCCATAAAAGCCATCATAAACCTTTTTTCATTTACATCAAATGTTTGTGAGATTCTAAGATTTTTGGAGATTTGGTCACTCAATTGGTCTTCATAACACCTAATGTTGTGCAGAATACTGAAGTACTTTCCTATATCTTTCTGTGACACATCAAACACTGTGTCTACTGCATTCTTTAAATATCTTTGCTGTTGAACTAAGGAATACTTTCTGAATTCACTCATTGAAAATATTGTTTCATTGTCTTTTAAAAGGCACGAGTTATCTTTGAGAAATTTATGCCATGGATTATCTTCATCGTCTGGCAGTATTGACAGATCCTGGTCCTGCAGGTACTGACCTAATCGTTCCAAATTGAATTTCACTGGCTTCTCTTGGCTTGTGTCATTTTCTTCTTGAACACAGTCAAAATTGTAAAGAAACTCTGCAATGTGGCTTAGTTCTTGTTGTGTTATCTTGACAATTTCGCTTGGTGTTTGTTCATCCAGTAAACGGACAATGACTACAAACAGCCACCGGAAAAATGCTTTGTAATTTCGCATAGACCTGTCTATGACTTGCTGTAGCTCTAAGCTCTTGTTTAGGAAAGCACAACAGGCTTTTATTGCAGCTGTAACATTACTTTCAGAAATACCCATGATCTGAAATAAGAATAATTGTTAATTAGTTAGATCAAGGTGGGAAATCTTAATTAAATTTATTATAAATCAAGAATATCTAAATCCACTTCTCAGTTATATATATAATACTTGTATATACCTTGTATCTATCAGGAATTCTAGTTAGCCCTCTAAGTTCTGCTAGGTAATAAGTGAGGCTTTGCCCCACAATATTTAGTTGCTTCAATACTAATTTCTGAATTGTTGAGTAACTGAGCTCAACTGAGTTTCCAAACTTCTTCAGATCATTGGCTGTAAGTTTTTGCAGGAGGAAAATTTGTAATTCATCTGATGGTGTTCCTGTAAGTTATAAAACATAAAAATCACTGTTACACCAATATATTTTAATCTTATCTCAGCAGAATGGAAGTTTGTATGGGATTAAAAGGGTCATAAATCTTTACCTAACATAAGAAGCTCCAGCATGTCAGCAGAAACTGCCCCCTCAGGCACCAAAGAAGCATAAAATGCCATTTTGTTGTCCATCTCTAACAATATGTGTTCCCATGCCTCTGTAATAGAGGTCATTGTTTGATCTAGGTATGATAGCATTTGTACAATCTGAACATACTTGTTAGCCACAACAAACATTTCTTCAGCATATGCAGACAACACACTTGTATTGATTAGAGATAGCAGAACATTATTGGAGTAGCGATCTATGTATAGAACTTGCATAACACTGAAATCATCTGATAAGTTTATATCAAGCACATTATACTCTCCAAAGTCATCTTTTGCAACTTGTGCTAAATGCAGTGTGCCATAAGGGTATCTTCCAAAAATGTTCATATAAATATAGCCCGTTCCATATCCCACAATGAGCATGTTCAGTTGAGTTGGTTCTTGGATTTCCTTAAAATCTTTCATGCCATCACTGCCTGCCTGATTTTTATACCCATTCATGTTGGGTACTTTTTGAAGAAATATAGAAGGATCATCCTGAAAATACAAATATTTAAATCTTAATTTATGAGTATGACCCAAAGTCTCACATACACAATAAAATCATTTCCTGTTATAATAATACATCCAAAATGAAACAAACTTACATACAAATTATATTCAGTAGCACTTTCTAATGTACTGTTCCTCACTGCCCAAGTAATACATCTGACTCCATAACGCTTTACACCAAAATCATCTGCATTTTCTTGTTCTAAAACATACTTATCTAGAATGTCTTTGTCTTCGATGTCAACAATGTAGACAGCTCCAGAGCTATATCCAACAGCCAAGGCCTAGAACAGATAATTTGGAATTACAATAGGTACCTACTTATTATCATATTCTGATAGTTGATTCAAAATGTTCAATGAAGCAAGCAATTACTTATTTATAATTTAGAACAGTAAATTGTACCTTTCCATCAGGTCTCCATGCCATAGCACGGACCGATACACCTTCATCAGGAGCTGGTAGATTCCATACTTTTTGCCAATGAAGTCTATGGATTTGAACTTCACCTGTAGGTAATAAACACAAAAATAATATTTGGTTTAGAATGTAAAAGCACCTACTAACATAAAACAACAGATTACAGACAGCTTTAAATTTCTTAACATCATCCAGTTGGTTTGGAACCAGCCAAGCACTTAGAACACCACAAGTGTGAGAAGAATGAGAGGTCCAATAAAGTACCTTTAAAATTACTCAATGCAAGTAAATCCAGCCGATTACTCCAGACCATCAGATCCACTTGGTAAGGGATGTGCCGCTCTCCGACTTGCCGCATTCCGCATGTATACATGGTACCTGATAGTCCGCTGTATAGCTGTTGGATTTCAGGTACTGTAAAAACGAAGATTAAATTGACGAAGAGAGAACGATCAATAAGGAAGGCAGTCAATTATTGGAAAGTATTGATGAAACCCCAGAATTTCGTGCCGGTAAAATTAAATTACTATCAGCATGTTGTATTGTAAAACTGCAGTTAGAAAATGGATCTCTTACATGTTCTCCTGCTTCTTTGTCTTGCAGTTCAATAAATCAAAATAATAATCACTATTTCGAAATTTTCGAATACAAACAAACCGTAACACAACAACACACGAAAGAAACCACAACCAACAAACAAACAAAAAGCGGACAAACGATCAAACATCAGTAACACGAATGAAACTGACATACTGTCAATTTCCTTTTTCTTCTTCTTTTATTTATTGCTCTGCACTTTGAGTATCTAGAACGGGAGTTGCCAAGCGCTTCTGTCAGTACTAAAATCTTTCTGTCAGATTTCGAGGGGGGCGAGGTAATACGGTACAGCACACGTTTACATAATCACGCACACTAATGCAGAAAAATAAAGCGTCCATATAAACGCACACTAAAGTAAAAGCTGGACACAAACAAAAGAACACGCACACAAATATAGAATTAGTGTTGTTACACTATTGTTTAGTTACACATTATCACAAAAAAGTAGTGCTGGATGTTAAAAGACCGAAAAAATAATGAATTCGAATGAATGAAATCAGGGTTGTTAAAATTATACAATGCTTTTTTGATAAAGGTATTGTTTCTTACTGAGGGATTTTAGACATACATTTAAATATAGAAAAAAAATTGTTCCGAATGAGAGAAAAGCGAAAAGTTGGTTTTCCTTTCATTTGACATTAACTAAGAACCATAATTTGTAATTGACGCCCCGTCTATTTGGGACAATTTTTTTTTTATTTTTGCAAATCGAAAAGTTTTCATTATCTATATCTATATGTTTTCATAGAGAGCAGGAGAAGAAAAGCGGCAGTTAGAAAGAGAGAAAGAATGACAGAAAATATATTTATTGTGATAGGTACAGGGATAATAAAATTTTATCTAGAACATTATGTAGATCGGGCCACCCCGCCGCCGTGTTTCATGTCATGATCAGTGCGGTGTTCCTGCGCTACATATAAAATGGGTATTTTTATATTATTAATATTAATAAATTGATGGAGAAAATTCCTACTAAAAGAAAAAACACGAGCTATCTATCATCACTTCGCTTGTGTCTTTCTGTATCGAGGTTGTTTTGTAATTCCTTTTTTTTATAAATAAATCTGCTTCTGACTTATAATAGTACTAGCTGACCCGCTCGCTATTTCATTTGCGTTGACTTTAGGGTAAAAATCTTGACGAAATCAGCTGATACTCTATTTGAAGAGTCTGAACTTCCTGAAACCCGCTTTAAATAATATCATGTATAAGCATGTTATATGGGTTTTCTTTAAAAAATAACCATTCACTGTATTTTTTTCATAGTGAATGTAATGACACGATGGACTTCAAACATTCTACTTTAGCCCATTTAATTGTAAATTTCCTAATCATATTTTATTTAAATATATCTACAGATTGGTTTTTTGAGTTGGGATTGGATGGCAAAATCAGAAACCATGCGAAAAACAGAAAAGTCGTGAAAGAAGTCACGGACTAAGTTAAAAATAATTATTACGAATTGATATTTTATCTAGGAAAAGAACACCATTGAATTAAAGGCTGGCTAGTGGCAAGTGTGCCGTGTGGTGCCGGCATAGAATTTCACTACCCCAACTCTTCCCGTCGGTGTCGTAAGAGGCGACTAAGGGAAACACAGCGGGGGGGCGGGCAGCAGCGCCTTCTGCAGAACAACTACACCGAACTGCGATCCCCAACCCGCATGCCCAGCGTGGGGATTATGGGCAATAACCCCCAAATAATGATGGCCCCCCATCTATGGCGCTCATTAGGGGACACCACACGGCATAAAAAGTTATAGACATTTTAAATACGGGGCCGAACAACGAATCTCAAACTATTATCACATTTTCAGGATAATTTTTAAAAATCCTAAAATACGTGTTCAATATTTTTGTCTGTTTAGTTTTCTCTGTAAATTTCAAGGCAATAGCGTTAATGGTTGATAAATTTCACCACAATAACCTTAATAATTCGACTTCCTTTTTATACTTATATAGTAACATTTTTGAAAAATCCTGAAACACGTGGTTTGAGTTAAAGTTTTTTCAATACATACTGAAAGTTTTAAGTCATTAGTATGCTATATTAAAAAGTTATAGACATTTCAATACGGAGCCAAACTACGAATCTCAAACTTGAATAACCCATTTCACCCTATTTTCAGTAATATTTTGAAAAATCCTGAAATAGCTGTTCAATATTTTTGTATGTTTAGTTTTCTCTGTAAATTCCAAGCCAATAGCGTCAATGGTTGATAAATTTCACCACAATAACCTCAATAATTCGACTTCCTTTTTATACTTATATATGTAGTAACTTTTTTGAAAAATCCTGAAACACGTGTTTTAATTTATTGTTTTTTTTTTCAGTATATAATGAAAGTTTCAAGTCATTAGTATGCTATATTAAAAAGTTATAGGCATTTCAATACGGACCCAAACTACGAATCTCAAACTTGAATTACCCATGTCACCCTATATTCAGGAATATTTTGAAAAATCCTGAAACACGTGTTCAATATTTTTGTATTTTAGTATTCCCTGTAAATTTCAAGAAAATCGGGCCACCGGTTACAGAGTTAGAAAAACAACCAAAAAAACTTCCACCCCCCTTTTCAAACCCATAAGGGTGGAATTTTCAAAAATCCCTTTTTAGCGGGTGCTTGTGTTGTAAAAGGAACCTACCTTCCAAATTTCAGCTTTCTAGCTTCAGCGGTTTAGGCTGGGCGTTGTCGCCAGAAAATCGCTCGTTCCTTTATATTTTGATGTTTTTTCAGGAATATTTGAAAAAATCCTGAAATACGTGTTCAATATTTTTGTTTGTTTAGTATTCTGAGTAAGTTTCATGTTGGGTCATTTGTTAAAAAAAATCTCAAAAATCTTAAGTAATTCGACTTCCTTTTTATACTTATATAGTAACATTTTTGAAAAATCCTGAAACACGTGGTTTGATTTATAGTTTTTTCAGTACACACTGAAAGTTTCAAGTCATTAATATGCTGTATTAAAAAGTTATAGACATTTCAATACGGAGCCAAACTACGAATCTCAAACTTTAATAACCCATTTCACCCTATTTTCATGAATATTATGAAAAATCCTGAAACACGTGTCCAATATTTTTGTATGTTTAGTATTTCCTGTAAATTTCAAGAAAATCGGGCCACCGGTTACAGAGTTAGAAAAAGGACCAAAAAAACTACCAACCCCCTTTTCACCCCCTTAGGGGTGGAATTTCCAAAAATCCCTTCTTAGCGGGTGCTTGTGTTGTAAAAGGAACCTACCTTCCAAATTTCAGCTTTCTAGCTTCAGCGGTTTAGGCTGGGCGTTGTCGCCAGAAAATCGCTCGTTCCTTTATATATTAAGATTATATTATTTATACTATATTATTATACATCATTATTTGTGTCATTTTATTTGTTGTTTCTTATAAATCTATATTACATTTAAAATGGAATAATTTATTGTAAATGTGACGTACACATTTTTTCCATAAAAAATGGATTCTGGTATCTGTATACATTTGCATAACCAATTTTCCTATATCAATAGATTTTTTGTTACAAAAAACATCGCATTTTACACAAATTTTTCGTTCATTCCATCATTCGTTCAATCAATTTCACTCAACTTGTCCCCGCACTACGCCTTCTACCAAGGAATCACAAACTATATAGGGATACTACCAAGGAATAAAAATGTCGCAACTGATATTCTATTAAAATCGAAATTATACAATATAACAAAAAACAATTCAGAAAAATATCACTTACATGTGATAGGAAACACTATGTACCCTTAAGTTGGATGTCTCCAATTGCCTTTTATACCCATAAACCGCACAATTCACCATTTTTGGTGAGCACTACCTCGCGACACGAAACGACAGCAAATGGCCGCGAAGTTACGGGTTAAGTAGTTTTATTATTCGTCTATGGTCAGTAAAGTCTTGTGACCAACAGAGGGGTATCCTGACCTTGCCAACTCCCGTTCTAGATACTCAAAGGCTCTGCATCTAGTTTGATGCAATTTAATTTCCTTTCCTTTTTGTTGTGCTTGCGTTGTTGTTTTCGTGTTGACAATAGCAACCGAAAAAATTACAAAAATCAACGTTCTTTTCTTACGAGAAATAAGGCCTCTCGTCCACAGGTTCGTTTTTATCGGTCGATGCATACGATTTATTGCGATAAATGCTTCTCGCACCTCGTCTCGCTTAACGTCCTTTTATTAACCCTTTATAACTCAAGAACATGTTTTTCAAAAAAACGTGGCTTTTGTGTTAGCATTTGGGAAGAAAAAAAACACGTATTTTTTAATTTTTAAAAATATCATTTATTTACCCCAAAAAATCAAAACAAAGGGAGTGTGCCATAACGGGAACATTGCCGTAATGTGTTCCTCTATGAAGTATGGAATGCTTTCAAAGCATTCCGTACTTCAACTATTATTTTGTTTGTTGTTGCATAATAAAGCAACCCCACACTTTTCACAAATAGTCTGTGATTTGCTAGAGTATCTAGGGAGCTTGCAACGAATTATTTTTTCGACCCAAACTGGCCAGTGACCGACCTGGTCCTGGAGTACAGCTTTCAGAGGTGCGAATTGAGCTGGACCATGGCGAGTTCCAAAAAATGGTAAAACATACGAACCTGACATCTCTTACTTCGTAGTTTTACTTTATATTTACCCATTATCCTGTCAATCAGGTCGACACCGCCCATATGGCGGTTGTATTCTCCAACTATGTTTGGTCTATGAATGCGCACAAACCGCTTGTGGTTCTTTTCGTATCTAGACACCTGTGTCTTAGATAACTCACCCACAAAACTGGACGCAAGTGTGACGATCTTGTTATCCTTCCATGCCACTGTGGATATCACTGTTACTTCAACTGAGGCTACATACTTGACTGAATAGCCACATTCTTTTTTGGAGATTTCTTTTTCGGTGGGTAGTTTGCAATCAGATGAGACGTTGCCAAGCCACTACTCCAATGTATTGTTACTCTTGGAAGATATACCAGCGACATGATGTAAGCCAGACCAATAAATTGCTGGATATCAGTTTCTGTAACCCTAAACGACATATTCGTATCTTTGTGCACGATGTAAAGATTCGTTTGTCTGGCAATTTCTGCTAAAAGATCTTTGGTAAAGATTTTGAAAAAGAACTGTACCGGACTATCAACTTCTAGAAACTCTGCAGATAGGTCTTCACCACCTGTAAAGCAGAGCTGCTGCTCATTTAGCTCAAGGTTATTTTTTCTCGAACGAAGATTCAATTTCGACCTGGGTTGTCTGCGTCCTGATGTTTCAGGTCCAGATGATGGTCCTGGTTGAGGTAGAGTTTCAGAAGGAGCTGATAATTGAGAAGTACCACTAAAATTCTCGATGTTTTTAATGATGGTATCAATATCCACACCATCAACTTCTTCCAAATTCTCGACTTCCATTGGTACCTCTATATCTGGAATAAAATCAGGATCCGCGATGCTGCGGTCGTCGCCATCAAATCCGTCTTCACTCTCTGCATAATCATAGAGGAACTGCTCAATTTCCTCTTCTCCTGGACGTCTGCTCGTCATTCTGTCACAAGAAAATAAACATGGTCAATGTATGGAACTAGATACACTTAGTTATGCAATGTACCAGAACGGGCACAAACACAAAACGGCAAATATTTTCCAAAATTACCGGAATTTATGCAAAAACCACAATAAATAGCAATAAACATACACTTACCTAGTATATTCACACAATAAACTTACAGTTTTTCGCAATATAAACACTTTTCATCGATTTTCAAAATTTGTAAACAAATGAAGATCGAAAACCCGCGAAAAGTGCGAATCAACTTCTTTTGTGACGAAAAAGCGCCATCTCTGGAGTTTGACTTGTAATAAATATTGAAGCGCGATATGTTCCGGAGCGGGCACTGTATTTAAAAATGGAAATAGTCGTTTGCTTAAGATTTTATGCGTAAATATTAGGTATGTGCCAGTACTGTCCCACGGTGATACGAAGGGTTAAAGATGAAAGTCAGTTCTGCCAGACTGAAAATATACCTAGTGTTTCGCGGGAGGTTTAAACTTCCTACCTACTTTATGCACGGTCTATGCCATTTAACTTTAAAATCTCCATTCTCCTCTCCCGCGAAAGACTACTAATAATAATAACGCAAAAAACTCCATGGAGATAGATAATAATAGCCGATTAATTCTGACGAGTGACGAGGTGCGCTACCCATCGAACATCAAATTGCCGATATTTTTTATCGATAAAACAATAAATATTCTTTGTAATATATAAGTATAGATAGAATATGAGAAAGTTTGGAAAGATGGATGAATGTTTGTTCTTCATGTTAAAACCATGGCAAATCTACTGAACGAAATTGGATGAAATTTGCATCGTTGTATCGGTGTATTTCAATTGATTTTTGAGATTTACTTGAATTTTTTTAGAACAAAGAGGTCATCATCATCATCATCATCAGCCTATGTTAGTCCACTGTTGGACATAGGCCTCCCCTAATGAGCGCCATAGCGCCCTGTCTTCGGCTTGTCGCATCCAGCATCTGCCAGCAGTCTTTCGCAGATCGTCATCCCACCTGGCCGGAGGGCGTCCTACACTACGTTTACCAAGTCGCGGTCTCCACTCAAGAACACGTTTACCCCAGCGGTTATCGGTTCTTCGCGATATATGGCCGGCCCACTGCCACTTCAGTTTGCTAATTCTCTGAGCTATGTCGATGACTTTAGTTCTCTGTCGGATCAATTCGTTACGAATCCTATCCTTCAGAGAAACTCCGAGCATAGCTCTTTCCATAGCTCGCTGAGCGACTTTGAACTGGTGGACCAACCCTATCGTGAGTGTCCACGTCTCAGCTCCGTAGGTCATGACTGGTAGGACGCACTGATTAAAAACTTTCGTTTTTAAACATTGCGGTATGGATGACGAGAAGACTCGACGTAGTTTTCCGAACGCTGCCCAGCCTAGCTGGATCCTCCTCTTGGCTTCCTTCTCGAAATTGTTTTTACCCAACTGCAAAATCTGCCCGAGGTAAGTGTACTCAGAAACAATTTCGAGAAGGTGGCCATGTACGATCACCGGTCTTGGATCAATGTGGCCATTGATCATGATTTTGGTTTTATCCAAATTCATGCCAAGACCGATACATCGGGAGGCTGAAGCTAGACTGTCCAGCATCCGGTTCAGCTCCTCTAGCGACTCCGCCATTAAGACTATGTCATCAGCGAATCGCAGGTGTGAGATGTACTCGCCGTTTATGTTGATGCCCTTGTCTTTCCAGTCCAGCGTCTTAAACATATCTTCCAACGCGCTCGTGAACAGTTTCGGGGATATAACATCCCCCTGCCTCACTCCTCTGCGCAGTTGGATCGGTTTAGTCTGCTGGTCCTGTACTCGGACACTCATCGTAGCGGCTTCGTAAAGACATCTCAGCACCTCGATATAACGATAGTCTACTTGGCATCGCTGTAAGGATTGTAGAACAGCCCAGGTTTCAACGGAGTCAAAGGCCTTCTCATAATCCACAAAGGCCAGACACAGGGGCTGATTATACTCTTCGGACTTCTGTATAATCTGCCTCACTGTGTGAATGTGGTCTATGGTACCATATCCTCCGCGAAACCCAGCCTGCTCCGGTGGCTGAAACTCGTCGAGTCTCCTAGCGAGACGGTTCGATATAACTCGTGAGAATAGCTTATAGACGTGACTTAGGAGCGAGATGGGTCTATAATTTTTAAGGAGGGTTTTATCTCCCTTCTTAAAAAAGAGCACCACCAAACTCCCACTCCACGCCTTTGGAGTTCTCCCACTGTGAAGGACAGCGTTGAAGAGGCTCTGTAACTCCTGTATAACAGGGTATCCTCCAGCTTTTAAAAGCTCTGATGTTATTCCGTCCTCACCGGGGGCTTTTCCATTTTTAAGCTGCCTCAGAGCTAACACAATCTCGTCTTGACTGATGTCTGGCAGTTCGTCGGTATAGTGGCGTATCAAGGTGGCTCTAGAATCGTGGCCGTCTCGTTGGGAACGGGGAGCATGAGCAGCGTATAAACGGCCATAAAAGTCCTCTATCTCGGCCGATATCTCCGGCTTCGACAATACGGTCCTTCCGTCGTGCGTTGTAAGCTTCGACAGGTGGCTCCTGCCAAGCTGCTGAGTGAATACTTTGGACCCTCGGTTTCGCTCTATCGCCTCTTCAATGAGGCGTGTATTGGAGCTCCGAAGGTCGCGCCGTACCATCTTCGCAATTCGCTTGTTCAGGTCTGACCTTTCTGACGAAGTCGCTTGGGTGGTTTCCCGTCTTTCTGTCATCAGCCCAAGAGTCTCATCCGAGAGTTTGGACTTCTTACCAGTACGCTGCTTTTTGCAAAACTTGATGCCCTCGTCCCTCAAAGTTTCGACCAGATTGTGTAGGGTCTCGTCAGCGTGAGCATCAGTGGGTTCCAAGGCAGCGAATCTATTCCCGAGAAGCTGCTGAAACTTCTCGGTGCCCGCCAGGATTCTTATTGGGTTCGGTCGGAGCGTGGACTTCATCAGACGGTTTCTTTCAAGCTTCAAATTTATATTCAGAGAGCCTCGAAGGAGTCGGTGATCAGATCCGGTATTGAACCTGTTGATCACTGAGACATCTCTGAATATATGCTTGCTATCCGTCATGATGAAGTCGATCTCATTTTTAGTCACAGAATCGGGACTCCGCCATGTCCACTTCCTTTGGGGCTGTTTCTTAAAGAAAGAGTTCATTAAGAACAGCCCCTCCTTCTCAAGGAAGTTGACAAGCATTTGTCCCCTGTGATTTCGAACACCAAAACCATGCGGGCCTATTCGGGATTCGTTGCCATTCTGGGTTCCCACCTTGCCGTTAAAGTCCCCCATAACAACGTTGAAGTGAGCCTTGGTGGTGTGATGTAAGGCTTTGGATATGTCTTCGTACATATCCTCCACTTCATCATCCGAGTGTGCCGAGGTCGGTGCGTAAACCTGAATGACCTTCAAGCTGTAGCGCTTAGACAGCCGAAGGATCAGGTACGCTACCCTGGTCGACACACTGGAGATTTCTTCAACGTTGTTAGAGAGGGCCTTATTGACGAGGAAACCTACGCCACCCTGGGATGTTTTATCACCCTCGCGAAAGTAGAGAAGATGGCCCGAGTCTAGGGTTACGGTGTCCTCCCCCTCTCTACGGACTTCACATAACCCTAGAACATGCCATTTAATGTTCTCTAACTCCACTTCCAACTGCGCTAGATGGTGATCAAGCCTCAGAGTGCGTCCGTTAAACGTTGCCAGGGTCAGTTTGTGTGGTGGATGGTAGCCTGGGGTAGCCCGGAGATTCTTCGCACCCCCTGCCCCGCCGTTACCATGGCCGCTACCATGGCCAGGAATAGCGAGGCGGCCGGGAACTGGGGGCCATTTTATGGCTGGTTTTATCATAAGGGGGATATTGCCCATAATCCCCACGCTGGGCATGCGGGTTGGGGATCGCAGTCCAGTGAGATTGTTCTGCAGAGGGCGCTGCTGCCCGCCCCCCGGTGTGTGTTTCCCTTAGTCGCCTCTTACGACACCCACGGGAAGAGTTGGGGTGGTGAAATTCTACGCCGGCACCACACGGCGGTAAACAAAGAAACGGTAAACAAAGAGGTCAAATAATGGTAAATAATATTATATGCTTTATCTTAGGCCGACTATTATTACGTCATAGTCGCCTTAGATAGTTAAATTTTTTTTTGTTTATTTCATTCTTATTATTTTATTGTATGTGTGGTAAAAATCTGATTGTTTTAAAAAAAAATCCGCTAATTTTATTACTACTAAATCGCCTCCCTCCATTTCATGAACTAGACTCCAGCAGAAAAGTAGCTACATAAACAGACACATATTATATTGCCATAATAGTCGTATCGAACGAAGAGGTCATGCCTCTATGCTTTGAGTATCTAGAACGGGAGTTGGCAAGGTCAGGATACCCCTCTGTTGGTCACAAGACTTTACTGACCATAGACGAATAATAAAACTACTTCACTCGTAACTTCGCGGCCATTTGCTATCGTTTCGTGTCGCGAGATAGTGCTCACCACAAATGGTGAATTGTGCGGTTTATGGGTATAAAAGGCAATTGGAGACATCCAACTTAAGGGTACATAGTGTTTCATAACACAAGTAAGTGACATTTTTCTGAATTCTTTTTTGTTATATTGTATAATTTCGATTTTAATAGAATATCAGTTGCGACATTTTTATTCCTTGGTAGTATCCCTATATAGTTTGTGATTCCTTGGTAGAAGGCGTAGTGCGGGGACAAGTTGAGTGAAATTGATTGAACGAATGATGGAATGAACGAAAAATTTGTGTAAAATGCGATGTTTTTTGTAACAAAAAAATCTATTGATATAGGAAAATTGGTTATGCAAATGATACCATAATACCATAAGAGATACCAAAATCCATTTTTTATGGAAAAATGTGTACGTCACATTTACAATAAATTATTCCATTTTAAATGTAATATAGATTTATAAGAAACAACAAATAAAATGACACAAATAATGATATTTAATAATATAGTATTAAAAATATAATATTATTATAAGTCAGAAGCAGATTTATTTATAAAAAAAAAGGAATTACAAAACAACCTCGATACAGAAAGACACAAGCGAAGTGATGATAGATAGCTCGTGTTTTTTCTTTTAGTAGAAATTTTCTCCATCAATTTATTAATATTAATAATTAAAATAACCTTTTTATAGATAGCGCAGGAACACCGCAGTGATCATGACATGAAACACGGCGGCGGGGCGGCCCGATCTACATAATGTTAATCTAGATAAAATTTTATTATCCCTGTACCCGGCCTGTACCTATCACAATAAATACCTATATTTTCTGTCTTTCTTTCTCTCTTTCTTACTGCCGCTTTTCTTCTCCTGCTCTCTATGAAAACATATAGATATAGATAATGAAAACTTTTCGATTTGCATAAATAAAAAAAATAATAGTCCCAAATAGACGGGGCGTCAATTACAAATTATGGTTCTTAGTTAATGTCAAATGAAAGGAAAACCAACTTTTCGCTTTTCTCTCATTCGGAACATTTTTTTTCTATATTTAAATGCATGTCTAAAATCACTCAGTAAGAAACAATACCTTTATTAAAAAAGCATTGTATAATTTTAACAGCCCTGATTTCATTCATTCGAAATCATTATTTTTTCGGTCGTTTTACATCCAGCACTACTTTTTTGTGTTAGTGTGTAACTAAACAATAGTGTAACAACACTAATTCTATATTTGTGTGCGTGTTCTTTTGTTTGTGTCCAGCTTTTACTTTAGTGTGCGTTTATATGGACGCTTTATTTTTCTGCATTAGTATGCGTGATTATGTAAACGTGTGCTGTACCGTATTACCTCGCCCCCCTCGAAATCTGACAGAAAGATTTTAGTACTGACAGAAAGCGCTTGGCAACTCCCGTTCTAGATACTCAAAGCCTCTATGCGTATGCGGCATGGCATGCGCCGGCCGCCATATAAAAAGAAGTTGAATCAAGCTACTATGCAGTAGGGATGAGTCGTCGACTTCTTTTCAGTCGACGAAACGAGACCGTTTATCGTTCACGATAAACTAGTTTATAAAACAGTCTAATGTTCGACTAGTTTATGCCGTTCTTCGTTTAGGACATGATCGATCGTTGAACGTTGATTCACTGATAGAATGGTAAACGACGACTACTAGAATAAACTGTTTAGGATATTAAAACTAATGTAAGCGCTTGGCGCCATTGCCATTCAACGACGCCGACGGATGAACTGTTTTAAACCCCCCGACCGAACAAAATGAGGGGAGTTAATATTATAGACATTATCTGTGTAGGTATTTCCCGATGACCAGATGATGATTGGTCATGATCAGCTCCGAACTTCAAATTTGCCGTAGACGACTTATTACTTAAAACCTCCTTACACTCATTACATTATGTCCCTTTCAAAGTATTATTGTCCTTTGCAAAATGGTGCCATCACACTACTGTTTTTACAGGCTGAGGCTGACATAGTTAATGTTTACACTATTTGTCCACTTTATCTAAATATACTATAACCTACTCTACAAACTATTATTTACACTTTTATAACTTGTTTTTCAGTAAACTTTGACCTGCGCAAAGCGCATCTCAAACTAGACTAAGTAATAAGTAATAATTAAATAGTAATGTAAACAAACAACATTCAAAAACCTGCTTGCCTACTAATACAATAATACATTGTCATGCATTGCAATAGAGTTTATTTTTACACCGCACCCGCGCACCGCCATTATAACTCTGCTGAAGTTGAATGCATGGCAAAAGAGAGATAGTCATATTAGCGTAACAAGCAAGTGTGAAGAGAACGGAATGCTTGATAGACAATAGCTAGCTGGCTAGAGAGAGAAACAGTTTCGGCAACGCTCGACCATGAACTGCGCGATGCAAATGTAGTTCACGAGTGAACTAGTTTATCTGTGAACTGTAAACCGGTTTATCAGTCGACGGCAAATAAACAGTCTAAAAAAACTGTTCGTTCATTCAACGACCACTCCTACTATGCAGTCATGCAGTCAAGTTCAGTTTTATTTCAGGTTCAATTCAATCAAGTTCACAAAAGGTTTACGATAATAATTGGGCCCATCCATGCTTTTAAGATCTTTTGATAAACGGAAACGTTACTCTTTTAATACAGACTTCATCGAGGGAAACTGAACAGCAAAGCAGCAGCAGAACAGAGTATTGTTGTCGCGTAACGCTTGAGCTTCAGTGCTTCAGTGTTTGTTTTTTTTATACAATGGACCAGTTTATTGACTGTTTTAATCAGCAGATAAGTGAGCTAAATCTTCTTTTATCTATGTATCCAAATCGTGGGGAAATCAAAATAGCTGATGAAGCTGTGATCAATGCTATGAATAAATTTATTAACCGAGAATCTGAATTTATTCCGAATCACTTGGAATATGTAATTAACTTGATAATTGATAAATTAAAGCTTGAGATTTGTATTAATTTGCCATCAACTTACCCAAATGAGGAACCTGATATATACATCAGATGTAACGGGCTAAATCGGCACCAAGAATCTAGTCTTAATAGTCAGTTATCTGAGTACATTACTACTATTCAAAATGGAGAAGTATGTCTGTATTCTGCTTTAGCTTGGATTCAAGACAACATTGATGTTTTTGCAGACACCCAAGATAGTGAACCATGCACCAAACCAGTCACTCTTTGTTCATTGAAATTAGAAAAGTTCACACGTTTTTGGATCTATTCACATCACATTTATAATAAGAAAAAACGAGAAGAAATTACTAAAACAGCCAAGGAACTTAAATTAACAGGATTTTGTTTACCTGGGAAGCCTGGTATTATATGTATTGAAGGTGATGAAACTGCATGTAAAGAATGGTGGCAAAATATTAAATCCATGCCTTGGAAGAAAATTGTTTTAAAAAAAGTGGAGACATTTGAACACAGTGAAATGGTAGCTACTAAAAAGTTTAATACTTTTGAAGAGCTTTATTTTCAAGACATGAGTGGATTTTCAAAGTTTATGAATAAAATCTCTTTAGGTGATATTTTTAATGAATTGTTTGGATTAAATGAATAAAAGTACAATATTATACAAAATTGCTTTATTGTACACCAGAAAAAGAAAATAATAAAAGTCAGAAAAGACATTACATGAGACATGTACAGTGGGCAACCTTATCGCTTAGAAGCAATCTCTTCCAGGTAAACTTTTATGAGAAAAGAACTGATTTCCTCTATAAAATGTTTTCTACTCCCTAATGTCTGAAGTAACTGGTTACCTACAGTATTTGTAAGAATACTTATTCGACAAAAGTTCGAAACCCTCAGCGCGCGATTATACTATAGGCACTTGACGGATCTTGTTTTTAAATTTAGGTGAATATGGATTTTCATTTAATTGGCTTAGATAACCGGGGAAATAATTTGTACCTACCTATGCAAGGAACATCTTTATGAGATAGAGACCACTCTCAGTAGAGGGCCAGTTTTTTTGGAGGAATTAATAGAGTACATAATCTATTTATTATACCACGCATAGCCATTGAATAGGCGCCGAATACGTGGGATAACGATCTATGAGAATAGTATTCAATCACGAATTGAATAGGCTTCGAAACTACTGAACCGATTTAAAAAATTCTTTCACCATTAGAATGCCAATAAAATACTAAATTTTTCCTGATTAACTTAAGAAAACATAGAATCAGTGATGTTCTAAGTAAAAATTTGGGTTGCCGTATCTTAACCAAAAAATTGCCGTATTTAGGGGAAAATTAAAAAAACGGGCCGTATATTCAAGTTTTTATAATGTTTACAAATAACGCTAATATGCCACCATAAAATCCTAACCATCGGCGGATTACTAAAAACGGCGGATTACAACATAAAGGAACAATTTTTTTTTAAAACAATAATTCACGTAACACACAACGTGCCTTGGACCTCGGATCATTGGCAACAGAAGCGATAAAGTCATCATTTATTTTCCTTTAAATATACTTTTTGGTGTGCTTAGTAGTTATGATATGTTTTTTTTTGTTTACTATCACTCATTGTTATAATTCAGCCAATTTAACTTTAAACTAATTAACTGAAAACTGAAGCAATAATTGCGGAAATAAGTTCAAAGTCTACAAATGAATGGGCCGTCGTAAGATAAGTGTTGTAACTAGAAACAATACATTAATTACCCATACTAGAACAATACAACATTCATAACTAAGTGACAAAATTAGGAATTCGCTAGGTAAACACTAGTAAGGTACATAATATCGTCGCGTTAGAGCAAGAACCAACTAACTCATCAAAATGAACTTCCGAGTTAAAGCGTTTTTAAACTTTGTATCCTTTAAACTGCATTTAAACATTACATATTATTCTTTGTTAATTTATGCTTTTCCATAGAAGTGGTTCAATATTTAATGTCTTTTGTATCTCGATTTTCATTAATGGCAAGGATAGTCTATTAAAATACTGTTTTTGTAACGCAAACCCCTGAGTTAGTTGGTTTCACCAGTCAATTACCAAAAACACAAAACTAAACAACTATAACACTGAGGCATTTTTTATTAGCTGTGTTTTATAGGTGTATACTTACTACACATAACTTGTAACACTGACATTTGTAATCCTCTTACTTTTTACGTAACACGATAAAAACCAAAAAGTTAGTTGGTTTCAACACTGGAAACAAATTTAATAAAAAGTTAAGTCAGAATTAGCCCTGAAAAACTAGTAGTTTTTACCATCTATATTGCAAGGAAACAAAAGTAATCCTTTTTATAGACATTAAATTTCAAATTTCACAACTTTGACTGTAAAAAAACCAAAAAAGCCTAATTTTAATAATAAACTTTTTTTTATTATACACTAACTTTATTTCTAAAAACACAAATCACACGTAAGAAAACCATTAATCAGATGATTATTCTGATTAGTCTTATTCTGATTCTCTCGTATTCTGATTCACGAGAAGAAACGTCTGATGCTGTAGCATCTGGAAGACGATCTTCGGTACAACTATCCGAACGAAAATTTTGAAACCAAGCGTGAAATAGTTCGGGAATTAAGCCTTCCTCGCATAGTTTGATTAAATCGTTTTTTTTTTTTGCTACAGATAGTAGCAGTGGTACCTGGAACAACCTTTTCAGCTGACTAGGGAGCAGTTCTTTGCTCTGCTCTGCCTGTTAGTAGTGCGTTCTCGTAAAATGGTCAAGTTGTACACTGTCATTTAGCGTGTATAGTACAAAAGACCTACTTCATCACTTGGAATTTGCCGAATAGCCTGGAGATCAAATGTCACTCAGACGAATTATTTAACTCTCACTGCTGCTCTTTCTTTGTCTCTTCTTTTCTCTTCGTTGCATGCTTCTTTTTGAGCTATGTCTATTTTAATATTTTGCGGTAAATTCCTCTGAAGCAGGAGTTTGTTGCTTTGCTTTTCATTGATCCAGGTAAAGCCTGTTAATTTTTGGTACTGATAAAATACAGTCAAGATATTGTTCTCTTCGCACTGATTTTCAAACTTAATGACATTTTCATCTTGGGATAAAATTCAATGTGTGTACAGACTTCCTCTATTATCTCTGCTTGCGATCATTATTGGTTTGATATACCCCAAAGTAGTTGCGATTTGACACTGCCTCATTGATGTGATGACACATAACCACCAGCCTAAAACAGTCCACTGCTGGACATAGGCCTCCCCTAATGAGCGCCATAGATGGCATTCGAGCGCCATATATGGCATTGATGACACATGCTGATATGCAAACGTCTTGCAGAAGATATTTTGACAAAACTGCTTTTTTAGGCCCTGTGGATTCAATAAAGAATTTCTTTGTGTTGGATTTAGAACATAGACGTTACCTGTTTACCTGATAGTTTTTATCGGCTCTACCGAGGCTAAACTGAGTATCATATTTTTTTTAGCAGCATTGTCTTGTCTCCAATAACTCCGACAGAGTAGCATTCAATCTTCCTCAGAAAAATTTACTGTACATTTAGCGTAATTCGCTTAGGATTCTTTGCCTCTTTGCGATTTTTACTTGTTTCGTAGGGTAGACCAGCGCGTCTTTTTTTTTGCCACATTTACTTTCCAAGAACTTGGGTCAGGCTGTCGCCAACGATTTCGCGGTTTGATAATTTTCCATGCCCGTGAAAATATATTTTCAACAACATCTTCTGCCACTTTTCATGAAGTGTTTTCAAAAACTCGAGCACATACTTCCATAACGATTATTGTATCTACTGTAGATGTTTCACCTAAATCATTATCTGGTTGTAATAATGTGAACTTCAAAATTGTGTTGATGTTGCCTTGCTCTTCATTCTTCAAAGAGATGAATGAAGAGCAAAGTTATACAAAATCTTCCAATATGCTTCCAATGTAATCATTTAAAAAATCTTGCCGAATTCGCTTCGATAATTAGTTCAGAAGTGTCTTTATGAAAAATAATCTCCATCTCTTTTTCAACAGCATCCCCTTTTTTGTCTGCAAAAACGGGAAAAACAACAAATAAACAACCAGCTTAAGCTAATGTCATAATAGATATGATTAATGATAATGTAATACCTACCACAACCTACTCGACTTAAACATCATCACAATAATTATTGGGCTGGGAACCAGTATCTGAAATGATAGGAAAATATTAATTTTGAGGGTATCCAAATCATTTTGTTTAGTTAAAGATTGTAGGTATGAAAAAATTTAAATCGAACGCAAATTTGGAAAAAAACACAAATGCATGTTGTTGTGAAATTGTGACATTGACTTACGATTTCTTAGTTAGTATCATATCAACTCAGATCGAAAAAAACAAGTAAAAAAGTGCATAGCCTCAAAATTCAATTGAGTTGGTTAGTACTTACTGCTGTAAATTGTACTGTTTTTGTCCACGGTAGGGGGTCTCCCTGTACCTATTGCAATCCATTTTCAGCTGAGTTTTTTCCAGTTTATCACAAAAAACTAACGTAGAAACAATAACAATCACCCTATAACGCGCTGTTAATTGGTCTTTGCTCTGCCTACGGCTGACATGAAAGTTATGAAATTTTAACTTTTAATAGCTACTTACATGTCATTTATGGTTGTTTTGTTGAAAATAAAAGTATGTTAAATAAATATCGTGTGATGAAAAGTGTTATCTATATAAAGTTTAAACCAACAGTTGACTATTTGCCTAACCACAAATATTTTCAAATGCAAAAACCAACTAAGTAGATTTAGTGTGTTTTACTTTATGAAAAAGTAATGTTCTTTCAGTAATTTTCCGGGCTAAAACCAATTAAGTCACATCAGTAGTTTTTAATACGTGATTATGAAACATTTTAATAGGCAAAAAGTCAGTCTCAAAACAAATTATTTCTCGAAAATATGTTTTACCACTACAAAAATAGGAAATATTTAAATTAAGTCAAGATATTGGCTATCTCCTCTTTTAAAAGTCAACTTTTAATCCAAAGTCCTCAAATTAGTTGCTTTTCGATTTCTATATTTTCTAAACTAACAGTCCTATCAGTTAGTTGATTTCATCAGTCGAAAGAGAATTAAATTTTGAGTAGAACTGCATCTTTAACTCATTTTGACAAAAAAGGCGACTTAGTTGGTTTTTGCTCTAACGCGGCGATATGTGCCGTCTCATTTTATCAGGTTACTATAAGACTACCTGCCTACAGCGGAAAGCCTTTGCCAGAAAGAAGCCTGTCGCTAGTGCGTTCCGTTATACGAAGAAATTCAGTTTTGTCAACGCTTCCGATACCGGCCGTATAATTTCATACAAATCATATACGGCTTTGAAATGTCTGCCGTAGGCCGTATTTTAAACGATTTACCCGCGCGAAAGCCGTATAATACGGCAATTGCCGTAGCCGGAACAACACTGCATAGAATGTTTTAAAAAAATTTAGGGATCTGCATGAAAAATTCAATAATAAAACATTCAACTTCTTTTTTTGTTATGGCTCCGTTGCTTGCTTTTTCTCTACTACCAGTGTTACATCAACATCATCAACAATGGAACTCCAGTTCGTTTCTTACCTGCATTTGACGACGTAGAGCAACGTAGAGTCGAATGTTGAAGACCACAGTGGTCTTCAACATTCGACTCTACGTTGTAGGTCATCAGTGACTGATGACCTACACAACGTGTTAATGTGTATAATTTCTGAAATATTTACTACCTAAAATATTTAGGTAGTTTACATGATGTTTCAATTTTAATATTTTTAAGATAGAATTCGAAGTTGAGGCAATAAATCATAAATTCGTTGAAATTTAGAGCTGTATTATCTATCAATCATAGAATATTGTAAGCGATAAAGCCACCCATTTTTCTAGTTAACTTTTGTTTCGAGTAAATATTACGAGTAGTTTCAGAAATAGGTAACGTCTGGTAACGTTATTTTTGCCAAATTTAGGTATCGCCGCGCGCCGCCATGAATAGGCAGTGCGCGAGTCTACGTACGGGGTTTAGACTATCTTCGTCTCTTCGACGTCTGTTTGTACGCTGTATGTTTGTGAACCAGATAAAATCATTATCTATCTATCTATCTTACACGAAAACAGGACCAGTTCTGGAAATTTTACATATACAGGGTGTCCCGAAACTCAACGTCAAGCCGAAAACACAGGACAGGTGGGTTCATGACGACCCAGAAAAACCACAAAACCATGGGTCTATCTTCAATGGTTTCAGAGATAAAGGCTTTTTACTGAAAATCATAAAATCTCTGCCCGGCGTCAAACTTTTCTATGCTGTGACTATAGTTTATTTAATTGTGTAAAACGCCCTATTTTCAATAGTTAATAATTATATAATAATTTCAATTTTACATGTATTTGTTTTGATTTTAGCACATTTTAGATGCTTTTTTAATATACGAGGTTTGAAAGGCGATTTACGAGATTTTGAGCTGCTCAGTACGAGGAAAAAAATATCCTATGGTTGGCAACCCTGTTTCCAATACAAATCTGCAGAACAGAACAGACAGACAGACAGTGGAATTACCGCCACGCTAAAATAACGTGTTTTCGTGTGTTTAGTGGTTTTTATGAGGATGGTTTTTTAAACAAAACTAAATTACATTCTAACTAAGTCATTTCAGTCGTTTATAAGCCATGATATATCACATAATATGGATTATAACATCTATAAAATTGATGTTTATACCGGTGTAGTATGTTTTTAGTTTTTCGTGTTTTTTTTTTAGAGTACATACCTACCTAAACTATAAAAAGTTTCATAATGCTCGATTTTTATTGACAATTTTGACAAATTACTTTTTCAGTCATTCTACTGATTTCGAAGTTCACAGGAACTGGTTAGCCATAACACACAATCTCTCAATTGATAAATGGTACTATGATTCAACATCGGAATGGACACTGGACTACCCTCCAATGTTTGCATGGCTCGAGTGTGGATTAAGTTACATTGCCAAATTTTTTGACCCAGAAATGTTGGTCCTCAGTAATTTAAACTATGCATCTTTTATGACAGTTTTGTTTCAACGTCTGTCCGTTATTGTGCTTGATATTTTATACATTCTTGGAGTAAGAAGGTAAGTTCTGCTAAAACAGTAAGTAATATGTAGAAATTATGTAGCAATCTTTCCTACTAAATGTTAAAAGAATGAAACAATTTATAAAAAAAATATTTCAGCTGCACTAAGCTTCTGAGTGCCGGTGAGGCTATTGCATTTTTACTAATGGTCACAAACCCTGGGTTATTGATGGTGGATCATATACATTTTCAATACAATGGATTTATGTATGGGATATTGATGTATTCCATCTCTAAAATGATCCAAGTAAGTTTTTTTTAACTTTGTTATTCTAATTTAGGGAGATCAGCTAACAACAAATGTCATTGACCCAGTAGTTGGTTTTTATTCTTGTTAGAGGACCCAAATGTTTGAATGATCCCAGGATGTTTGGGTGTTTTTTGTGTAATGTATTATCTATGATGGACTATATCTAGCATATTTGTGAGCTGATGATGATTAGGTATAATCAGATGTAGAATCAGTTGTCACAACAAAAATTTTGCTTAGTGTTCATTGTCAAACATAAAATAAATTTGCAGTTTCTTCAAGTTATAGACATTATTCTTAAGTCCTATTTTGACATAATTTAACTGTTTCTTTTTCAGACTAAACATCTGCAGGCTGCTTTTTGGTTTGCGGTTCTGCTAAACATAAAGCATATATTCCTCTACATTGCACCTGTCTATATTGTGTATTTATTTAGAGCATACTGCTTCAGCATTTCTTCTGTGGATGGAGAGCATACCCCTTGGTTTTCATTCGAAATCATGAACTTCTTAAAACTGGGAACTGTGGTATTAATGGTACTTGCAGTATCTTTTGGACCATTTATTGAACATTTACCTCAGGTAAAGTAAAACATTACAATCTTTTAATAAAGATAAAACATCAACCCAATAGCAAAGATAATAAAAAATAGCATAGGTAAATAGGTTAGTTTATAAATATTTATTAAAAAATAACTATCCATTTATTATACTGTATACAATATGTTTTTCAAAGCACTCTGCTTAAAAATTACAGTTTTCATAAAAACTCTTGTTCTATTGTAGTTTATATTTTTTCTAAAACTATGTTTACTACTGGCGCCTGAACTGATTTTAGTGTTTTTAATTCCTATTTCTTTTTCTAAAACTATGTTTACTACTGGCGCCTGAACAGTTATTTTATTCATTATAATTACAGTTGCTGCTAAGGCTGTTTCCATTTAAAAGGGGCCTGTGCCACGCCTATTGGGCTCCTAACTTCTGGGCCCTTTACAACTTTGCTGACAAAGCACTGCAACAATCAAGTATGGTTTTCTTTTGGATTAGGCAACTTATAAGGAAATAATGTAGCTATGTAGATTTATTGATCCTTGTCTTAAAAATAACTAACGTTATTTTAAGAAGTTTTAAAGTACAATTTAATCACTTCAGTGATTTTTGCGTCACAAACATTCAAACTTTCGTTTTTATAATGTACTAGCGACCCGTTCTGGTTGCGCATGGATTCAATGCTGACAAAAACCTTCCACTTGAATCACTCTCTATAAAAAAAATGCATCAAATCCGTTGCATAGTTTTAAATATAAGCATACATAGGGACAGACACCGGGAAGTGACTTTGTTTTACAATCCGGACCATTAAGTCGGATTCCCATTAAGTTGGATTCCCCGAAAGTTGAATTGCCATTAAGTTGGATTCCCGCTATGTCGGATTCCTGTGGTGAGTGTAAAAAGGGTCAACTTTGATTATACTATGTAGTGAAGTGTGACATTCATTATTATTATAACTTTTGTAAGACGACCGTGTGTTAACCGTGTGGTACCGGCATATAATTTCACCACCCCAACTCTTCCCGTGGGTGTCGTAAGAGGCGACTAAGGGAGACACACCGGGGCAGCAGCGCCCTCTGCATACCAACTCCATCGAACTGCGATCTCAACTCGCATGACCAGCGTGGGCATTATGGGCAAAAACCCCATATCTATACTAATATTATAAAGAGGAAAGATTTGATTGTTTGTTTGTTTGTATGTTTGTTTGTTTGTTTGTTTGTTTGTTTGTTTGTTTGTTTGAATTGAATAGGCTCCGAAACTACTGGACCGATTTTAAAAATTCTTTCACCATTAGAATCCTTAATTTTCCGTGATGAACATAGGCTATATAATATTTTCAAAAAAGTTAGGGATCCGCATGAAAAATTCAATAATTGAACCGTGGGCTGTATATTCAACCTCTTTTTCTATTATGGCGCGTCAGAATAGAAAAAGAGGTTGTATAGCGCACGGCGCTTGCTTTTTCTCTACGGCCAGTGTCAGTTTTGGAATGTCGAGTCAATGTCAAAAACCCCAATGCTGTTAAAAAAAGTAAAGATCCGTATGAAAACTGTGAAACCCATCGTTTTAGTGTGTATAATTTCTGAAATTTTTGTTTAATACCCGTGCGAAGCCGGGGCGGGCCGCTAGTTATAAATATTGCGATCTATGGCAATCATTATTGGAGGCCTATGAGCAGTGGACTATCATAGGCTGATGTTGTTGTCGTGGATGTTGTTGTAGGAAGACATTTTTTGTTGCAGTGCTTAAGTTCGGCATAACCGTTAACAAAACCGAAGCCGCCATGACAGGTGGTTTGGTCCAAGAGTTTGAACACGCGGTGCTGCCATCCATCACGCCAGCTATCACGTTCGCACTGACAGCGTTGGCTATGGTGCCTGCTCTGGTTAAAATTTGGAATTTGTGCGCCGATAGGCGATACAGGCCGATGAGTTTTATCAGGTAAGTTCATGAAAGTTTATCTGGTTCACATTTATCATTACATTAATGTAGGTATGTCCGTCTAGCTAGATTTTGCCAGCAGGTTTGAAAGCGTTAGGCGATAAAAAGGAGCCTGGTATAAAATAAGATAATATGATACAGGGTATAACAGGACTACTACTACCGAAATGGGGGGGAAGGGGGGTTAAATCGGACCATGCTTTTTAATATAGATATTTAGCGAAAAAAATCACGAAGACGCCTTTTTATTTTTTTGTAGGAGATTTAGACGATCTGAGAAAGGGCAGCTTCCTTCTGAGAATTTTTAACACGTCTACTGCTTTCACTATTCCTACCAAGAGTGGTGATTGCGGCAAGATCACCTTTGTTCTCTTCCTCGGGGAGGCTCTACTGTAATTTTTTTGATTCAAAAATGCTTTATTGTACACCAGAAATTGAACACAACAAAAGACATTACATAAGACAAGTACAATGGGCGGCCTTATCGCTTAGAAGCGATCTCTTCCAGGCAACCTTTAGATGAAAAGAATTATTTTAAGAAAAGCAGGGGGTATACCAAGGGTTAATTAAAATGTACTATTATTATAATAATCATGTTTCATGTTCTTGTTCCAGATGTATCATCGTTTGCGCAACATGTTCATTTATGTTCAGCTGGCATGTCCACGAGAAAGCGATTCTGATAATATTGATACCACTGAGGTGAGGAGACATTTTCTCTATGTTACTTTTTTAAACTAATCCCTTTATTCATAATGGTCAGCTAACTGTAACCAGTTGCTAGTAGTTTTATTTCAGATTCTGATTTATGTGAAAAGAAAACCGAAAGAGTGATTTATGCATAAAGTTAGCAGGTTATTCCGAATAAGGGGGTAAGAATTTTGCAAAGTACCTATTTCTGGGAAGAAATGGTGTATTAGAGATGAGGCATCTGCCCAACTGTGGATGCAAAAGTGCTGATAAGATTTTCATCAAGCTAGGCCTTTTGGTGTGAAAATGGCTATGAGACTGATATGACGAAAACAGAAACCGATTATGCTTTCAGTTGAGTGAGTCATCAAAATACACAAAAGGAAACCCCTCCTCTAATACATAGCTACTCTAGAAATGTGGTACTGGACAAAAATGCTGGCATATCATGGACCATATTCCGTACAATCATTTCTTTACTAGACGAACAACAAATTATTTCTTTAATTATGATAATTATCTGTATGAAATTGTATTCTGAATCTATAATACCAATATGCAAAATTGTGCCACCAGCGTCTTATCACATTAATTCTGTTTCAGCTTCATGTCAGTCCTGGGCGATCAAGACGCGAGGTACTTTCTCATCCTGTCGACAGTTGGTCACTATTCTCTGTTCCCTTTACTCTACCCTAAAAGCCTTCTCGGCATAAAAATATTTTTGTTACTGACTCACATGAGTTTAGCGTTCTCCTACATACCGCCGTTGTATGAAGGAAAGTACACAGTTATCAGAACATCCTTTTTCCAATTGCCTATGTTGAAGTATTCAGAATCCATGTATTTGTTTGGGCTGTTATTTTTGTGCCTTTATGAGAACGTGATTCATGTGGTGTGGGGTCTAGAAAAGACGTTACCGTTTTTACCGTTGATGTTAACTTCTGTGTATTGTACGATAGGTGTTATTTACTTTTGGATTGGATATTATTATTATTTTTTGACTTTTAATCTTAGTTGGGTACCTACTTTTGTTACGCCGAGTTTGTTGAATTATCTTAAGAAGAACAGCTAAAAGGCTGCGTTGTTTGTAATTAGGTGTAAATGAGTATAGCAGAATTATTCGTTAGTTTTGAACTTGATGATTTTTTTATAAATTGATATAGTGGCTCATTAATAAGCTACTAAAAAAGTAACAATGACAATGTATGAGATACTCCTGGCATTTATAGAAGTAGGGATAGACTATATAACCTTTATAGTGATAGGAAAGCTATGTTACATGATCCTGCGTTTCTTTTGTATGTAACCAACTACTCGAAAACATTTAAGAAAGTCTGCAACACAGCAAAATGCCTATTTTTGAGGAATAAAATATTAAATTCATCAAATAAAATAAAAGCAACATGGAAACTAATAAATAACGAAACTGGTAAATCAAAGCCATTTAATAGAGAAATTAGGTTAAAAGTTAATAATTCAATTCTTATTCAAGAACAAGATATTGCCGATGCTTTTGATGCATTCTTTTCTGATATCCCTAAAGTTATTACCCGTTCTCTAAACTCCTCACCTTCATTGTCGGTGGAATTGTTAGAATCATCTGTTGTAAAATGTAATGAAGTTTTTATCTTCAGTCATGTAAACGCTAATGATGTAATGAAAACTTTTAAATCGATTAATATCAAAAATACAGAGGATCTCTGGGGTATTTCAACGAAAGTACTAAGTTCAATCATCAAGGAAGTGGCTCCTTGTTTAGCCTTTATTTTCAATAGTTGCATCGACGCAGGAGTTTTTCCTGATCTCATGAAATAGTAAACTTGTTCCTCTTTATAAATCTGGTAGCAACACTGATCCGGCCAATTACAGGCCTATTTCCATACTACCTGCATTCAGCAAAATTTTTGAGAAAATAATTCTCACTCAGTTAACCTGCCACTTCAACGTTAATAGTTTATTCCATAAAAATCAATTTGACTTCACCAAAGGTAGATCGACAACAGATGCAGGTACAGTTCTATTAAAACATATATTCGATGCTTGGGATAAAGCAAAAAACGCTATTGGTATATTTTGTGATCTTTCTAAAGCTTTTGATTGTGTAGATCATGGTACTTTAATTAGCAAATTGAAACATTATGGAATTAATAACAAGGCACTGGACCTTATGCAATCATATTTGTCTGATAGAGTTCAAAAAGTTGATATTGGTAAAGAAAGATCTAGAGGTTCGAAGATTGAATTAGGTGTTCCGCAAGGATCAATATTAGGTCCATTTTTATTTTTAGTTTATGTAAATGATCTTCCTTTTTTAGCAAAAGATTTTTGTGATATAGTCTTATTTGCTGATGATACCTCGTTGATTTTTAAAGTTGACAGAAATAAACATAATTTTGACGATGTAAATACTTCTCTTTCACAAATACTAGATTGGTTCACCGCCAATAATCTTTTACTCAATGCTAAAAAAACCAAATGCATAAAATTCATGTTACCAAATGTAAGAGAATTCCCTACTAAAATTATGCTAAGGGATGAGATAGTTCCTCTTGTAAAATCTACCATTTTCCTAGGGCTACATATTGATTCCTCTCTGCAATGGAGACCGCAAATTGATGCTCTCGCAGGCAGACTTAGTTCAGCAGCCTATGCAGTTCGAACAATTAGATATATTACCGATGAAGATACAGCTAGGTTAGTTTATTTCAGTTACTTTCATAGTATTATGTCCTATAGTATTTTGTTATGGGGACAGGCGGCTGACATACAGACTATCTTTGTACTACAAAAAAGGGCGATCCGTGCGATTTATAAATTAAAGCCACGCGATTCTTTGAGACAATTTTTTAAAGAAATAAATATCTTGACAGTAATATCACAATACATCTATGAAAATTTAATGTATACGCATAAAAACAGAGACAACTTTTTGAAAAACTGTGATGTTCACGCTAGAAATACTAGAAACAAGAATAAATTACTTATACCATCCTACAGATTACATAAGGTAGGGAAGTCATATATGGGAAATTGCGTGCGCTTCTATAATAAGCTTCCATCTGAAGCTACTGAGCTCCCTATTCGTAAATTTAAACAATACATAAAACAAAATCTTATTAAGAAAGCATTTTACTCGATAGATGATTACGTTAACGATAATAATGCTTGGCCAGATGTCGCTCCATTCCACACCGACAATAGCATGTAAGAAATAGAAATTAAATGTTGTGCTTATTAGCTATGTAATATGTATTTAAATAATTATTGACATGTATCTAAATCATTTTAAACTTAGATTTAGATAGGCAAAAACAAACATTGTATTAGACACATAAGTTACATATGAATGTACTAGTGGTTTCTTTTTCACTTCTTCCACTAGTGGACAAAAAATTGAAGTGAAGAGAAATCAATAACTACTTATTTCTTTGTAATATTAATTAACTGTATGAAATTTGACTTGTCTAAGTGCTTATTTTGTAAGCCTAAAGAAATAAAGTTATTGAATCTGAATCTGAATCTGAGATATATTTCGTAATATAATGGCCCAAATTGTATGGGAGAAGATGCTTCCTTGATGGCTACCAGTATTGGGGAAACGCAAGGATATTTCCTACAACAAAACAGATGCAGTAATAATTCTATAGACATAAATAATATTATATGTAAAACATATCACTTAATCCAGAATATCGTCTGGTTATCAATTTTAAAACTGAAAATACAAATTGATGTTGTACTACAAGCAATTTTGAATAGTACAACCTTCTTAATCTATGCTGATTGCAGATCAAAAAATAAAATAAATTGATTCCTACAAAAATACTTGGTTTTTAATTTCTCTAGACGCCTACCAGATTTTAAATTATAACAAATAGCTACAGCCTGAGATTAAGTATTTTTAAGTCATTTATACGTAGTCGGGTTGTATTTTTTCTGTATGTAGGTACTATTAATACTAATTAATAGTACCTACATACAGAAAAAATACAATAAACTGCCTCGTATTTCGAGTAACTATACAAAAACTATTTTGTATAGTTACTCGAAATACGAGGCAGTTTTGTTGAAAACATGGTCAAAATTTGTAATGTTTTTTTATACTTTATTACCTTATTTTTATACTTTATTACCGTTTCATTGAGAAACTTTATAAAACTTCAACGTGCACCAACAAACCCCATTACAACGATGCCCCTTACTCAGCAAAATCCAACCCTACTTTAGCATATTAATTTGCACAAATATATAGGTACTTACCTACTACTCTCTAAATTCCCATTTATGATAAATTATGATAGAATTGAATAGGCTCCGAAGTTACTGACCATAAAATATTTTCAAAAAGTTAGGGACTTCGTATGAAAACTTCAATAGGTAATGTAATCCAAAGTGTACCTATTATTGTGTTTTTGTAAAATTTTATAACTTTTGTTGTAAAGGGTCTTCCAATAGGCATGTCCGAACTTTGACAGTTGGTAGCGGCCATCTTGTTGAAGCTACAACTGTCAAATTGGTTTTCATTTTATTCATTTGATTTTGCCAAATCAATAGCATTCAACAACAACGGTGAGCGCTATAGGTCGATAATGACCAACTTTTTTGGCATTATCTGGTTCATCTGAACACCAACGACATGTGGTTCAACAAGACGGTGCTACGTGCCACACAGCTCATGACACATTGAATATTCTGCATGAGAGATTTGAGGGCATTGGTCATCTCACGTGGAGCTGAAGTGAACTGGCCACCTGAGATCGTGCGACTTAACCCCGCTGGACTTTTTCTTGCGGGGTTTTCTTAAGTCGCAGGTCTACGCGAATAAACCACAAACCACAGCGGCCCTCAAAGCCAACATAACCTTGGATATCTCGCATGCGCTCCATTCAGAGAAGCCGTGGCGGACATTTGAATGATGTCATATTCCACACATAATGGTAACCCGGGTAACCCTACATCTTTCAAATAAATAAATCATTTCGATAATATCTCACATACATCATCATCATCATCATCATCAGCCTATGTTAGTCCACTGTTGGACATAGGCCTCCCCTAATGAGCGCCATAGCGCCCTGTCTTCGGCTTGACGCATCCAGCATCTGCCAGCAGTCTTTCGCAGATCGTCATCCCACCTGGCCGAAGGGCGTCCTACACTACGTTTACCGAGTCGCGGTCTCCACTCAAGAACACGTTTACCCCAGCGGTTATCGGTTCTTCGCGAAATATGGCCGGCCCACTGCCACTTCAGCTGGCTAATTCTCTGAGCTATGTCGATGACTTTAGTTCTCTGTCGGATGAATTCGTTACGAATCCTATCCTTCAGAGAAACTCCGAGCATAGCTCTTTCCATAGCGCGCTGAGCGACTTTGAACTGGTGGACCAACCCTATCGTGAGTGTCCACGTCTCAGCTCCGTAGGTCATAACTGGTAGGACGCACTGATTAAAAACTTTCGTTTTCAAACATTGCGGTATGGATGACGAGAAGACTCGATGTAGTTTTCCGAACGCTGCCCAGCCTAGCTGGATCCTCCTCTTGGCTTCCTTCTCGAAATTGTTTTTACCCAACTGCAAAATCTGCCCGAGGTAAGTGTACTCAGAAACAATTTCGAGAAGGTGGCCATGTACGATCACCGGTCTTGGATCAATGTGGGCATTGATCATGACTTTGGTTTTATCCAAATTCATGCCAAGACCGATACATCGGGAGGCTGAAGCTAGACTGTCCAGCATCCGGTTCAGCTCCTCTAGCGACTCCGCCATTAAGACTATGTCATCAGCGAATCGCAGGTGTGAGATGTAGTCGCCGTTTATGTTGATGCCCTTGTCTTTCCAGTCCAGCGTCTTAAACATATCTTCCAACGCGCTCGTGAACAGTTTCGGGGATATGACATCCCCCTGCCTCACTCCTCTGCGCAGTTGGATCGGTTTAGTCTGCTGGTCCTGTACTCGGACACTCATCGTAGCGGCTTCGTAGAGACATCTCAGCATCTCGATATAACGATAGTCTACTTGGCATCGCTGTAAGGATTGTAGAACAGCCCAGGTTTCAACGGAGTCAAAGGCCTTCTCATAGTCCACAAAAGCCAGACACAGGGGCTGATTATACTCTTCGGACTTCTGTATAATCTGCCTCACTGTGTGAATGTGGTCTATGGTACCATATCCTCCGCGAAACCCAGCCTGCTCCGGTGGCTGAAACTCGTCGAGTCTCCTGGCGAGACGGTTCGATATAACTCGTGAGAAAAGCTTATAGACGTGACTTAGGAGCGAGATGGGTCTATAATTTTTAAGAAGGGTTTTATCTCCCTTCTTAAAAAAGAGCACCACCAAACTCCCACTCCACGCCTTTGGAGTTCTCCCACTGTGAAGGACGGCGTTGAAGAGGCTCTGTAACCCCTGTATAACAGGGTATCCTCCAGCTTTCAAAAGCTCTGATGTTATTCCGTCCTCACCGGGGGCTTTTCCATTTTTAAGCTGCCTCAGAGCTAACACGATCTCGTATTGACTGATGTCTGGCAGTTCGTCGGTATAGTGGCGTATCAAGGTGGCTCTAGAATCGTGGTCGTCTCGTTGGGAACGGGGAGCATGTGCAGCGTATAAACGGCCATAAAAGTCCTCTATCTCGGCCGATATCTCCGGCTTCGACAATACGGTCCTTCCGTCGTGCGTTGAAAGCTTCGTCAGGTGGCTCCTTCCAAGCTGCTGAGTGAATACTTTGGACCCTCGGTTTCGCTCTATCGCCTCTTCAATTAGGCGTGTATTGGAGCTCCGAAGGTCGCGTCGTACCATCTTCGCAATTCGCTTGTTCAGGTCTGACCTCTCTGACGAAGTCGCTTGGGTGGTTTCCCGTCTTTTCGTCATCAGCCCAAGAGTCTCATCCGAGAGTTTGGACTTCTTACCAGTACGCTGCTTTTTGCAAAACTTGATGCCCTCGTCCCTCAGCGTTTCTACCAGATTGTGTAGGGTCTCGTCAGCGTCATCAGTGGGTTCCAAGGCAGTGAATCTATCCCCGAGAAGCTGCTGAAACTTCTCGGTGCCCGCCATGATTTGGATTGGGTTCGGTCGGAGCGTGGACTTCATCAGACGGTTTCTTTCAAGCTTCAAATTTATATTCAGAGAGCCTCGAAGGAGTCGGTGATCAGATCCGGTATTGAACCTGTTGATCACTGAGACATCTCTGAATATATGCTTGCTATCCGTCATGATGAAGTCGATCTCATTTTTAGTCACAGAATCGGGACTCCGCCATGTCCACTTCCTTTGGGGCTGTTTCTTAAAGAAAGAGTTCATTAAGAACAGCCCCTCTTTCTCCAGGAAGTTGACGAGCATTTGTCCCCTGTGATTTCGAACTCCAAAACCATGTGGGCCTATTCGGGATTCACTGCCAGTCTGGGTTCCCACCTTGCCGTTAAAGTCCCCCATAACAACGTTGAAGTGAGCCTTGGTGGTGTGATGTAAGGCTTTGGCATGTCTTCGTACATATCCTCCACTTCATCATCTCACATACACTTTGTTTTATTTAAATGTAAAGATAGGACACGCTTAATGAAAGACCCTATATAACCGTGCGACGGTTGCCGTGTGGCGACGGCATAGAATTTCACCACCCCAACTCTTCCCTTGGGTGTCGTAAGAGGCGACTAAGGGAAACACACCGGGGGGTGGGCAACAGCGCCCTCTGCAGAACAACCACCGTACTGCGATCCTCAACCCGCATGCCCAGCGTGGGGATTATGGGCAATAACCCCCAAATGGTGAATAATGCCTTCTATGGCACTCAATTGGGGAGGCCTAGAGGTCCAGCAGTGGACTATTATAGGCTGATGATGATGAACCGTGCGAAGCCGGTGCGGACCGCTAGTTTTTAGTAAATAGAAATAAAACAAGGGTCGAATCGGTTCCTAGCTTCACCAGTTAAAGTAGATCTGTGCTAAGTTCCATAACAAATCAGTAAAAATGCTAGAAAATCCGATAATAAACTATAAAAGGGCAAATTTTTGAAGTTTTCATACGGAACCCTAACTTTTTGAAAATATTCTATAGCCTATGTTCATCAGGGATAATGTAGGATTCTAATAGTAAAGGATTTTTTGAAGTCGGTCCAGTAGTTTCAGAACCTATTTAATCCAAACAAACAGACAACAAAATCTATCTTTATAATATGAGTATAGATTGGTGATGACGGTGGCTTGGTTTCATAATACAAGACGTAGCAATATCGACACGTCTGTGTGTTTACATTGAGTAAAGAGAGCCTTGAGTCGATATTGTTATGAATATTCATCGGGGAAGAGGCGACACTCTACCTAATTTGTTTTTGTAGGAATTCGTTAGTGAAAACATGTTGATTCCTTTGTTGATTGCGTTAATTATTGTTCCTAGGCTAGCGAAAACTATATCGCATAATAATAACGTAAGTTAGTGGCAGACGATGGGGATAGATCTTAACCGTACCTAAAAGTACATATAGTAGAAGGAGTACCTAGTAATCATACCTTCGCAAATTATCGCATAATTAGGTTCCTATAGTGAGCAAACTATAGGCCTTTTAACCTGCTGTTGATTGCTCACCATAACTAGGAACTAAGGCAATTAATTACCGTAGTTTAAAAAAATTATAAGGGTTAGCGTTAGGTTAGCACCAAAAATTGAGCTATCCACGGTAGGTACTTAATAAATAATAAAATTTATTTTTTTCGGACCATTTACAATATAATACTGAGTAGGTAATATTTATTATTAACGCTTGGCGCGAATCTCAGAACAGGATATTATGGTTGCCTGGATGCTCAGCCCTCAACGAACGGGGCGGGGCGGCGTAGGTACTAGCATATCTATCCTACTACATTGCAGGCAATTATTATAAACGCGAAAGTTTGTAACTATGGATGGATGTTTGTTACTCTTTCACGCAAAAACTACTGAACGGATTTGATGAAACTTGGTTCACAGATAGTTTATGATCCGGAATAATATATGGGTCACTTTATCCCGAAAATCCCACGAGATCTAGAGTTACGCGGTTGAAACCGCGGGCCCAGCTAGTCCTACCTGTTCAAGTATTTTCCGATTCAGAAAATCGTTGCCTTGCCTGCCTATACAAAACGGTCTATAACTTATAGTTTGGATAGGTACATATATACTAGTTCATAACTCTGCAACATCATAAAGACTAATTCAGTGCTTGCTGCATACAATGGATAGATAACAATTTCAGCAGATAGGCAATAAAACGTTGAATCACCGAATGAACATCTTCCGCGCCATTTCACTTTTATTTTCAAACTTCCAATCCAATGAGTCGAGCGATTGAACCTATTACGAATAACTTTACCTACCGATTCATGTGTGAACGAGAAAAATATTCCGATATTCCCGGCCTGAAAGTCCTGAAACATAAGGAACCTGCTTATCGAGTTTATGTATTGTTATTGGATTTTGAGAACGACGTTTTTATTTTAACTTTTTCTTACTCACCTAATAAAGTACCCACACGAGTGCTTATCAGCAACGAACATTTAAAGCCTTAAGTTTTTTACGCAAGTATTTTACTGCATGGCTATTAACACAGGTTTCCATGATGGAGTTTGCGAGAAGACTGTCGGTGTAGCGTAGAGTCTGATGTTGGAGCCCGATAATAGCTGTAGAAATTTTACAACTATTAGTAATCCGTATTATAATATTTTTATACCTATTAAATTTAATTATTTATTGCACAATAAATTATAGGTAGCTACAGTAAAACTCATACAGGTATAAAATCATGGCAAAGGCGACCTTATCCCTTTAAACATTTCTCTTCCAGCAAACCTTATTGGAAGAGAGAGACAATGGTATAAAAGTTATATAAGATACAGGAAAATATTAAAACCTAGTTTACTTTGTAAAATTTTGACACGGTTAGGTTTTACATGTGCTTTCATAGACATGGCATGGTTAGAGAGGCAATAGGTTAGCTTAGGAGGCTGTAAGCACGTAGCGAGTTAAAGCCAATCCATAATCCTCCGCCGGAGAGGTGTTCAATCTACTCGGCAGCCGTAAACCTGAGTTCCGTACACGTAAACTATGGCGCGTGCTCTCGCAAAATCAATGACATACGTTGTACACTCACTAGTGGATTTACTTAAAGCGTCGTTGTTGCGAGAGGGAGGTAGATAGGTGTCCGAGTAATATTTTAGGTTTCGAATATTTAGGTAACTTTTTAGGTGTCCTGTACGGTATCTACTGCAAATAACGTTTATGGAATAGTGGCAAGGAACTTAGGTTAAGTTTGTGAGGTAGGTGACAATATACCCGGTTGACTTGACCAGATATGTATCAATTATAACCGTAAACAGAGAAGTGATAAAACTGATGACATAAAACCTCACTCAACGATCAACATTCAGAACTTCATGAATTTTCATGAGTCCAATATAGAATGGCGTAACGCCTTGGAAAATCTACAAGAAGCTTAAAACCATTGAAAGTAAATGCATTAAAACTATTTTACGATGAAAAATGTCGTATTCTGACGAATTCATTATGAATATTAGAGGGTTAACTACGAACCTATTTTGTGTTGACATCAACCTTTCATCCCTTAACGAGGGACTTCATCAGGGTGAGTGCGGCTCACGTCTCCCCGGTATTGCTTGCATTTAAACCTGCCTCAGTCTCATAATTCAGAAGAAAACTGTTTGTAAAGTTATATCATCATTTGACCGTAATAGTCGACTGCTGGCCTTAGACCTCCTCTAATTACCCCTCTTCAGCTCGCCACATTGAAAATTGGCCAGCAGTCTATATAAAGGCAATAAATAAGAATAACTCGACTTACGAACGTCTATCCAGGTTAGGTTGTAGTCACTACTAAATGTTATCCAGCTGATAACATATGAAAACAAGATTCGTCTATTGAGTGAAGCTCGCCAGCCGAGGGTTTCGAACTTTTACTCATTATGTATACGAATGCTATAGGTACCAATTATTTCGGAGATTAGAGAGTTGGTAGGTACAGGTAAATTTTTCGACTCTTTTGAATGTTTTAAATACATACATTGCAAAGAGTCGAAAAAATTACCGTAGTTTCAGTTAGGGTGATGGAACCAGTCAGTGACACCTTAAGGCATTTGTGTAATTTGATTTCTTATAACTTTTTTTTATACAAAGATATTAAAACAAATTGTAGTTTAAACTACAGGTATTATAATTGGGAAAGGCATGGCTTTCGTAAGTTTTTCAGAAAAGCTACATGACGGACATTACAAGCTTAAAACCAAAATTACTCAAAATCTCCAATAATGAACATAAAAAATCCAGTAATGAATCCCCAATAAATAACACTCCCCAATTATGAACATCCAGTATTTGACACTTACCCAGTAAAAAACACCTAGTAATCGACACAAATCCCATCAGAATATAAGCGCTATAGAATTAAATAAACATAAGAAATAAGTATGATTTATGTATACTTCCGTAATGTCAAGCCCATAATAGCCTTTTATAAATTAAAAAATATCACAAAAACAACTTTATAGTTTATAATAAATTCAGCCTCAACCATTACTGGAAAAATCTTGACTGATATCAGTCAGGAGATCTTGTAGCTATTGTTATTAGTATAAAGTAGGTACTTAACTACATATTTAAATAGAAATAATTAATATGTATCAAAATAAAAAATCACAGCACAGCAATTGGCTGAAAGCTCAAACATCATATAAAACGTCTACATTTACTGTAGCAATTCTAAACTCTAGGCTTATTTTATTATTCGTAAATAATGGGTAAATTTTTATCCATTTCTTTTAATTTGAATAAGCTTCTTTTAAAACAAATAGGCTCGTTTATCTTTCCAAATACATTTTCATATTTTATAACTAGAATCAGGCCATTTATAGGATTTTCCTACAGAAAACATCATTGTGCTCACTTCTTATTGGTTTTTTTCAAGTCTCATTCTGGCTCTTTCAGCTTTTTCTTCCATTGTTTCCTCCATGTACAGCTCGTATATTTTTTTTAAGAGCCATTTAGAACAAAATCTGTGAAAACCAGTTAATGACACTTTTTTGTACCCAATGATCGACAATTGTTCTTTACTGGTATTCGTGTTTCAATCGGTGTATTTCAAATATATACTTAACCAGCAAAATAATTAGAGCTAAGTTTGCTTAGCAACCCAAAAAGTCAACAAAACTATAAGTATGGACAGTTGTCGATTAGTGGAGTAAGTCACTTTCTCAGTACCAGTAATGAACAACTGTAATAAATTAAACAAATTGATGTCCCGATGCAAGACTGATTATAAAATTACTTTACAAATTCATTAACTTTACAAAAAATCAAACATAATACAATAATATTTACTAATGACGAAATTATAAGCAAAATTGTGTACTCACATTCTTAAGGATTCAGTTAAAAAAACAGCGTTTATTTCTGTTAACGACCCGGGTCGGCACGTTCCGTCCTCCATGGTCTTATAATGAAATGTCAGATTCTCGTGACGTATTGAAAAATGTCAGTCGGGAGTGAGTTAACCATGGTTTAGTGTCACTATGTGGTAAATTAAATTCTGAGGCTTACTATAGATGATCGAAAAAAAAAGTGTCGACCACTGGCGCTTGTCGATTACTGGTTCCATCACCCTAGACAATTTCCAAAATTGTTTTGAAATGTCCCTGATTTGGACATTTCAAAACAATTTTGGAAATTGTCTTACTGAAACTACGGTAATTTTTACCTTTGATTTGATACCCCACTCAATGTTTCAATCCTTGCCTGCATCTAATTTATTATCTTTGCCTGGTAACTGCTACCAATCGAATATTATTAGGCTTCGCACGGGTATCGCTACATTAGAATAGAAGAGTGAACCAACATCCATCTATCTTACTTATAACTTATAAAAACGGTTGAAATAAAAACACAGAACCGTGATATAAAAGTTGTTAACGAATAGGTAGGTACCTAGGTATCTAAACGAAACTGAAACCTGAAATAAATAATTGAAAAGTTGAAAATAGAATCGAACTGGAAATAATTGCCCGTTGAGTTAGAAGTATGTCCAGTGATGCGTTTGCGTTTAGCTCTCGTGTGACCCTACCTATATCCATGTTGATTTAATGTTATGCAAACGACGGCAAAAAACAACGGCTTTTTAGATATTTTTAGGCCGCAGTCCAAAAGTTAAATTAGATACCTACTTCTAAAGTTCAAAAATAAACAAGCCTTGATGAATTTAAAGAAAAAAGCCCTTTAGCTTGTTGCTTGGTCTAATTATGTAGGAACTTTCGAGTAAGACGGTTAGAATAAATGTGTGTTGGGTAGGTACAAACCACCCCTCCTAGGGTGATAAACTAAGTAGAATCTTATTTGATCACACGGTAGAGTACACACGATCAAAGCTGCTTTATATGTGCGATCGCCTGTGACTGAGCTCGGGAAATTAAAGCGACACACTTGCGCAATTTTTGTTTGGCTAAGCTTAGGTTTGTGGCGCACTGAGAAACGCAAACTCAAGAGTTTCAAGGGAAACTAAATTTGCCCAATTTTATTTACCTGGTATTGAAAGCTGTGGATGGTAGAGTATGTGAGAATAAAACGGGAAAAACCTAGAGCGGCCTCTGTGAGGCCGCTCTAGGCTCTAGGTGCCTCGGCGTGGATATCTAAAGATGTCTATAACCCAAGTTACTTTACGTTACGTTTTTCTTTTATGACGACCTCTGTGGCGCGGTCGGCGAAGGTCCGCCTACGAAGCAGGAGGTTGCGGGTTCCATTCCCGCCTCGGGTCAAATATTTTTACGATCTGCAGATATTTGTTCAGGGTGTTTTGGTCGTTTTCTATGTATTGTAAAAAATATCTATCTATCTAATATTGTATTATGTATATCAGTCATCTAGTAAGCTCTAAGCTCTGCTTAGCTTGGGGCTAGATGATGCTGTGTGGATTGCATTATTATTCTTATTCTTATATTATTCTTCTTATATTATTTTAATATCCTAATGTCAGTTGAAAGTGCAGATTTTCAAGAAAATAATTCAATGGACGAAACTTACCGACTATAGTATAATTTATCAAATGTATTTGTGTGTGTGCGATGCGGCATTCGCATACATACAGACACGTTAGCTACGTGCAAATAAATCTAATTGTAAAACAGAATCTTTATTTGCGTAGTTTTGTAGTAAAGTGCTAAAGCCTTTTACCATATTCGGTGTTCACAATAGCTTCCTTCCGTATTGGAAATAAGTTTGAGCATTTTATATAAGTTTTAAGGTTTAAAGTTGGATGCACTATTATCATAACTTTATATTCAGTGGCGTCGAGAGTAAAACTAGTAGAGACATCGTAAATTCGACCAAACTTACAAACACGCTGGAAATTCCGATTTGCAAGTTATAGCTGTCCATAATTTTTAATGCTCATGTTTACAGATCTTGTAAACCATCGTTCTCTTTTATTTATATCTTATATCTATCTATCTCTGTGTGTAGCTAGAGAGTCGCTAGAGAGATGCGTTTATATATTTTTTATAAGTACCTAATATACATACATATTATACATATAACATGTTACTTTAATAGTGACGTACCTAAGTACCTACTTAGGCTTACCTACATTAACTTAATTTGTGTAGTTTGTTCCTTAAAAAAATATCTCTTATATTCCATGTCGTTCGAGCTTTTTATTCATGTTCACATACGTGAAATTCTATAAATAGCTCTCTGATGATATTGATATTACTATTTTATTGATACTAGCGGTGCGCCCCGGCTTCGTATCAAACAAAAATTTCTGAAATTATACACACTAACGCGATGGGTTTCACAGTTTTTATACTTCTTACCCCTTACTTTTTCTATCAGCATTCGGTCTTTGACATGACGACACTTCATAACTGACACTGGCCGTCGAGAAAAAGCAAGCAGCGAAGCCATAATAGAAAAAGAGGTTGAATTATTGAAGTTTTCATGCGGATCCCTAACTTTTTTGAAAATATTATATAAGCCTATGTTCATCACGGAAAATTTAGGATTCTAATGGTGAAAGATTTTTTCAAATCGGTCTAGTAGTTTCGGAGCCTATTAAATTCAAACAAACAAACAAACAATCAAATCTTTCCTCGTTATAATATTAGTATAGATATTACTGAAACTGTTAAAGTTACTTTATTGCCGTTGGTTTCACACTAGGTTAATAAATTAATATACAGATATATTGTAGAAAATCAACTTTCGGCCGCGGCTGTATATATTTTTCTGGTATAGGTAAGTGACCGATTTCCCTCTCAGCTGTTTTGTCTTAAAGGTTACAAACTGGTCTGGTTTCAGTAAGTACAACTAGAGAATGTACTTACTGAAACCAGAAGAAACCAAAGTTTGGTGCTCAAACATACATTTCCAAACGTCAAAACTGGTCATAAAGTAAAGTTATGCCAAAACTTTCCAATGTGCTTGATCTGAAACCTTCGATCAGGTAGCATACCTAATATGGATAAATTATAAGGGCTTAAAGTAGAAGACTACGTTCCGTAAAATTATTTTGCTATACACGGACAGCACTGTCCCTTAATTGGTAGTGTTTGCCCACATTTTTATCGTTGTCGATATTATTTCGTAATCCAAACATACAACATCTTGCTTGCAGAGGTTTGATTTGCGAAAAATTATATTCCATTTTCCCTGTTATAAATATAAATCATACAAAAAATATATATATAGTTAATTAAATAAACGCTATAAATACCCGATAAAATAGTACTTATAATTATGTGTGAATCAAAGTTTCTTATACTCGGGTTTTTAATAAAATTATGTAGGTTGGCGCTTGGCGGTTAACTGCACCTCCTTGAATTTCATACATTGCAGAGGTAGAACGAGTTGGGTTCGTTTAATATTTAATATTTTGTCAATATAATTTCACTACGTACCTATTCTTTATTTAGAGTAAAAAACAGAAAAGGTACCTATCCCCAGCCTATCCCTTATATTTGATTTTATATGTATTGAGAAACTGATTGTGAATGATACTTAAATTAAATTATATTTCGTAAAACTTTGTGAAAAAATTACAAAAGTTTGATTTCTGATGATGAAAATGATTTGAAATTGAAAAACGAATACCACTAGTCCATAATTAGTTCTGTCTGGGTCTGGGGTTTTTATTTTTATGTAAAACGCTGGAAAAACGTAACAAGTTTCGTGAAAAGAATTATGTCAACACAAAAAAAAACTAAGAAATAAATAAACAAAAATGATCGTATCAAAGTTGACACTTGTCAGTTGCATAGAGATGATAATGTTGCCAAACAAAAATCTAAATCTTAGTTCACCGTAAAGCCGTTGTTTCTCTTATTGCAAAGACTACGGTTTGGACAACCAAGTGGGTGTGTGTCCCCCCCCTTTGTGTGCGGTGATTTCGTTACTCCGAGGTCAAAAATGAATTTGTCCATATTATAATCCAAAGAGTTTAGAAACTTATCAAAGAGAATACAATCCTCTAAGACAAGAAGACAATCCTCGAACTAATCTTTGCTTTTGCATCAGATCCCAAAGAGAATAAAACCACTAGGTTCTATAAAGTCACAGAACACCAATATCACGGGTTAACTAAACATATTTTGTAAAATATCTCAATCAAGTTAATACTTAGAGTTAACCCGTGTACCTAATATTACTATATCCAAAGAAGTAAGAGCATCACTTCGGTTAAACTATAGTGCCTATCTGTAGAACTGTAGAACGTAGTGGTTTTATTCTCTTTGATGAATACTTTCCCGTATTTATAGAGTAATTCGTTATAAATACTCATACTACTTCCCGGCACCTTAGGTTCATGCTTCGATTTTATTAGTATTTATCACAATGTACTTTTATTAGTATTTATAAAATACCTACACTTTATATAGTTATTCTATGCCTCTGAAGAGAATCTGGTTATTTTAAGTAGCACATGTACCATACAGCTATACAGTGCAGCGCATTATTTTTCATACATTTTGCCTGGTTGGTACCTTTAAGGTGTAAAATGAGTGACGAGGACAACGATGAAGAAGTCTTAAGCGGCTTGTACGAAAATGGACATTGGATTTGGGATGATAACGAAATGGGATTAGTATTTGTGAGGTAAACTGGAAGCTATCATAAGTACCAATATTTTAAAATCGCGCACTTAGGTAGAGTAACATACGCAATATGGCCAGTTCGTTGATCATAAGACCCGATTATGGGAACCCATGGAAAGGCAACAGGTTCTTCCGGTGTATTACTTGTATTACTGTGTATTAAGTAGGTACTTAAACACCGCGATCTCACTAATTAGCGAAGCGTGGTCATTTGTGATTATAGCAAAACCTTCATTTGTGGGAGTCATGTTCAGCAGACGTTTGTAGAGAAAAGCAATAACCCTTTTTAATTCCTTCTTAGGTAGGTAAGTTGTTTATTAACATCTTCACCAGTCTAGATAGGTACTTTTAATTTTCAGTGACCGACCCCCAATGGCGAACGCAGATATTCAAATACTTTTGACCAAAGTGCCAACAGGCACTATAGAGTTCAGGGATGATTTGGATTTATTAGAACAGGTAAACCTAACTGGATTTCATATATACATCAATCGAATATGTTAGTACCTATAAAGTTATTCTATGCTACCTATAAAATATCCGTGAGTGGTTAGGTTTTAAGGTTACCTAGGAAGGTACGCTTTTGTTGAAGACCTAGGTTTTCACAGCTTGCAAAATAAATAGATTGATTCATTCTATGCCTGAATCAAGCATGAAGATTCAGTATGATTGTGTCTTGAAATAGTTGAAACCATTTGGCTTTCCAGATTCGCTTTCGGCGGCGCTATCAAAGGAAATTGAAACCGGGCCAGGCAGATATTATTACATTGCAGGTTTTATTTTCCAACATTCGTTCCTACGAGTAGCTCAGATTTGTAGTTTTCTTGGCATCCTTTCAATTGATAAAATGATAGACTTGCGACTTATTATAGATAGCTGATTGTTACCTAAATTGACTCCAATATTGGCGGCGGCACGGATGAATTTCCCAAATATATATGTAGGTACCTAACAGATATATAAAAATAATAGCGGTCCGCCCCGGCTTCGCACGGGTTTATACCAAAAATAGAATTTTTCGTGCGGATCCCTAACTTTTTTGATAATATTCTATAGTTTATGTTTATCAGGGAAAATTAAGGATTCTAATAGTGAAAGAATTTTTCAAATCGGTCCAGTAGTTTATGAGCCTATTCTATTCAAATAATCAAATCTTTCCTCTTTATAATATCTGTAGGTATAGATATATACATATTATATAGAAACGTTAACAAAATGATTTGTGATTTCAGCATATTTTACCATGGTCTGCAATTATTTGTATTTGTCTAGGTTCCCACCACATTTTTTTTTTTCAAAATATTTTACTGAAATAAAATTAAACCAAATCGCATTTTTTCATAGAAAACACGTTTTCTTATTGTTTGTGTAGATAGGTAAGTATTTTCCAAAAAGCTTGTGTTAGGAACCTAGATAAATGCTATTCTACTACAAATAATAGCAGATCATGGTCAAAATATGCTCATATTACAAATCATTTTGCTATTACATTTGTATGGAAAATTCATCCGTCGCCGGAGCCTTAATGAATCCACTGCCCGCGAGCTTAGGGCAAACGATGAGAATGTGTTTCATGGGCAACGAAAGTGGTAGTTTAATGCTGGGCTGGATATTTTCATGTGTTTTCTAAGCTTATGCTGTTAACTGAAACGGAGCTATTAAATTACGCTCCTCGTAAGTATGGTCCAATTATATTTCAACTTTCAGGATGTAAAAGATATAGCGCTGTACACGGCGCCTGTACATATATTGAGTCCCGCGCTTATAAATATGCTCCATATTCCGACAACCGAAAGATTTATTAGGAGTCTTATATTGTTCTGCCAGTATTACTTACAGGTAATGTAAAATTTACGAGAATTCCTCATTATCATCACCATATTCTTGATGCTATTCCTAGATTATAGATTATATATATTAGATATTATTCCAATGCTATTGCTTGACATAGACCTCCCATAAGCCTGTATCCTGTAGACCTGGTAGATTGTCATCCCGTTTTCTCATGTCAAAGTGTTAGTTCCTGAGTCGCAATCTCCATTCATTTTTACCTTAACCGTTGCGTTATCTTATGTTCTTAAAACTATATTGAGTCGTATTTTATTAAGCTTTCTATTTAGGTGGAAGATGAAATGGGTCTGCGAATGTTAGAAATGGAGATCAAAATTCGTACGCCGGATTGTGAAGTCATCGAGAGACAGTTTAACGAGAATCTGGCAGACTTGCGAATTCTAATTGCCAAAGAATATAGCTTAATGATTATTGGTAAGATAATTTCTAAAATAGGGCTTAGAACAAAGGAATTGAATTAATTTAAAGTTGTATAATATAGCTCGACCCATTAGGTACTTACATAAATTACACGAAACCTAAAAACATAAATAAAATAAACTGATCTTGATTTTGTGATTAAAGGTAAAATACACTTGATCTATACGAATATTATAAGTAGGATATATTTTAGTTTGTTTTTTGAATTTAATAGGCTCCGAAACTACCGAACCGATTTCAAATCTTTCTCCTTTAGAATCCTATATCATCCCTGATTAATATAAGCTACAAAACATAAAAAAGTTTAGGGTTCCATATGAAACCTTCGATAATGTAACTAACGTGTGTAAAAATTTATAATTTTGGAAATTTTATTAAATACTCGTGTGAGGCCGGTTGAAGGCCGCTGGTTATATAATATTTAAACAAATCTTTTATTATAAAATCCATTCTCAGATTATTTTGTTTTTTTTCTTTGGACAAGTAAAAATAATATTGTAGAGTAAATAGGTAAGAAGGTAGGTGTATCTACGTAATCCGTTCACCCCCTGACCTCCAGGCTCTCAGTAACGACTCTTCATGTGTGTTATGTTATTAAACTATTAACCAATAAAAATTATTCTTGATAAGGTGGCGGCGACACGAAACCATTCCACCATATGGGTACAACGAAAAAACGAAGATCTCTCTCTGATAAGGACGCAAGACTGTTCGAAACATTGTTGCGTGTATGTGTTCAAATCGTGTGGCTGGCTTTGGGAAGGAAAGCCTTTAATCAAATAGGTACCTACTTGTTTTACTAATTTTGTTTTACGTAGGTACAGTTGAAATGTAGGTGCCTTTCGATTAGCATTTGATCTCCTGATTTGAAGTTATTTAGTGTTACACTTTATAAGACCATTCTTATGAAGTATAACACTAAATAAGGTCATATCCATACCAGTATGGATATGGATCAGTTATAAATAAAATAATAATGCTAAACAATTCACACAACATTATCTAGCCTTAGCTTGGCTAAGCAGATCTTGTGTTATGGGTACTAGATAACTGATATACATATTAATATACGAGTAAATATATGTATAGATATTTTTTATTTTTCATAGAAAACGACCAGAACACCCTGAAAAAATAATTGCAGATCGTACATTTGTCCCGAGGCGGGAATCGAACCCGCAACCTCCTGCGTCGCAGGCGGACTTTCCCCACCGCGTCACAGAGGTCGTCAATCGTCAGTTGAGCTACCTGTTGTTTGTTGAGAACAGCCTGCACTTAACACAATTGTTTGAATTTTAAATAGAAGTTCTAATTTTGTTGGGTTTGACGATCTAGGACAAGTTCTTTTTAAGTCATTTTCTTTATCTGTCCATCTCTTACTATACCCACTTCTGGTTATAACTATATCTGTTTCTGACCAATTCTGTATTCGTCGACTTCTGGATCGGTCGACCCTCGGTACAGCCAGCATGCTCATGCACATGTAGTTGTAGTTGGAAGATGTTATGGAGCCCATACCATTCATTAAAAACAGTGATTAAAAAACTTACGAGGAAACAAGAGCCCAAGGGGAATTTATGTATGTAAGCTTACATACATAAAATTTCCTATGTCGAAAGGTATTCAAGGCTTTAAGTTAACCACTGTACCCTTGGCCGTTTAACCCACCCCTTAACCCCGGGCAGACAGAACCTTTATAGATGTTAAAATATGAAATAAAATATTTTGAAAGATAATCTTCTAATTTATATTATTGCAAAGGTAAAACTGCCCGGGGTTAAGGGGTGGGTTAAACGGCCAAGGGTATAGTGGTTAACTTAAAGCCTTGAACACCTTTCGACATAGGAAATTTTATGTATGTAAGCTTACATACATAAATTCCCCTTGGGCTCTTGTTTCCTCGTAAGTTTTTTAATCAATGTTTTTAATGAATGGTATGGGCTCCATAACATCTTCCAACTACAACTACATGTGCATGAGCATGCTGGCTGTACCGAGGGTCGACCGATCCAGAAGTCGACGAATACAGAATTGGTCAGAAACAGATATAGTTATAACCAGAAGTGGGTATAGTAAGAGATGAACAGATAAAGAAAATGACTTAAAAAGAACTTGTCCTAGATCGTCAAACCCATTTTGTTATTATGTAACAAAATATAGAAGGTTTTACCTCCTATGAATGATATAATGTAAAAAAACACCCAGATAGTACAATTCAGGTACCTACTAGAAATTGAACTATCATTAAAATTTATTTATTTGAAGGCATATCAGTCAGAGCCTTTATTACTTAAAAGCCTCACTTTATGAATTACAGAAAGGCTATTGAAGGTTTAACGGTTTACAGAAAGGCTATGGAAGTTTTAACGTATAGATCATATCGGTTATAGTAGAATAATAAAGAAGAACCTTTAAATCAAAAACATTGATCGACAAAATCTAATTTATGTTTATAAGCTATACATATTTTAGAACTAGAAGTGAATCGGATCTTCAAAACTGAGATCTTCAACGCGGTTGAGCACAGGCTGAAGACCAACTATATCGCCAATATGACGGAAGAAGAGCGATCAGTTTTGTCGGGGCACTGTGTGCGACACGACAAGAAGCTGAACTCGTGCTCACCTCTCCTGAACGAGTTCTGCTGTGATAGACCGGTAGACTATCGGTTATTGGGATTGGGAGTAATCAAGTATCCTGAGTTAGTTAAGTTTTATTTTTAACGTTCCGAGATCGGTTTCCAAACCCTTATGGTCTTGCTTTTTCCTGACCTGTTCTATCTTTTGTCTTAGCAATTATTGCAGCTAGCACGAGCAACTTAATAGAATGATATAATAAATTTCGTTCACCTGTACAGATTTAGTTAAATTTCACAGTTTCGATGTCGAAATTTTAAAAGAGATTTATTAAGGCCAAAGTGGTATTAAGAGAAAGATTTGTACTTAAAATTTCGGTAGGTCTCATAATTTTTAAAATAGTATTTTGAAGAAGGTCGACAAAGTGTCCATTCCCACCCCCTATCTCCAAAGATTACACGGCGATTGATCTGAAATGTACTAGGCATATGTATGTAGATACGGACGTACCATCGAGTACGTATCTAGGGATATTTCAGTCTGTAAAAAGAACACTTCTTGAAAAATCATCAAAAAATAATTAATAAGGTGCATTTCATTGAGTGAGATATCAAATGGGTATGGACATTTCAGAATAGTTTTTGAAAATTATCACACTTTTTGAAATATTGAGTCGAAATTTACCAAGAAGTACCCTACTACATAATCTTCGAAATAGCTGGTACCTATAGTATTTGATTATTTAATCGACAAAAGTTCGAAACCCTCGGCGCGTGTGTTATACTCGCACTTGACGGATATTGTTTTTTATCGTAGAACTTTGTAGAACCTGCTTACCTGCCTGCGTGTAGTGTTGTGGGTGCTACTAAATGATTTATCTATTGGGAAGGTAGAGTAAAAGAAGATAATCGAAAGTAGGAGAAAGAACTCTATTAATGCAGTGAAAATTGTATACGCAAAAAACTACGTCTTTTAGTTTCAGAATTATGAGGATTTTAGTTTGTTGTAAAAAAGTTGATGCGCGTTGAAATCTTTTATATACGCGTATCTTTCGCAGCATCGAATATTTTATGCCGACATTTTACCATAAAATATGCTTTTATTCTTATGAACGGGAAAAGATATGGAACTGAGATATTCATATATTATCAGAGGAAGTCCGGCGAACTCAAACCTTTGTTACCCACTCATGCACCGACTAAGACTAACCTTGTTTTATTTCTCGTAGTTTATCACAACGAATGCGCTTTATGATGTTGGCAACATCGGGCCCAGAAGAAATCCTTTGTAAGAATAAAGTTGTGTTAGGCATAATAGGTATGCCTCGGTCGTGTTTCGATACCATGCTGCGGCCAATAAAACTGGGCACGGAAAGCAAATCCAGAGCGACAATGTAAGAATTTTTTTCTATTATTACCGGTCGTGGTTTGTTACGTTTGTCTAATGTTTCTGTACTCTATTATTACCTCGAAACATCTAAACGCCTGAAGCTTTTTTTGGTAAATGAGGTATTTAATATGATGATATCTATGCCGCGAAGTAGAAGGTTCCGTATCAGTAATATTTTTTGAAGCCCTGCCATTTATCGAGATATTTGGAACTAAGATATTCTTTATCGTGAACCTCTTATTGAAAGAATGTACATACATTACATGCCCTACCCGCATTTATCTTTGCGGCTAAAGAGAATGGTGGCATTTCAGTTGAGAGCAAGAATAAATATTAACATTTATCTTAATGCCTTCTAAGGTCTTTAATGATCGGCGGCGGCGCCAGCATTTCATCAAAAAGCAACAACAGTGTTAAAAATATATACCCTGATGTCCAGATTCCAGCAAAGGACAAAGAGTTAGTTTATTTAAATTATCCAGAAGCCCTCAGTGACAACCCCACCTAATAGCAATCTACGTCCTTAGGTGAGTACTATAGTCTTTTTCACGTAGCAAGCATTCGGCGACGTTTCAGCATCCGTTTCAGTATGACAATTATAGCTGTGGGTGTTATCAATTTTCAGAGACTTGATTGAGTATTAATTTAAGAAATTAATTTTTCATAAAATATTTTTTAATGATTTCTATGACTTTATCACAGTAAAATTTAAATTGATGTCTATTAAACTAAGCTACGAAAGACGTAATTTGGTTCTTTAACAGCGTTATAGGTAGATAAAATCAATAACCCCTTAAAGGCGACTTGTGGTAGATCAAGACGACAATAGCTGCTGCATCCAGTGTCATCTCTCTCTGTGACTTAAGTCAGCAGAAGCAGACAGAAAGAGAATGAATGATGAAGATGATGTTAGCAAAGTGATGAACTATATTTTAGTTTTGTGATTTATTACTAAACTCAACATTATGTCGAAAGACACACAAACTACATAAAGTTTCATAGCAAATACCTTATAATGTGCGCTAAACTTCTAATCTGATAACTTAAATACTTCGCACATGTCACGTGGTAGTTTGAAAGTCTAATCTTTCACAAAAATCGGACGTTCATACCACACAGCTTCGTTTACAGTCTGTATTTACTGCACACAAGTATAAAAGCTAAGCCAAGCCAAAACTAACCTTCGGTTTCAGTATATCTATATAGATATATTGCGGCTGAAATTTTCGGAATATTCCGAAAATGACAAAAATCAAACAATTTGTTCAGAAAACCGATAACGTAATCCAAAAAACAAAATCCAATATCTCTTGCTCAACTCTCTATCTCCTCTTATCTTCTCTATGTGTTAATTCCAGACAACCTTTCGAGTCATCCTCGTTTCCGGAAGAGCCGGAAGTCCCGAAACCTTGCAGCCAGACACAAAAGCTTCGCTGGCAGAAACGTCTTGGAAGGCTCTTGCATCCTCAGGGTGCTTCTCATTAGTTCGTTTATTTATTTTGAGTGCAAGAGAGTTCAGATAGAGTCTATGATGAAAACTGTACGCCACTGTACTTACAGAACATATTACATAAGTATAACTGAAGATTTATCTGATAGACCTTCAGTTATACTTATATTATGTTCTGTAAGTACAGTGGCGTTCATCACTAGCTGACCACTCTGGCATGTTAAAGTCTCGTAACTACCTACTCGAGTTTTAGTTTTCATTATTTTAATTTGTTGTTTTTGTTATACAGGCTTATAGCTTATAGGTAGATGATCAATAACCTCTTAAAGGCGACTTGGTTAGATCAAGACGAACATTGTTGTTATAAGACTTGTCACCTGTAACTGTGCCTATAACCACAGCTATAACCCTGTATAACGGCTCGTTATCCTCATTTTACACGATGCTACTTTGTGGTTATGTACATAAATGGTTATGTATTCATAGAAATTGTCTTCAAACGTAACAGGGACGCTGTTACGCTAACGTAAGCTGACAATGTACTTACCTAAGAGACTACTTAACAGTCAATACATAGGAAAAGCACAAGTTGCCAAGTTATGGTACTTTAAGTTTTGTTTATTAGCCCCGCTTTCTACAGGTTAGACTAAGGGTGATTTAATATTTGTGTACTAGCCTATATAGCTATTATTTTTTGTTAACACAGGGTTTATTTAAGTTAGATATCCAAATAAATGTTATATGGTCTACAGGCACACTGCGTTTTAATCCAGTTTTCGCCAAAAAATATAGGGTCAACTATGGGTCAACCTCAGAACTTCGAGACAACCAGCTGTAAACTCGAACACCTAAGCCTTCATTTTGCCATTAGAAAGGTTTTCTCAAAAGTTGAATAAAACAATATGTTGAATCCGTTAAAAAATATTATAATGATGTGGATCAGTTGACCTACCTGTAGTTTGTTTGTTTGCAACAGTGTGCAGTTAGCTCAATTGTAAATACTAGCTCTAATTTAGTTAGATAATTGTAATTTTCTTAAAAATTGGTTTTTCAGAAGTCAGAAGTAGGAGGTTAGGGCCAATGGTATGTAGTTCATACTTTAAGTGATTAAAAACCTCTTTGATAATACCAAACTAAAACAAGTACGACAAGTGCGAGTGTAACTCGCGCGCCGAGGGTTTTGAACTTTTGTCGTTTAGGTAGGTACGTATATTGACGACCTGTTAGCGCGGTGGGCTTACAACGCAGGAGGTTGCGGTTTGATCGCCTCGGGACTAATATTTGTAAGATCTGCAGATTATTTGTTCGTGTGTTCTAGTCCTTTTCTACGTAGGTACACAAAAATAAATCATCTAATGTGATACTTATATATACTTTATTAAGTATAACAGATATCGTAGTAGTACGAATTACACAAGCTTGCTTAGCTTGTCGCTAAATGATGTTGTGTGGATTATCCAGGATACATTACTCTTCTCATATTTTTTTGGAGCACGGTGGAATTCATGAATTTAATAATCTTATTATCTAAATATTCTTCGAGCGCAGTGGAATACATTGAGTATGGACTTTAAAATTTTGAGAACAACGGTTTGTGGCGCTGTGGAACTACCTACTATTACAGTTACTACAGAGATTAGTGGGTAGGTAAGTGGGTTGGTACCTGCAATTATTTTTTCGACTTTTTTCTACGTATTTCACTAAGTATGAAACTTAGACGATTTTTAAAACCTGTTTTGAATTGTCGAAATCCATACCTTTGATTTGATATTGCTCTCAATGAAATAGCCCCCATTGTATGAAAATTCGTTTTTTGACCATATTTCGAAAAGTATTGTTTTTACAGACTTCTCTATATTTTTCCTGTAAAATATAGACCTATATCTACAAACGCTTAGTACATTTTATATAGATCACTCTGCTATCTTCGGAGATAGAGGGGGGGGAACGGTCAAATTTTCGACCTTTTTCAAAATATTTCGAAAAGTATAAAACCTATCGAAATTTCAAAAACTGCATTAAAATGTACAAACTGATACCTTTCATTTGATACCCAACTCGGTGGGGTAGTCACCCCTTTAGAAATTTTTCCCGCCCTTTTTTGACCATATTTCAAAAAGTATTATTTTTACAGATTTCTCTATATTTTTCCTGTAAAATATAGATTAATACCTACAAAAACTTGGTACATATCAAATCGATCGTTCTGCAATCTTCGGAGATAGAGGGGGGGTACCGGTCAATTTTTCGACCTTTTTCAAAATATATCAAAAAGTATAAAATTTATCGAAATTTCAAAAACTGCATTAGAATGTACAAACCAATACCTTTCATTTGATACCCAACTCGGGGGGGTAGTCACCCCTTTAGAAATTTTTCCCGCCCTTTTTTGACCATATTTCAAAAAGTATTATTTTCACAGACTTCTCTATATTTTTCCTATAAAATATAGATCAATACCTACAAACACTTGGTACATATCACGTCGATCGCTCTGCAATCTTCGGAGATAGGGGGGGGGGAACGGTCGTTTTTTTGACCATTTTCAAAATATTTTAAAAAGTATGAAATCTACCGAAATTTCAAAAACTATTTTGAAATCTACAAACGAGTACCTTTCATTTGATACCACTTTCGACTTTGTACGTTCCATTTAAAATTTCGATTTCAAAATTTGTATGGAAAATCTTCATTTTGATTTTTCATTTATTTTCATTTATTTTTCTATAAATATGTGCGGGCGCACAAAATGTATTATTATTTCAAATTTCAAGTCAATAGCTGCAGTAGTTTCTGAGATATTAAGGATTCAAAACCCAAAACAGACCCAAAGCGATTTCATAAGGGTTTTGCAACCGATGGCAAAACCCTAAAAATGATTGTAGATTGATTTCGTTTGTCCAGTCCAGGGTCTGCCAATTTTCATTGCCCCTTATGCTAAGCCCCCATATGACTTCTTCTGTATAAATGGAAAATTCTTCGACCTTTTTTAGAAATATTTCGAAAAGTAGAAAACCCATCGAAATTTCGACTGTTTTGGGATGTACAAATTGAAGCCTTTCATTTGATACTTACTTTTGACTCTACTGTAGGTCCCATTTAAAATTTCGATTTCAAAATTTGTACATTTTTGATTTTTCATTTATTTTCTATAACTCTGTATAGGCGCACGAAATGTTTTATTATTTCATATTTCAAGTCAATACATTTTCGTTTCTGAGATAGGTATTAAGGTTTCAAAACACAAAACAAAAAAAAGCGAGGCTATAAGGGTTTTGCAACAAAACAGAACCCTGAAAATGCAAGTCAAGGAGTCAAGCCAACTTGTTTTTTGTTTATGTTGCGACGGTTTCTTAATGTTTAAAATAATTTGTAAAATTTTCGCTACTCGTTCGTTTTTTACCCGGTGTATTTCAAAATTGTATAAGTTTAGACAAATAGCGTACCTACCCTTCGAGTAATTAGACAAGCGTACCTTCCTACTTGACTGAATGTGTGAAGACGAAGATGAAGGCGATTTTGGCGGCTTGTACGATAATGGGCACTGGGCTTGGGATGAAAACGAAATGGGATTAATATTCGTAAGGTAAATCTTAATTACTGCTCTAAATACTGTTTGTAAGCCCTATTTTGTAAATTTGAGAATTTATTTTAATTTATTAGTAACAATGCAACCAACGTCTAGGGGACAGTTCCGACTGGAATTTATTTATATTAATCAGTTGAGCTACCTGTAGATTGTTTGTAGTTAGCGGAATCGCTTCAATTGTTAATACTAATTCTAATTTGGTTCTGTTTTTTATTTTCTTTGTTAATAAAGTTTACCCTTTTATTAAGGGACACATAGGAAATCACCTACAACAATACTGTTTAAAAACTAGTGTACAAATTCAGTTAGAAATCAACGACCACGTAAAGCATTGCCTCGTGGTACAGGCAATAAACAAACCTAGTACCAAGGTAATTTTTACCTTTTATTTTAAAATTTTAGGTTTGTTTCCTTTTTCAGTGATCTGCCACCACAGACTCAAGAAAATATTCAAATATCTACGAAAGTGCCAACTGGGACGATAGAGTTCAGAGATGATGTGGATTTAATAGAGCAGGTAAAACATACCGACATGAATTACTAACTTTCTTTTCTCGTAAGGTACCGCACGTACGTACGTAGGTACGTACGATAAGACAACATGACTGTTGCATTTCTTCATTAAGTTTTTATAATAATATCAACATAATATTGGGCATTTGAGATACCCTGGGATGCCCTGGAGTAACGAAGAATTATAGTCATTGCCTAGGAGTAAAACGGGCAATAGACGTTGTATTATTTAGAGCTCCTGTTACCTATATTTTCATACCCGCAGTCCTGCAGACTTTTATTTGCATTATTACCTAGTCAGATTGATCTACATTTATCAACATTTGGAAACATACCTACTGCTCCTACACATAACTAAAAATTTACTCTGTTGCGTTAAATTTTTGTTAAATAAATTTATTTATAATTTTATTTATCGAAACTTGAACGCCAAGGCACTGAGCTTTGTTTTTTTGTCTTGTTTTGTTTACAAACATTTCACATCGAGTTTGTTAGTACCTATATACGTATTTGTTGACGGCTTTTCTGTTTAGTGAAAAACTTAAAACATTTACCATTTGACTTTACAGATTCATTATCGGCGGCGCTTTCAAAGAAAATTGAAACCAGGCCAGGCAGACATTATTACATTGCAGGTTGTATTGTCCTACATTTGTTCCTAGATATTTCCCCTCATATATGTAGTTTTCTCGCCATTCTTCTATATTATTTTTATATATAATATCTTCTTTCATAAATTTTTGTCCATGTAGGCCTTGAAATATACAGTTAATGAAAACTAACAAAATGCAACTGCTTTTTGTACTATCCCCATTAGCGTACCCGCTTTGAGTGATCTTCCCCTCGGTATTAACAAAAAAGTATAATTTTATTATATTTCAACTTTCAGGATGTGAAAGATGTAGCGCTGTACACGGCGCCTGTACATATATTGAGTCCCGCGCTTATAAATATGCTCCATATTCCGACAACCGAAAGATTTATTAGGAGTCTTATATTTTTCTGCCAGTATTATTTACAGGTACTTAGAAACTGAATACTTTTATACAGCCATTACGACAGTTCAACTTATCATTTAAGTTTCATGAACAGGGAAAAAAATCCTTTACTTCATTTAATTTGAAGTAAGCTTACTCATTTCTACCGTAGCCAAGATGTTAACCTATCCATTTATTTATTTACTAAATTTTGGACAAACTTGCAGGTATACAAAATTTTAATACATAATATAGATCATGCCAGAATAGACCAGTACCTATAAGTTCATATTTCATAAGAAGTTATCGGTTTGAATTTACTATTTAGTGTCTACTAATTCGTACTTGGGTGGAGATACTCCGATTTAACTGTAATACACCAATTTATGTTACAGGTAGGTACGTATCTAACAAAATTAACAGTCCGTTCACATCTGGATTATAATCTTATAGTCGTGCTTTTTATATCTTTTCCAATTTAGGTGGAGCAGGAAATGAGTATGCGTATACAAGAAATGCAGACCAAAATTCGTACGCCATATTGCAACGTCATTGAGAGAGAGTTTGCAAATAATCTTTCAGATTTGCGACTTCTAATTGCGAAGGAATATTGCACCATGCTTGTTGGTAAGCTATTGATTAGCTATAAACGTCAAGTAAAAAGCTAGGCGAAATCTAAGGTAAAAAGTTAAGCTTGCTCAGTTAGCTTGATCAATTTATTTATTTATTGAATTTGACTTACATACAGAGCTATGTTCCAACACCACAAACATTATTTTTTATGCTTGAGTAGGTAACGATTTTCTATGACAAACGTACTCAAACATATTATATAGCTAGAGCTAACTGAGCAAGCTGTAGTCTTATCTTAGCTTTTTACTGCACCTATATAGCTAATATATGGATCATTGTTATTATTATTATTATTATTGTATCTGGAATAAATAGTTATTAGCTCGCTTATATGACGCAGTATTTCAAACCTATTAGCAATCTGCAAACTATGGTAGGTGAAAAAATTGGCCAGACACAATGATCCATTTATTAGCTACTAGCGGCCCGCCCCGGCTTCGCACGGGTATTAAACAAAAATTTCAGAAATTATACACACTAAAACGATGGGTTTTACAGTTTTCATACGGATCTTTACTTTTTTTAACAGCATTGGGGTTTTTGACATTGACTCGACATTCCAAAACTGACACTGGCCGTAGAGAAAAAGCAAGCACCGTGCGCTATACAACCTCTTTTTCTATTCTGACGCGCCATAATAGAAAAAGAGGTTGAATATACAGCCCACGGTTCAATTATTGAATTTTTCATGCGGATCCCTAACTTTTTTGAAAATATTATATAGCCTATGTTCATCACGGAAAATTAAGGATTCTAATGGTGAAAGAATTTTTAACTCGGTTCAGAAGTTTCGGAGCCTATTCAATTCAAACAAACAAACAAACAAACAAACAATCAAATCTTTCCTCTTTATAATATTAGTTATTAGTATAGATATAGATATACGTACAATAGTAAGCTATTATGGCAATACAACCTTGTCGATTAATCATTGTTAACGCAAATCGAACACGGAATTATATGTACCTACTTCTACGTCCTGAAAGTGTATCTTTGAATTAATTTTTAGGTCTATTTTAACGGGTATTTATCGTGTTTATTTACAATTTTTTCCGACGTTTCAACAGATTTACAAAATGTCATGGTCACGGGACGACTGTCTGACGATCATTCTTAATATTAATGATACGTGTGTAGGTACAGATGGCGTAAGTTTAATATTAATTTTTGATTTCTTAATACAAAAACATCGTTATTTCTAAGATAGATACATAAAAAATGCTTTATTTATACCACACAAAAAGATAACAATACAAACAGATGCTTAAAGTAGTATTTCGGTATTATTTTTTATATATAAATACCTAATACAACAACAACATCAGCCTGTAATAGTCCACTGCTGGACATAGGCCGCCCCTAATGAGCGCAATTTATCATTTAGGGCCATAATAAAGGTAATTGGCCATAATCCACACGCTGGGGATGCGGGTTCGCAGTTCGGTAGAGTTGTTCTGCAGAGGGCGCTGCTGCCCGTAGAAAATACAACGATGTTACAGTTTAAAAAAATAGAAAAAATAGCCTTTTGCGGAAGTTAAAACACAAACTGTGTTGCAGATGACAACACCCTTACGAAACAGAAAGCGGAAGAGTAAAAAATATATGTGTTAATTATAGGTAGCACACGGGTAGCTCTATGTATTTAGATTTTTAAACAAAGTAATTCCTTATAAGGTGGCGGCGATACGAAAAAATTCCACCATATGGGTCCAATGAAAAAACGAAGATCTCTCTCTGATAAGGACGCAAGACTATTCGAAACATTATTGCGTATATGTGTTCAAATCGTGTGGCTGGCTTTGGGAAGGAAATCCTTTAATAAAATAGGTACCTACTTGCTTAACTAGAGTAATACATTGTTGTTTTGTCTACATATTAATGACGACCAATATGGCACGGTGGACGAAAGTCCACGTGCGACGCAGGAGTTTGCGGGTTCGATCAAATGTATGTACGATCTTCCGATATTTGTTCCGGCTGTTCTGGTCGTATTATATGTGTTATAAAAAATATCTATTTATGTAATATATTTGATTAAGAATATCAGTCATCCTAGTACCTACCGATAAGACAAGCTCTGCTTTACTTGGAGCTAGATGATGTTGTTTGGATATTATTTATTTATTAAGTAAAGAGAGATACATCCAAATGTATCTAATGAAAACCTTTAGCCCGTATTATGAAAGCTTGCTCAATCATCGATCTATGCTTGAGTAAGGCTTATGCTATTCAAACATAATGCTTACCATAATGCCATACTCAAGCGTACAACGGCATATTCAAGCATATGTAGATTGATGACCGAGAAATCTGAGGTACATAATACGGGGCTATATGTTACTTAAAATGCCTTTATTTTTTAGAATTAGAAGTGAATCGAATATTCAAATCGGAGATTTTCAACGCAGTTGAACACACGTTAAAGACCTGCTACATTGCAAGAATGGCACCCGAACAACAATCAGTTTTGTTGGGGCGCTGCGCCAGACATGACCAGAAGTTGAACACGATCTCGCCTCTCATGCACGAAGTGTCATGTGATAGGCGCACGGATTATCGATTGCTTGGGTTGGGAGTAATCAGGTATCAGAGGTAAGTCAGATGAATTTTTTTTTCATGGTATCTTAATTTTTTTGTGTCTTTACTTGTGTGTTTTTTTTAAGTAAGTACCTATTATTTTTCTAGAGTGAACTGCTGCCCTGTGTACTTCAACCTTGATTTCGGATTATCGTGCAGGATACAGGTTCTGAACCTAGTAGCCCCCGCACTAGGTTCAGTAAAATGTTTATTTAAGATTTTAATATGGTAAATAATTAATTTTTTTATTTGTTTTCGTATTTGTACTACACGTTGCGTAGAATAGACCCCTCGAACTCAACCAGTGGATGTTGAGATGATGGAGCGATGATGATGCAGTCTTTTAAGGAATCCTACCAGAGTAATGGCAGCGGATTTTTGATTTTTCTACAGAAATCTACAGTGAGCTCTAGTGTGATCACCAATTGGTGATCACACTTTGTTTCAGTTGATCAATAGAATTTTGTAATGAATCAATTTAAATATTTAATCCACCTGCCGTGGTTACTATGGGAATTATCTTGTTTGAGGGAGGTATGTTCAGCAAGTGCCCTTAGGGAATTGATTGTCTTCATCATAAATTATAGAATATAAATGAATGATAATGCTTAATTATATTTAAATTTTTAACTATAATACATAGTACGTTCATTACCTACCAAATACCAAATAAAAAGTTATTAAGTTATAATAACAATACCTAAAATTGTTTTTATTTGTTGTAGCTTATCAACCCGACTGCATTTTATGAGGTTGGTAGTAGCGGCTCCAGAAGACATCCTCTGTGAGAATAAAGTTGTGTTGGGCATAATAGGCATGTCTCGGTCTGGTTTCGATACCATGCTACGGCCAGTGAGTACTAGTGCCGGTGGAGATGTTGGATCCAAAGCGTCAATGTAAGATTTTTTGGTAGTTTATTATTATATCCTGTGCTGTATGATGAATATGATGATTCTTTCGAGATAATTCAAGTGCTGAGATCCTATAAGAGTTCGGTAACTCGATGGTATTTATCTCAACGTTGAGACATTCCATTTTTGTACGCGCCTTATCGACTGCGTAGTATGTAGGTATATCAATTCAATTCAATAACGTTTATTTTATTGATATTGTAGTATATTTATTAGCGTTTTTCTCTATGATGCCTCCGTCTCGGATATGGGACTTAGCAAATCCCATGGAAGTGGAACGTCTTGAAGACGAGACGATCGTTTTACCAAACTCAAAACTCAGAACAGTATTGAGCAATTCCAAAAACCACATAATGTTGATAGGGGCGCGAAGCTTTTCAACACCATCTTCTACATGGTGACAGAAATAGAAGTGATATCTATTGAGATAACACTTACGAGTATGTACACGGTACCTAGATACTAGGTATAATCGTAGGTACATTGTCTTTTTGAAAACTAATAAGTTATCTAGTACCTACCTATAAAATAAGCTCTGCTTAGCTTAGAGAGCTACATAGATGATGCTGTGTAAATTGTATATCATTTTATTAGTAGATTTCTAACGCGCATCATCGTTTAAGGTCAAGTGGAGCCTCTCTCAGTAAGCGCTCAGGGTCCGCGAAGAGAAGTCAAACAGCAGCAACAAAGCTTTACCCCGAGGTTGAGATTCCACGAAATGATAAAGAGTTAGTACTATTTTAATGTTAAATGAAAGTGAAAATGGGAAGCAAATCCTGTGCAATAAGGTACTGGAACACACTTTTATGATCTCTGAGAGCATTGAGCGTAGAGGTGGCAAATAGATTTTTTTGATCATCGAACAGGCAGGACGTCATTGTTTGTATCATTTACAAATATTTGTGTCGGCTTTATCTGGGTGTTGAACTGGACTTATGTGCCTAGCAGAAAAACCATGTAATGAACCTATGAAGCAGTTTAAAGTGTCTATCTTCGTTTCTAGGCGATTTGATGATAGTCGAATTGTGTTAGATTGCTCTGGTACATTTAAATTTCATCAAAATTGGATCATCCTATTGTTATCTACCATTGTTGCGAAATCAAAGTCAACGCATAAAATCTTCGTTACTCTTTCTCCTCTCATCTTCTCTTCGTTTTGGTTCTAGAGAGCTTTTCCCGCCATCTTTCCCTAATGAAACGGAAGCCCCGAAACGATGCAGTGAAATACAAAGACTTCGTTGGTTGAAACGTCTGCACAAACTCTTGCATCCTCAGGCCGTCTCTTACATATCTACATCCTAAACAACACTCAGTTCATACATCAAGATTTTCTTAGGGTATTTCTCTTGCTTTCGCGTAAAATCAATATATAATGTTTTAAAAAAATAACGTACGAAAAATATAAAATTATTAAAGTACTCGCCTTTTTGTCACGGAATAAGACCGAAGATCAATGGAATAAGCTTTCATTTATTAGATTCCATTATTCCCACAATATCATGACCGATGAAATTAATGAAATTAATTATTAAGTATTCATTATTTGATAATATTTTAATAATGTAAAAGTATTATTATTAATTATAATATTAATAATAATAAATTGTAATCATAATTAATAATAATAAATAAATAATGTTGGACAATGCACACAGCATCATCTAGCCCAAAGCTAATTTTAATTAAACTTTGTTCTGCCAACAATGACACGGATAGACGGGTAAAACGTTCTGATGTAAAACAAACATGTTAATTATCGTATAGGCAAAATCGCTATTTAAGCAAGTTACGCAAAATCCATGGCTAACCGGTCGATATTGTGGTCAATAATGAAGCATTTTCTTGAAACGATGACAGGATAATAATGGTACAATAGCGGATTGAAGACCTATCCTGTATCGGGTAAATGTCACTATAAATAATTAAGTGATTGGTTCAAAGTAACATAGGTAAATAGTCCAATTATAGGGTTTCACCTTGCAACTCTGAGACTACCAACTGGAAGCTTATACACCTACGCGGTATATTGCAATTATCTAGGTTTCTATAGCTCCAATGATGTTGACATCTGATGAACATTTGCAATCAATATCGGACTCGGGTGGTCACCTCAGCGAAGTGCTCCTGTCGGGCTGGTGGAGCTTTGAGAGTGTTGAGAAGTTTGTTGAAATCCAATTGCATAATTCCTTCTTTTAATTCACTTAATATTAGGTAAACGACTAACTCAAACTCGTAGATTACGAAAAAGTCCATCTTCAAATCCAAGATGTTCTTATTTTTTTTTGTCACAAAATCTTTTTTGTCTCATGGTTAAACGATTTTAACTACGAAAAAGGAGTTAAGATTAAAAAATAAATAATAAAGAAAAATACCGCGAGCTGTTTGCATCTTTCGCTCCACTCCAAACATTGAATACCTAAATATCAGTATAAAAAATAATCGTGAATAAATGCGTGAGAAGCGAAATGAAGCTAGGAAAGGTATATTAATGTTATCATTATCAGGTGGCCACGTCTCATGAAAAGGATTGTGTTCAAGAAGATCTATTAATTATTTGCAATTTCATTTAGTACACTCAGATATAATGAAATCTGTCTCCAAAAGTTCTCAAACTTTGCGTTCTCAAGTGTCCATGATGGTGGCCAAACGCTTTACCATTAACAAATAAAAAACAATACTTTAAGTATTTTTTTATCGCAGGTCGAACTCTAGTTGTCAAATTGTCATTAATAGCAAGTCTCTTGAGTTGTGTTGATCAATACTACTTTATAAAATTTTTTGACCTCCTTTTTTTTATCGTAGCGTGAATGCGTATGATAAAATTTATCCATCGCTTCCTCTGCACCTCGTTGATATGTACCCGTGGTAGCAGTTCATCCGGAAAAACATCTTCTAAGGCGTCCCTAAAAATTATAAAATGGTCTGTAGTTATTGGGTCCTTTCAACAAAGGAAGAAGGCAATTCAGCTATTTGTTATTCTTGTATTCATTAATATATTGTATAACTATCGTTTTAGGCACAGCTAATGCGATAGTGTACTCATTTGATCAGAACAATAATCAGTAGTGTCACACTAATAATATATCGCAATTGTATTTGTGTTGTTATGGATAGTTTAGGATTTATTTTATTTTAACCACCTTTGTATTGTTGTTTCCAGTAGGTAGGTAAGTACTATTTTATATTATAGCCAATTTTTATGAAGCATTCTGTAAATAGAATGCTTTCAAGATAAAATTACGCGGGCCCAAGTGTAGTTTTACAGAGTAAATATATAGGGATAAGTATATCCCGTAAATAGACTGTAGGTAACTGTAAATTACAAATAAGTAGGTAGGAATAAGATAACTAACTGTTTATACGAAGCTTCTGGAATTTCAATTTCTGGATAAAGCCTTTGTGGTATCATTTTACTTTTTGTGGAAACGCGAGTTTTCGAAGTTTTTGACATTGAACCCATTCTGTAGGTACAAGCAAATCAGGTTAGTTGTCGAATGGTAAACATGCTGAAATCTATCACCTGTTTCAGTTCAGATCTCCATCTGGGACAAAAAATTCCTAGACAAGGATCAAAACACGCAAATAATAGTTTTATTTATTATTTAGTTTTTATTTAGATTTAGTATTTAGTTTAGATTGAGTATTTACTTTTTAATCGAAAGTAAGCGCTAATTCGTATAATATTGAAATATAGAAACGAATACAGTGCAGCGCAAATCTACATTTCTAAGACCTGTGCATTGCTATGCGTTTGAGTCTCAAATTGAAATGTAACGTTGTTTGACCTAGTAATTTTTTACTGATAAATTCAAACGCGCTGCTATTGGTCGCCAAAACAACCCTTTAGTTTGCTACCTGGGAACTTCACAACTCCGGCAATGCACGTCTTTTCTTAGAATTATGAGAACAATTGAGCTATTCTATCACATAAAACAGGCGACCTTAATTTTAGAACCCATATGCACCTGTGTTTAGTGCATTATCTGTACCTACGTAACTACGCATTGTTGTTAGCGTTTTAGCGAAAAAATTATCATTTGCCGCACCACAGCTGTCTTTTGGATTGACATAACGTGCATTTTAAATTAGAGTCTTATTCATATATTTAAAATATAAAAGTCAAGTTTAGACTTATTGCTTCAACTGTACTAGAGTAAATTTAAATTGCCTTTATAAAAAACTTGGGCCGAATGAGGAGTAACAAAGTAGGACGAACAAAGATTTTTTGAAATAAAATAAAATGAGGGCCGAATATGGCATACAAAGTGAGACGAAGGAAGATTTTTTGAAGTGGGCCGAACTTACTAGGGACGAATACGGCAACGCGCGTACGGTACCGAACATCAAAAAGGAAGGGGAAATTAATTACTACATACGGTGCTGAATTACTACGTACGGTACGGAAATACTACATACGGTACCGAATTACTTGAATTACTACGCGTGAGCGCGTGCACTGACCGTCAGTTGAGCATTAAATCCACCCTTAAGTAACCAGCAAACTTACTTCGCGGATGACTGCTTGATGCTAGTGGCGGAGGAGCTAGCACTGCCCCCCTTCACTTCCCTCAGCATTGTGTCGAAACCTGATCGCTTAAGACCGAGAATCCCGATACTCATATTTTTATTTTGGATTTGGCTTTCATGGAGTGTCAAAGCATTTTCAAAGAACCGTTGACGATCATCTAATCTAAACGTGTGAATGAAACGGTGTTATTAACTAAAATTACAAGTTTTTATTCATTTTAACTGTAAAAACTTTCCAATGGTTACAATGCAATGTGGATAAGGTTCCAGCCAATTTTTGAAATAAGAGCATTAGTAATTTCTGATTTAGTTTCACCCATTTCGGGGATTGCAGATCATATAAAATTTATGCGAATTTACCCGTGAAATTTTATCGTCCCAAGACCCAGCAACCGGTAGTCGATGTTTCTAGAAGTGCAGTTGAGGGCATTGTTTAGAGGAGAGTTCGTGTTTAACTTGCGTTTGTGAATTACACTTTTACCAAATAGCACACTAGACGTGGTTTCATTCATTTTCGACTCAAAATTTACGTGAAGGTTGTGCTCCGCAATGTTAAATATTGATGATTTAAATAATCTATGAACTTCTAGCTCTGGAAAAAAAATGATCTTAGGCAAATCATAGGTCATAGTACATGAGAGAGGTACACATGTTATAAAAAAAAAGTTTATAAGTCATTGTTATACCGTAAGTTTTAAACAGTAACCGAAAAAAAGAAAATCGATGCAGAAGGACCAGTTTACTGATCATTATAGGAACTTTAGAAGAACGAACTTTTCAACGCAGGTACCTAAACACATCTAGAGGTAGATAATAAGCAAGTAGGTACCCATTTCATGGTTAGGTACTTACCTATGAGGTTAAACGCTTTGCGCCCAAGGGCGAGCCATACGATTTGTATGCTAAATCTCACAAGCGTTTCGTACAGTAACGCATCATACTTTGATAGAGAGCGCATTTTCCTAGAGGGACCCATGTGATGATATTTTGACATTCCTTCAAAACCTGAAACAACAAGGACGTTCTAAAAGATTTGTAATAAAATTAAGATGGTTCATTATCCTTCCCGAAAAAGGATAGAGGTTTCGCTAATAAATCACGACGCTTAGAAGGCAGATTGTTTACCGCAGTGGATGTAGAATTATAAAAGAACAAACTTGCTGCTCTCCGGTTCTCGTCTCTTCTTTGTCCATTAGCCAGCTCTTACGAAATTCACGAGGCTGAGTTGGTATCTTCTTTGGATGCGACCGGCACGCTACGGCAAAAACGTCTGTTCTAATCAAAATAAGGAGCAGGTTTTGAATCAAGACAGTTTACCCAAAAGTATCCCTGAATATTCCTTAGCTACAAGCAAACGCAAGTCTTCTAAATTTTCTCTAAACTCATCTTCAATCAATTGGCATTGCTCCGTGCGCACTTTTTCACTTAGCTCTTCTACACGCTTATTCATTGTGTCTGAAATCTGGAAAACACTTTCAAGAAAATGTTAGGTTTCCCCTATAAATAAAAGCCCAATATGTATTAAATACACTGATTGCCCACGACGCAAATGTAGGTAAAGCACATCGATGCCGCTGCTCTACATGTATAAGACCTTGTAGAGCAGCGCGCTTGCAAGTCGCACCTATGATGATGGGCAGTAACTGCATTTAGCTACTATTTATAAATTTATATTTGCCTGCAGCTTTGTACGCGCTTTCCCGGGATAAAAATCCAGGTCTAAGACAGTAAATAAGCACCCGTAAATATTTAAAATATAAGTTTATGATGTCACGTGATGTTTAATAAGAAATAACTACTATTCATAACATTATTGATCTGCCCACTAATGTTGAAGCTGTAATATGGGTACATATTACAGAGATATCCTGTGTACAAAATAAACACAATAAACAAACTTGAAATCTTCAACTGTATTGCAAACATTTACCCCGATCGGTTCAGCAGTTTTTGCGTGAAGAGGTTACAAAAAGCGATGTAACATACCTGTATGTAATACTGGCAATAGAGCAGTAGTGCACGCAAGAAACGATCTGCTTGCGGTTGGTGCAAAATATTTATCAGCACTGGAGTTAATAGGGCTTTAGGAGCAGAGTATAACGTCAAATCTTTCATATCCTGTAGAGTTAAAATATAGATCATTGCTATTTGTTCATAATTTTGGAGAGATAAAGAACATTTTCTTTGCTTGTGTGATTGTAAGGATACCTGTAGAACTATCACGTCATCTGGCACGAAACGTCTGGAAAAGAGCTTCCTAAAGCGTTGCTGAAATTATATTTAAAATTAATTTTAATATTTGTCTCAGGATTTTTAGAGATATTTAAAAAAAAGTATTCTATAACTTTTTTTAAATATCTCTAAAAATCCTCGTCCAAAGATCCCCATGTAAAGGGTGGCTCCGATTCGTTTTGGGCTTTGTATAATAAAAGTTTATCATACGAAGTAATGCAATAATTTTTTTTCGATATTACAATTTAAATTTCCGTACGGCAAGTTTGTAGGTACAGTAAGCGTCAGAGAAAAGGATACACCCCTTAATAATGATATCGAGCCGTTTCAGATTTTTGTTGAATGACTAATAAGCAGGGTTGGCTAAGCGGTTAAGACATCTGCCCGGAATGCTGAAGGTCCTGGGTTCGGATCCTAAGAATACAACTACACTTTTTGATGTTTTATTTTTGCTTTCAGGTTTTGTTAGTTTATTGGTGGTTATTGTAATATTTTCGAAAACAAATATTGAGAAGGTATTAAGTAAGTGTATAAAAAAATATGGTGTATAAAAAATATTTATTTATTTCTCGAATTATTTACATACTTGTCATAAATAGTCTTTATTTAATAAAAACTATTACACATCAAAAATTTAAAAACCATAATAGTAAATGAGTAACAAATTGATTATAGTAAGTGTGCTTAGGTTATTAACTACTTAAACCTATATATTCACAAAACCAAATCGATAACAAAAAAATAACAAAATAGATAAGAACGTTAGTCTTCGGTTAAATTTGTTGAATAAAAAAATAAGGTTCTAATATGAAATATTGATATCTGTGCACGTGAGAGTAAGAACCAACATGCTAACTGTAACAGTTAAGCATTTTATATCTTTCTCTTTTCACAGTTTTTGATAACCCTTCAAACATAACATAAGAAAAATATGCGAGGTCAGATGGTGTATCGTTAACACAAAACTTCTTGAAAAAAAAAAGAAATAGATGGATACAATGTTATATTATAATTTCACTAAAATCCAAGTTTAAAACCATCTGACCCCATAAGTTTTTTATTGGATTTAGGTCCGGGCTTTTAGCCGGCCACTCCGTTGTTTTTCTTGGCCTTCAACTAGGCTTGGACGGTTAGGGGCCGATGAACTGAATAATTATCCTGAACTAGGTATATTTGGCCTTCAGGATATGCGACATGCATAGACGGCAGCGTTACTTCCTTCAAAACTTCAAGGCATCGGCATCGGTCACTGTTCATGCGGCCGCCAGTTTCCCCTAGCTCGCCTGGATGACATCCGTCCACAGTAACCTACAAACAATAAACCTTTTTATATCTGTTGCAATGATGTTAGTAAAAATGTCAACAATATCATACACACCATATTTATATACCTACATATTTATAATATGATATTTACCTAGTGTTAGGCCCCCTTAGCCTTGTTCTGAGGTCTAATATGTTTTTAGAATTTATCCTCTCCCCTACTTTTCTCCATAAAAAGATGTCGTCGACAGTGCTCAGTGACACTCCAAAAGTTTCAGCACTGCAGGCGTAGTTTTGAAGGGATCCTCTGAGTGAACTTCCCTAATATTACGGTGTTGCTCAGATTCATTAATATAAAGCCATTGGGCGAGGGCCTTGGCGATCACAGTTCACGTCACCTTTATATCCATCTCCGAACTGTTTTTCTCTGTAATGAAGATTATAATTATTAAGAAATACAATATAAACACACCTTGTTAGTATCTTGTAATGTAACATGATTGCAACAATAACTTAGCAATATTTACAACAAACAATAATCTTACCGTAATACCCATATCTAGTGATATATTTTATCGTCTGTATACTGTGTTCTTGTTCCAAGAGAACCGCAATTTTGGTTTTTATAATCAAACCATTATTCTGTTTCAAAACAGGAATAGATATCGCATAACACAAACACCTTTATTGACGACAGATTTGCACAACACTTAATGATTTGTCATGTCAATTTTAAAGTCAACCCGCAATAGCAAATAATTATTTATTTGCTTTGAGGGTGACTTTAAAATTCAATATCAGTCATTCAGTAGCGAAGAATTATATTACACTACCATCACATGCTAAACAAATGATTCTTAATTTCACCACCTGACGTAAGAATCTCGATAGCCGGGTGGTTAACTAGGCGGCTTAAAGTGCAGGTGGCCCGATGGGACCCTGGTTCAAACCTTTGGTTGTGGTAATTCCGATAATGTAAAATATTTTTTTTTAGATTTGATATTTTGCATGTTGTCTTGGCTCGACAGTGGCGACATGTAAAGATTAATGTTTTAAAACGGGGTGGATACTTTTCTCTGAACCTTTTTTTATTCAACAAATTTAACCGAAGACTAACGTTCTTATCTATTTTGTTATTTTTGTTATCGATTTAATTTTGTGAATTTATAGGTTTAAGTAATTAATAACCTAAGCAAATACTTACTATAAATCAATTTGTTACTCATTTACTATTATGGTTTTTAAATTTTTGATGTGTAATAATTTTTATTAAATAAAGGCTAGGTAGAAGAAGAAGAATAGGTATTATGACAAGTATGTAAATAATTCGAGAAATAAATAAATATTGTTTGTACACCATATTTTTGTATACACTTACTTAATACCTTCTCAATATTTGTTTTCGAAAATATTACAATAACCACCAATAAACTAACAAAAGCTGAAAGCAAAAATAAAACATCAAAAAGTGAAGTTGTATTCTTAAGATCCGAACCCAGGACCTTCAGCATTCCGAGCAGATGTCTTAACCGCTTAGCCAACCGTGCTTATTAGTCATTCAACAAAAATCTGAAACGGTTCGATGTCATTATTAAGGGGTGTATCCTTTTCTCTGACGCTTACTGTACCTATTGTAGTGTGTGAATGATATATGATATACTTTAAATTTTATGTGAAAAAAAAAACAAATAAAATTACGAGAAACATGTTTCAATGATTTTTAAGAGAACTCTTCTCAAAATAGGCGCATACAGCACCTAAACTAGCGCCACCACCTACTTTATGTTATTATTCTGTTTAACAAAGCAATTTTCAATAATCCATCGTCCAGTTTGTGATACCTATCATAAGCTTTTTTTTAATGCCTCTGTAATAGTTTTATTCTATTTAGTTTAGGAAGAGATACGAAGTTGCCCTTGGTGGCCACCAAAATCTATTTTCGTATCTCTTCCTAAACTAAATAGAATAAAACTATTAGAGGCATTAAAAAAAAGCTTATGATAGGTATCACAAACTGGACGATGGATTATTGAAAATTGCTTTGTTAAACAGAATAATAACATAAAGTAGGTGGTGGCGCTAGTTTAGGTGCTGTATGGTTTTAGGAACTTCCGATTGATAACGACAGAGGGTTACAGCTGTTTTTTGGGGAAGATCGCCGATTTATCCTACTTAGTTCACGCGGATGAAATCTCAAGCGGGTAAGCTATAGTACCTATATATTATATATTTTTTTTGTTCCGTCAAGCCTCAAAAAATTCAATACGTCATTCACAAATATAAGGAATTAAACAGCAGTCGCGATTGTTAGACAGTTTTATGTAAACATTATCTGTGCAGCTGACTGTACATACATCGAACTTTCGTTTGACTACCCATTCAGTGGTAATTAAAGCACTGCTTATATAAATTTAATTTCACTGGTGAACAAATAACTATAATCGAAATCAATTCCAAGTAACTATAATTACAACATTGTTGATTTTAAATGGAATAGCGTATCTGATACGCGAGTTTTCATACCGGAACCAATTTCGCATGAAATATGAAAATTAGGAATTATGTTTTTTTTATTTTCTCAAGAATGTTCTTACTTGCTCGAGAACATCCATATCTTCTCTGAACTCAATAGCGCCACCAATGATTGGACCAGAAGGCGCGACATCTATTTCTGTGGGCTTCAAATTACTGAAAGAGAAAATACACACTGTTGCCTTAGGTAGAAAGAGAAAAATAGGTACTATGGTGTCGGAAGAACTTCATCAGTTCCTACTCGGCACATACGTACACGGCTCTACCAAACAACGAAGTTTTCTCATTATCACCGCGCTCGACAGCCGAATTGGTGATTGCAGTGTTTCTGTTTAAAAATACAAAAAGGAAGCTGTTGTCCATAGTAGATTAACACGGACTGAGTTGTGAGGAAATGTGATTCTTAGGTACGCCATCGCTGCCATGGCGAGATACATAAATACAGTATTATGTTACTACCGCCTCATGACTCGAAACATTAGTGTTTTTCAAACTTATGGGCGTCTTACACCGTAAACGTTCTATCTCCTAGCCAAGCTGTGGAATGTACCAAATCACCTAGTTCAATGAATTTACCTGATTAAACCTAAAATCATTTCATGTATCCTTTTTTCTCGCAGCTTTTATGTACCATGCCCGCCCATTAGTTTTTCGAGGCATTTTTGTCTGTCCGTTTACAAGCTGATGCCCAAGAGGACCAACTTTCTAGTTCAATAAATTGTGAACAAACAAAAGCAAAATCAGTAGGTAGGTACCTAACAAAAACTAGGCCGCCAATACTGTCATCCCATTTCCATTCTCCGTTTTCATATAACCCCTCGAACTCTTCTTCCTCGTCAGACATAGTAGTCTCGTATAACTATTTATAAACTGGTGATTTGGTAAGGAATTTATATAAAACTCTCAAAACCTTTATAAATAATACTGTATCAAAATCTATTTAAAAAATATTAAAATTAAAGAACAAACAAAAAATACACAACTAAACAAAAAAAGTCACGAAAAATGCTACAAGCCGATCAAAACCATTTTATTCCACATTTTATTCTCTTTGAACCAAAGAGTAAAGTAATACATCAACTAATGGTGGGTTAACATAATTGTTGCGGAACGAGGAGACAGATCGAGCACGAGTGTGTAATCGGTGCGTTCGTGCGGGCGGCGTAGGCTCGCGGTGTCTTCCGTCGACATGACTAACGAAGTGGTTTTATTGTCTTTGGACGAGATGTGTATACAGATATTCGTAGAGGTTTTAGTCTCTTTGCAGATCCCTAAAAGTGAAATGGCATAACTTTGGCATAATGTGAAGCCTTTGTAAGTATCTAGAACGGGAGTTGGCAAGGTCAGGATACCCCTCTGTTGGTCACAAGACTTTACTGACCATAGACGAATAATAAAACTACTTCACTCGTAACTTCGCGGCCATTTGCTGTCGTTTCGTGTCGCGAGGTACCTAGTGCTCACCAAAAATGGTGAATTGTGCGGTTTTTGGGTATAAAAGGCAATTGGAGACATCCAACTTAAGGGTACATAGTGTTTCCTATCACAAGTAAGTGATATTTTTCTGAATTGTTTTTTGTTATATTGTATAATTTCGATTTTAACAGATTATCAGTTGCGACATTTTTATTCCTTGGTAGAAGGCGTAGTGCGGGGACAAGTTGAGTGAAATTGATTGAACGAATGATGGAATGAACGAAAAATTTGTTTAAAATGTGATGTTTTTTGTAACAAAAATCTATTGATATAGGAAAATTGGTTATGCACAAGTATACAGATACCAGAATCCATTTTTTATGCAAAAAATGTGTACGTCACATTTACAATAAATTATTCCATTTTAATGTAATATAGATTTATAAGAAACAACAAATAAAATAACACAAATAATGATATATAATAATATAGTATAAATAATATAATATTATTATAAGTCAGAAGCAGATTTATTTATACAAAAAAGGAATTACAAAACAGCCTCTATACAGAAAGACACAAGCGAAGTGATGATAGACAGCTCGTGTTTTTTCTTTTAGTAGGAATTTTCTCCATCATCATCATAATCAGCCTATGTTAGTCCACTGTTGGACATAGGCCTCCCCTAATGAGCGCCATAGCGCCCTGTCTTCGGCTTGTCGCATCCAATAAAAAAAATAATAGTCCCAAATAGACGTGGCGTCAATTACAAATTATGGTTCTTAGTTAATGTCAAATGAAAGGAAAACCAACTTTTCGCTTTTCTCTCATTCGGAACAAATTTTTTTCTATGTTAAAATGCATGTCTAAAATCCCTCAGTAAGAAACAATACCTTTATCATATCAAAAAAAAGCATTGTATAATTTTAACAACCCTGATTTCAAATCATTATTTTTTCGGTCTTTTTACATCCAGCACTACTTTTTTGTGTTAGTTTGTAACTAAACAATAGTGTAACAACACTAATTCTATATTTGTGTGCGTGTTCTTTTGTTTGTGTCCAGCTTTTACTTTAGTGTGCGTTTATATGGACGCTTTATTTTTCTGCATTAGTATGCGTGATTATGTAAACGTGTGCTGTACCGTATTACCTCGCCCCCCTCGAAATCTGACAGAAAGATTTTAGTACTGACAGAAGCGCTTGGCTACTCCCGTTCTAGATACTCAAAGTGTGAAGCCGACAGTTTCAACGATTTGGTCAAAGTAGTAGTAGGTAGTAGTAGAACGTAGTGGTTATATTCTCTTTGAAAGTAGTAAGAGCATCCCTTCCGTTTTCCAACAGACTGCAGTTTGATCTATTGTTTCAATAGTAACTAAAGAATACAAGTTTTAATTGGTTCTGTCATTTAATTTTATTTTTCTTTGCGTTTGGTCCTCAGTTTGGTCATACGAATACACAGAGCTCAATAAACATTGATGATGGAGATGGATTTATTATTAAAAATACTGTGCACTTAATATGTAAAAAGAATTGAGTTGAACAGATTGATCAGGCCGCTGCTGTTACGGACGAAGAAGAGCGGCCCGATCGTCAATCAGTAATGCCTCTTCATCCTTGGAGGATGAAGTAACACTACCTAATAAGAGACAACGATGTCAAATAAGAATAAGAAGCGCGATCATAAAACATCAACGTGTCTACATTCATCTTCATTCATTCGTCATTTGTTGGGTACCTAACAAGTTATTTGTGACAATATAACACCGCGTCGGTCAGCCCTGTAGTAATCAACCTGTTGCCGTCCCCGCGTCATCCTTATCTAACAAAGTCATTTCCTTACCATCCAGTGTGCAGTGCTATTCAGGTACTCCGGGTTTGAGGCACTCAAAGTTAATGAAGAGTTGTGTTATTTTAACACAAGTAAAGATACCTCGCTGCTGATAACATATACAGGCAGAACGAATGCAGGGCTAGAACGACAGCACCTATTGAAGCAGGGTAAACAGGATCCTGTTAACTGGGAGCTGCACAGTTGAGTTCTTAAGTTCAACACCCCAGTTTCACCCAAAATGACGACCATTACCAAGTAGATAATAGCAAATGGAAATTGGAAAGACTTTGAATTCCGGATTCCTTTCTAAGATGTTTTTGGTAATGAACTATAGATAATTATTAATTAGGTATTAGGTCTAATATTCGATTATAACAAAGCACTTCCAAAATTATTGATGTCGTAATCTTTAATCCATGAACTATTTAGTAAAACTATACTTCAAACACCTCCGGTACGGTACAAAACTATATACTTTTTATAGGTAATTTTATGAGGAATAATCATAATAGCACATTATCATACAAAATAAATAAGTATTAAAGCCGCTTACACGCTTACATAAAATCATTAATAACACATTCTTGAACAAAAATATGTAATATGTAATAAATAATGCCGTACATATAGCTCTTGATATAAAGTGGAATCCGTAATATCTAGGTTTACCTTCATCGCAATCTATATAATGAAAAGGTAGCTATCCTGGTAAAGGTCAGAAGCTACTGCTATGCAAAGCTCATCCAAAGCTGCGAGCTAAAGCCTGTCCTGATCAGATATAGGTAATGACAGTGTATAAAATAGCAGGGGAGTTTATGAGAATCGAACACTTTGAAAGTGTGTGCCGGACCGTGAGGCGATGAGCAGCTCACGGGTTGATGAGCGCGGCGCCACTGGCCTGGAAACTCGGGCAAGGGCGAAAACAACATATTTTACTAATATTATTCACTAGCGGTCCGCCCCGGCTTCGCATGGGTATTTAACAAAAAATATGTTTTTTGAAATATTTTCAATAGCCTGTGTTCATCAAAGATCAAGAGAATTTAGGATTGTGATGGTGAAAAAACATTTTCAAATCGGTCCAGTAGTTTCGGAGCCTATTCAATTCAAACAAACAAATCTTTCCACTTTATAATATTAAGTATAGATAAGAGCTTATGCATGCGGTTTCGCTCGCAGCAGAGGGTTTTGAGAGATATATTGTTTAGGAGTAGGTAATAGAATGGCTAAGTTCCGATATAACTAGTGGTGTAATATATGTAGTAAAAATACTTTGCCAATCTCGGTATTGCAAGCAAAGTTGCTACTGCACTTCATAACCATGGTAAAGGAGCACTATAGATCCTTTTGTCACTGAACGCTTACCTGAGTTAGCCCTAGCCCCTTTAAAAATAAATAAGTAGGTACTTACGTAATTATATTTATAGTTATATGCAGTATATTTTTTAAGTATTTTCTTTTGGATTGTGTAAGAGTTCTTAACTCTACCACTACTCTACTACTTAGGTTCTGACTACCTCGTCGTTATTTTGTTTTATTGTTTCCATTTGTAAATACAATGTTTTGTCAATCATATAATACAATGCTGTGGTATGGTGCCTAACAGAATAAGTTTGATTGTTGATTGGAAAATATCAGAAACCGTGCTCGATCAGCACTTCAAGGAGCTGATCTCACTTCTTCATCTTTCGTACCTATACAAAGAATACAATGTAGTAGGTATCTAAAAATCTTAGTGTCGCACAAATACTTTGTTGCATTGGTTGTACAAGCAACTTCATGGCTCACAAAAGCAAAGAAACACGTACTTTATCCACATAACAGAGGCTCAGGCTGCGTTTTACGATACATCGAGAGGTCGCCGGGCGCAGTCCAATCAAACTTGCAAGTCCTAGGCTTTGGAGCAACGACATTATGTATGACCCCGGCTTTACGATATGTGAGACATTGGACACGTTTTATCTTAGCTGTAACTCTTGCTAGTGATACAGGGTTCAGTTTTGCCATAAAGTAGGGAAAATTAGACGTTTCCTCATTATGATTTCACAGATAATTTTATAATCAAGGGGTAAGTATTAGAAGTTTGCCGTAGTTATTTATATAGAGCCTAGATTCTGATAAAGCTAAGCTATGTGTGGAACCGAGTAGGTATCATATTATCATTGGTACGAGATAACCAGACAAAAAGCGGTCCCTGCCCGTGGTCCACCTACATAGTACACCTGGCTGTACCAGGGGCATTTTTTTCTTCCCGTGGTCCACCTCAAGATAACTGGGTGTTCCACGGGAATTTTTTTCTTTCCGTTGTTCACCTACGTACTTGGTTTTAAAAATGTATTGCCCGTGGTTCACCTAGAGAATCAGGTGTAGCAGAAACTGCCTCAAATGCAAGATAATCATGGAAAATGTTTCGGTCAAAATTGACAATGAATGTACTGTCAATTCAATATTTATTGACAATTTTGACCGAAAAAGCCCGTTTTCTATGACTTGGATTATTCTTATGAATCTTGGATTTATTTGATTATTATTTGAATCTTGGATTTACCGACCGATCTTGCATCCGATGATTACTAACAGAGGTAGTGCAGTAGTAAGAAATATTGTTGTTGATTACATGATTCAAACACAAAAATATAATAACCAACATCTTTACTTGTTTGCTAACTTAACATATCTAAAGATAAAAAAACTTAAAACGCCCTTTTGCAAACTAAAAATATACTTAAATGTCCTTAACGCAATTTTTCCAACGCCACTCCTGTGGAAATTTCTTTGTTAATTAATTGCATTTGTACAAATAGTATGTCATCATCGTTATCCGTATAAATCCTTTTCCTTTGTTTTATAAAAGACTTGCTTTCAAGCGCCTTTAGGGGTAGGTCCCATTTGTTCTATGGAACATGACGTCATAGTACAAAATGACACATTTTCGTCCCTATTTTTTCCATGGAACTACATACTACCTTTTCACCCGAGTTTCATGTCATAGAACAAAATGAGAATCAGTTTTTCCCAAAACCTTCCATGGTGAGATTATAAGACGTGAATGACATTAATCACATTATAATTTTTGTTAGTGAGTAACCATCTAATCAAAAATGTCACTAAGATAAGTGGTAGCAAATCATTCTCGAGTGGCCAGTTTACATATCAACTTCAAGAAGTATAAATACCTATGTACTTAGTTTGTTCTATGGAACAATTTGAGACAAAAATTACAAACTGTTCTATAGTACAAATAGGGACAATATTTTCTCAAATTGTTCTATTACGTCATGTTCCATAGAACAAATGGGACCTACCCGCCTTTAGCACTGTTAGCAGGCGTGTGACAGTGATTTCATATTTTCTTATTTTTTTACCTAATTGTGAGTGGTAAGATTCTGTTACGTTGTTCGTGCGATGTCTCTGGCCAAAGACGCATAAAATGTCAATGAAGTTCTTTGTCATCCAAAAGCTGTCAATGTATTTTAAAAACTTTACCATTTTTGGTTTATGTAAGCTTTCCATTTGTATATACTCTCGACCTTCTGTAATGTATTCTTTGGGTAAAAGTGGCAAAGCCGAAATAAGCCCAGTTAATCTTTTTTCTGTTTTACTTTTAACCATTATGTAGGAGGACGGTACCTCCTTTTCTTTTAATGAATGTAACATCTTCTTCGCAATTCATTTTCTGTCGTTATAATAAAAAATACGAAATTACATAGACGAAATACGATATAGAAAACAGAAAAATAATGTACCTACGATTCACCATGACGTGTGATAGACATTGTCTGTCAGTACGAAAAAAAGGAAAAAATAATGTAAAAAGTTTGTTTAAGTAGGTAGGTAATGTAAAGTTTGTATACCTACCCAAAATACAGGTGGACCACGGAAAGAAAAAAATGCCCCTGGTACAGCCAGGTGAACTAAGGTGGACCATGGAAAGTTTTTTTTTCCCGTGGAACACCCAGTTATCTTGAGGTGGACCACGGGAAGAAAAAAATGCCCCTGGTACAGCCAGGTGTACTATGTAGGTGGACCACGGGCAGGGACCGACAAAAAGCAATATGAATGCCGAGCGACTGAATTGACCTTGTTCTCTAAATAGGTATACAGGGTGTCTAATGGAACGATGTATCTACATAGTTCATTTTATAACAGGTAGTAAGAATGTCTCTAGAATATGCTGATGAATGATAAATACCTAGATAGAGAACACTTTTCTCCCAGTTTATAAAACAAAGGTAATTAATTGTCGATGGTGGTTTTTTGGAGCCGACCCCAAAAAATCCTCTTTTGGAAGCGATACGATACACCTGGTTTATGGGAAAATATAGATTACACCTGTGGTATGCACGCGTGTGTGCGCAACACGCGTACATTATAATATGACCCGCGCATAAGGCTGGGCTGGTCGTGTCCGAAATTATTCTGGGCCGAGATTGTTATAACCAAACACCCTGTATATGAATAACTGTGACAGTAAACAGAGCACAATGGAGACGTTCGAGTAGGTAAATACCTACACACACTGTTGAGTCCAATCATTCGCTCAACGAGCAATCACTGTATCACACAGTTTCCTATTTGTAGTGATCAATGTAATAAATACCTACATATAATACCTGTGCTGTGATAATGTGCGAAGTGAGACCATGTACTCTGGCAGAGGAATATAAGAAACATAAAAATCTTAAGTCCATTGAACTAGAGAAATTGAGACAGTGGTTGAAAACATGTAAACATTTACCAGAGGAGCATATAACAGGTGGGTAGAATTAGAAATAGATTTCATCATCATCACCAGCCTATAATAGTCCACTGCTGGACATAGGCCTCCCCTAATGAGCGCCATAGATGGCATCATTATGTGGGGGGTTATTGCCCATAATCCCCACGCTGGGCATGCGGGTTGGGGATCGCAGTTCGGTGTAGTTGTTCTGCAGAAGGCGCTGCTACCCGCCCCCCCGGTGTGTTTCCTTAGTCGCCTCTTACGACACCCACGGGAAGAGTTGGGGTGGTGAAATTCTATGCCGGCACCACACGGCAGAAATAGATTTATTCTAAGCAATCTACCGCCGTATGAACCATAATCATTGTGATACCTTATATTTAAAAATCTTGAGTGTGAATATAAATTTACCTTTAATATTGAAGGGGGAGAAAAAAATGGTTGTTGGTAATTTCCCTGTACTGAGTGAACAAGGCTAGTAACTACTTGATTTAAAATATGAACCGACAAATTATTACTTATTGGTACCTTAGAGTAATTGGACATTAAACCATTTCAAATTTCCAGATATGGATTTGATGCTAGCGTATCACAGCTGGGGGTTCGATAGCGAACTAACGAAGCGGGGCCTAGATCTCAACTATACTCTGCGAACGTTGTTCATCTTTTATCAAAGCAGAAAGATAGATGAGTCGCTGGAACGGGCCCTTAATTGTTGGTAAGCCGATATAAATGAAGCACAAATACCTTCTAAGATTCAAGTGATATTATTTCATTGTGGCCAATAATTGGCTGATGACGGGTTTAAGCTTTGGGGGTTGAAGATGGAAGTCCCCCAAATAGTAACAGAAGGAGATCTCCTCTGTAATTGACTTCTCCCTCTTGGCGCACTTAGTCCATGGTCTTTCGATCGACAGTTGATGTCGGGGGAAACAAGCGTTTGCGCGATCTAGAAATTGTTTCTCTTATTGCATTACTCCGAAAGTTTATATTTTATATTTATTGTCTTAACGACATCTAGCGAAGACTGTTTGAAGCGCTTAGGTCCTCTATTGACATTTGTTCTTTTAGTTCAGACAATGGTGACCGAGGTCGCTACAAGCGTTTGTCTTCAACTTTTGCGTCCTTAATTGCATCTATATCCTTCTTGGTGTTTCTGTATCATATTCGTCATAGTCATTCATAATCTTATATTATGCATGAATGTCGTACGTTCATAAGTTCTTCATTTTAAATATGTACTTACAAATAAAATCGTACGCCTAATACAAACTATATATACCTACATATACCTGTATAAAATCTTAGTAATTACAATTTTAATTTCTTTAAAGAAGGATTTTTGATTCCGTGTGACTGGACGTTTTAGCGTAGGGCCGTGAAAAGTGGCACTAAACACACAGCTTGTATTATGGGTACTAATATATAACTAATATTCAATACTGTTTATAGATAGATATTTTGAGTTATACAAATAAAACACCCGAAAAAAATATTAGCCGATCGTTAAATATGTAAGCCTCTAGACGGGAATCGAATCCACAAAACCCTGTGTCGTAGGCGGAACTCCACCCGCTGCATCACAGACTTCGTCTAAATTATGTGACATGGTCATACATCATACTGTAGCCGAATATCCTAATAATTCAATGGAATCGGAGAGAATTACAATCCCATAGATTCCCGATCTGATAAACTTGTTCCAGGTTGGTGACTCCGCTTACCACAGACACTAATAAAGGTTATCGATCCATCTACTGCCAATTATTGGATCCGGACCCAAACCAATTTGTTTACAGCGATGTGGTCAAGTGAGAATGTTTCGTTACGCGTAATTGAACATTTATTAAGTAGGTCATGAGCACATAATTCTCCAGGCTAGCAATAATTTTAATATCCTTATATTTTGAAAAGCTGTATGTGTGTGCTGTGTGAATAAGCTAAAACATCTTTTAACGCCACAGCGCCCATTTTAACGCTAAAGAAATAAGCAGCCTGTCCAGGATTTTTTTCAATTATTTGGGCATAACCCTTCGAAAGCCTACCAATTAGTCCAAATTGAGGAACAATAGTATCGCCGCCGGTACCTGCTTTCACTTAAAGCTCCAATACTTAATGAAGTATACTAATAAAATGATAATTTTCTGCGATTCTTTCTGTTTCTCTACATTATAAAAAGGTTCATAACTTATCGAATCACTAGTCAGCCGATTCGTCCTTGTGATCTTTTCCTCGTCTGTTTGATTAATTCAATGAAACTTATTTCAGAGCTTTTGTTATGATAATAGACTTATGCCTGTTCGAAGAAGGCACGCTCCCCGGGATCTCCATTCTGCTGAATATGGACAAAGTATCTCTGAGTCATCTTTCTCGTGTGGATTTGACTGTGGCGCAGCAGTTCTTTTATTTTATTCAGGTTTGTTCTTGTTGTTATCAATTACTCCATGGAAGCGTAACAATGAAAACTTTTCATGGTATTGTAGAGCTATAGCTTATTTTCACAAAGTGCAATTCACTACATAGATAAATCTTTGGATGTCTATAGTAGCCCGGACCCGGAGTCAGAAAGTTGGCGGTGTTACAGTGCAACGCACGAGGTCAAAAAGCACATTAAACCGTTGTTTCTACACTTATGTTCTCCCCTGTCGTGTTGGTCTGCCCTCCCGTTGTTGGGTTGTCTGGGAGTGATCAGTGATAGGGCCCAATTTTGTACTTACATTATTATAATGATGTCAGATTTTCAAATTTATATGTATATAATGTATGTTCTATGTAAACTTTTAGTACAGTAAAGTGCATTAGGTTAGTGTTAGGTACTTCATTCATTTTGGTCTGAGTATGAGAGTGAGGAAATAGAGACTACATTATACGTTTGCTCATACTTAATATTTAAGTCTTACGCCGTCTTCGTAGAGACACTGGCCGCCGCCGCCGTGGCCTGAATTCGGCAATATAGATAGATAGATAATTAGACATTTTATTGGTAAAAACAAAGATTTACAAGTCAATAATTAATGCTAAATTAAATTAGAATTAAATAATAATATAATTAATTTATATAATACTAATTGCATTGACACGTTCATAATTATAAAAAATCAATAAATAATGTAAAATATAATAAAAAATTTATGTTAATTATAACATTTAAAAACTTACAATTTTTCGTTAAGAAAATCATCGACCATATAATACGCCCTCTCGATGAGCCACAGCTTTAACTTGTTTTTAAAAGAAGCTAGGCTGGGTGAATTAGTGACATGCTCCGGCAGTCGGAATATGAAATTTATTATATATCACGTTATGAATTATATATTTTTTCAGGAGGCCACGTTCGTCCGACTTAAGGAGTTCCATTTCATCAACGCGCCGAGTTTCATGGACAAACTCATGTCAATGCTTAAGCCTTTTATGAAGGAGAGCATGTTGAACACGGTATACTCCCATCAAATAGGTTCTGATACCCTCAGCGAGTTCCTTCCTATAGCAGCCTTGCCTAAAGATGCTGGAGGGTTGAATTGCGAGAGTTTTGTGTTGAGAGGTTTGTTTCATTCCGTTTGCATAATTCCTTGTTTTAATGCTTATAACATTAAGTAAGGTTAGGTAGTTTATACCTACAGTGATACACAAATATATGTAGGGATGAATTCAAGACTAAACGAGGTTTATTAAACTAAAATTAGATTCTGACGTCACGTTGCGGAAATCCATTGCAAAACGAAAGATGAATATATTATGTAGGAACTGTGCTAAAACTTTGATATAAAAGTTTTGCAATTGTATTGACGTATAGGTACACCAATAACACAAAGGAAAAATTATTTCAATGTAAGTTATCAATTGGTTTCGAGACTAACTGAGACATCATCAAGACACCACAATATTCGACCCTGAAATAGAGAACACCTAGCAATAATGACAGTTTCCGGCCAGTGATGTGTCCTCTTCGAACTACTAAGATTTTTGTAAGATATTAGAAGGTTTCGCGCTGAATGGTTAAAAAATATTTTTATCATTTTATTGAAAAGGATCCCTTGGCACATAATTCGGCAAAAGCAGTGTTCAAAGCGCTGGAGGCTGATCAAAATATTTTTTTTTGCAGATAAAATCTGGTCGAAACTTAAAGCAAATGAAAGGTTTTTCAAGGAAGATTCAAAGAAAGCTGTGACAGAAAGCTTGAGAGCAGGTGGACCAAAGACCATGAGCACATTCTTTCCGAGTTTGGACGACTCGTTCAAGAAGTTGCAGATTGATTAACAGAATACAAACAGCGAGCTTCTTTGGAAAAGCAGTTTCAGTAGTCGCGGGCCGCCTGCCTAGACACTGCTTTATGCCGTCGCCCCGCCCCGCGCCCGTAGCTATACAGTAAAATATTAATTTATGTTCATACTAAACAAAAAAATGTTGATTATACATGTTTTTTTTTTATTTCTAATACTTGCCGTCCCTCCGTGTAGTAAGTACCTCTTTAAGTACCTCTCAGTCAATTTTAACGCGCTAATCATACGAAAATAATCATCAGTGGAAGAAGGAAACCCCTTCTTCCACTGATGATTATTTTCATACCCTACCTATCTATCGGTCAAGTTAAGATCTACGGTGTGTGTATAAGTACAAGATACTAATTATAATAGTCTCTGTATTGGGAATAAAACGAATTAAAAAGTACTGTTTTAAAAATGTTATGTAAGCTCCTGTAAACAATCTAACCTTCGCTAACCACAAAATCATCATCGGCATTGTGTTGACAATACAATGAATTTGTCGACAATGGAGAACCGCCGTCGCCTCGGGGAAAATAAAATTCCTAAAACAGCACTGCAATCGGTGCACCATTGTCCCTTATCACAATAAAATTCCTATTCAGCAATTTACAAAAAAAAGCCAATCGCTGATAAAATGCTTTGGTTTGCAAACAAAAGTATCATCTTCGATTATTATTTGTGTTTTTAGGGTTTTGAGATTGTTTTCACAAACCTATGGTCTCCGTTTGTCTGTCCTTTTTCAATGTCTAATATCTCAGCAGCTATGAACTTGAAATTTATAACAATATTACACTTACTTTTCTACAAGTCAATAAATACATGTAAAATCACTTTTATGTCCCTACATTCATAAAAGTCTTTGTTTGCACTGAGGCTTGAGATCGTGCGCTTGTACAGATTTAAAACATAAAATGTAAGTCAAAACTGTTTAGAAATAATGCAATTTTTGAAATTGGTGAAGAACTGGCAAATTTTTCGACTTATTAGTCGAAAAATATACCACGAAATATTTGCACCTGACGGATCTTGTTTATTTATTGATAGCTTTGATCCACACTTTGATCGCTATAGTAGCTTCTTCAGAATGTTGACGCGAGCAGGTAAAGCGGGCAATTATTTCGCGACGAAGGTAGCGCTATGAATCATTATATATGTAGAACCGTCGTAAAATAGTTTTGGCAATATCATTACACAACCCGACCAACGTTATTAATCTGGCACCTTAATTATTATTAACCGAGTCTGCGGTCACTTTTCTCCTGCGGTGTCTGCGTAGATTACTTACTCTTCATACTTTATTAATGAAAGGTTCGCGCTTTGAAGCTCCTTCGCAGAATTAACAGCGGCAGGCTGAAACTTTTCGGATATTTAGAATCGTGAACATCTTCATTTTGATGATTTTAAACATTACAAATAATAATTTTAAACCTTATAACGTTTAAAATCATCACCATTAGCTGACTATTTACTAAGAGTCACTCGACGGAGAGGTCGAGATAGCGGCGTCTAACTTTTTTTCTCAACCAAGATAAGGTTTCTTTTATTTTAATACTCCCTGCATTGCATGAGTAAGAAACAACGCATTTAGTAACCGCTGAGTTGTATGTACCGGCACGGTAAAAACAACTCAATGCACAACTGAATTTCAATAGCATATTCTGTAAATGGAAGTACACTTTGTTGTAAATAATTCTGGAGAGCTGCGCCATCACCATCCGCGGCAATAAAACGAACAATGCAATTTAGCTAGTGCTGCGTTCATGCGATGGCTTTACTGTAGAGACTTAAGGTTGGCGCAAAAGAGCCACCTATGGAATCGACTTTTTATGTAACGGCAACTTTTTTCAGTAAAGTGTTATTTGTTGTGGACCATCAGACAGAAAATAACCAGGATGAACAATCCTGTGTTCAGGAGTTAGGAGAGAGAGACCAGATCTAAAATATTTTAAAGTGTCATCTTTTAAACTGCAGTGTTATAAAAATCTTTGGAGATGTTACGTTTGGTCCGCAGCAAGTGGTCGACAGTAATAAATGGTTAGCGTGCGCTGAATATAAAAACTAGCTGTTTCGACCACGCTGCTGTCCATTAGTGACATTCATAACTGGTATATTGTTGGTGTAGAATTATATTCGGAATAGCAAAGCAAGGAGTTCAGTAAAAAAAAAATGGTAATTACCATTCTATTTTAGATGAAATTCGTAATTGATCAAGCAAGCTAAGCGAACTAAGACCTCAATGGCATGTAATAGAGGGTTGACTGATCCTCACTAAATAAAAATCGGATCATCGAAGATTTACGTTAGTTAATCGCGCGGGACCAAGATTTTAGAAGAATGTTCGACCATGAGTTATTTTTCTTTATTTATCGACGGATAGTGGCATGGCCGCGTCGTCATGTCATCATGCATGACGGCACGACGAAAAACGATCATGGTTCAAAATACAACGAAGTTTTATTTGCGGGAATGGTGTATAAAATTTTCAAAGCGGTTACGAGTAGGTATGGTCGACGCGTGCAGTGTCCGCGGCATCACACACCGCTGCATAAAACATGCAAATTGGAGCACTTCGCTGGCAACACAGTGCCTTTGTGTCGAGTGCTCCATCTGCAAGAGCTTTATTGCTTAGTCTATGGTCTACCAGCTGAGGTACTTGGTCTGGCTGAGAACCTTTGCAGTGCAGTAGATTTGCTTAGATGCACCTCTGCGTAATTTCTATCTCCATTGTCATAGGTGTTCGTTTGTTGAATACTTCATTCCATTTTACGTGTATATAGCGTTAATAATATAAGACGCCTTAAACGAGGAAGCATGAAGGTGTAACGTGAATTCAGAAGGAAAGCCTTTCTGATCAATTCACACTGTGCCAGTGTTCCTAAGTTCACTCGCTTTTGCACTTTTATGTAAAATTGAGGTGCATTAGTCATGTAAATATTGTTAAGCGATGCCTGAATGCATCCCTGTAAAACTTTAAACCTTTTGTTTCTATGCATTTCGACCGAGGCCCTTTGCAATTCATGTTCTAGTTAGCCTTCAGAATAAATTATGCTAGTTCTTACAATTTCATTAACATTTTGTTACCTTTGTATCTAATACGACTATACTAAATGTTTATTTTAGCTCAATAGCAGAAAATTCTTATTTTTAATAAGCTTGTGTCTATGATGTACACTACCAATGGGACAAGATCTTATTATATTCCATTCACTCTCCAAGATCTCCAGCCCGTGACTCAGCGACTAGTGTTTCGCCCATCTTCGCCTCAGTGGCGCGGACGGTCCGCCTGCGTCGTATGTAGTTAAATCAGTTTTATCAACGGAAACTATTATGTTTTCTTTGCGGTTTGCAGCTTATTTATTTATTATAGTGTAAACGGTTAGCAGGTTTTAATTTAAAGGTTTAAAACTAAGGAAAAATTATTTGCCGCAAATCTTAAACAATTTCTATGTAACCGTAATAAAGTCAACTTCGATTTATTTGTATTTTAGAACCGATTGGGATTTATTTTTTATTGCTACATTAATTTTTGTATTTTTCCGTACGCCCCAATAATACTAGTGAAACGAAGTTAGTTTTTACTTAAAAATACCTAATCTCGTGCCAACGTGCAATCACCCTTACGATGCTATCTATGTATTATAGGTTTAGCTCTGACGTTATAAATTGATTTCATATTACAATAACTTTATTTCTTTATACGACTTATAAAATACACCAAATTTTATCATCATTATAAATCAGAGATAAGGTGTTATTGATTTTTCTTCAATTCTTTTGATAAAATTTAGAATGTCAGCCACTATGGAAGCAGTAGAGTAGCTATATTTTTAGTATCCTTTAATTTTGGAATAGATTATCATTTTATTGTCCAATGGATAGCACCAAAAAAGTCATTACAACCGAGTGCGCGGTACAATTGAGCAGGAGCCCCTATAATGGTATAGAAATTCTATTATAACTATATTTTGGACAGTTTCATAGCCTACGACGCATATGTATCTATTTGCAGGTCCTTGAGGCGTGGTGAGGTGGCAGTGAATGCGTTAAATTCAAAACAAATATAGTTTAAAAAACTGTTGAAAAACTTCCAATAACTTAATACAAAATCTCAGGCCCTGGTCTATCATTCTATCTATCATTAACATCTGAAGCACAGATAACATAATCTGAAGACTTAAAGTGAAGTCTAATATTGGAAAAGGGCGCACCTGCTATTGTCTTGCGAAACCAATTTTGAATGTCCCCAGATTTCAGAAGTGTTCAGAAATATTATAATTGAAGTGGGGATGGGTCCACGAAAGCACTCCGATCTTCCACTGAAGTACGACCTTTCTCTAATGGAAACAGAAAACCTTTAGTCGAAAAATCTTTCCAAATAAAATGAATCCATGCCGTATGTAAATCGGTCGCGGTAGAAAGTTTTTATTGAAAAACTTGAGAAGCTGATGAAAATGGGGCTGAGACGTTTAAGGTACCCTTCTTTGTCTTATGAATGTGATATCCACTGAATTTCAAATAAAATTTGTGACTTTTGTACGTTTTCTTTTGACTTGTTTTTCTCGTTTTAGTTTTACTCGTAGCTGGTGAAGTAGGTAAATTCGTGGAAATGTAGGCAGGGTTACACTAACCAACTTTAACTTGAACTTCAATGACTTGTAATACGGCATTGCATACCAACATACGAAAATTTTACATTATTAAACAATGTATGGATAATCCACACAGATCTTCAAGCCCCAAGCTAAGCAGACATTGTGTTATGAAAGGACTAAATAATTTAATTAATACCTGTGTAGCTCGGTGGGCGAAGGACCGCCTGCGACCGGAGGTTGCGGGTTTGATTCCCGCCTCGGGACAAAATTTGTACGCATAATTAATAGTACTATTTCAACGGGTATTTATTTCTTTTTTTACTAATAATGATGTGTTCAGATCGCGTAAGTTTAAAAATATTTGTACGATCCGCAAATGTTTGTTCAGGGTGTTCTGGTCGTTTTCTATGTTTGGTAAAAAATATTCTAAGTAAACTAAATTATGTATATTAGTTATCTAGTACCCATAACTGCAGCTCTACTTAGGTTGGGTATATTATATCAATTGTTTAACTTAGATACGGACCTCTGTTAAAAACTTGATCTCGTGGTACTATAGTATCGTGATTCTGTTAGGAGAACCCTGTAATATACCTGTATTATTTGTATGAAATATTTATGTTGTTTTTATAGGTAGAGTACTAACTTTGTTATTATAATAGCTATAACAAAATTAAAAAAAAAACTGACTATAAAAATATAATATTGTAGTTAAAGAAGAAACCTTAGGTAAATAGCAAATAGACTATTTATTATATATACTATTTATTATATTATAGACTATTGATTTATTTACTATTTTTTTTACTAGTCTATTTGCTATTTACCTAAGGTTTCTACTATTATTCTTTATTATGATTAATTAAGTAATTTATTAAATTGTAAGTTTGCAGCAGTTGGCAGTCAGCTCAACTGTTTCAACTTTATATACTAGTTCTAATTTGGTCATAAAGTGTATTTTTTTGTTAATAAAGGTTATACAATAGTCAGTAATGATATTAATCGTTTATCTTGCATGGTACATCTTATGAACACTATTGGCTTGCATTCCCTCGATTGCGACCCGTATATACTATACTAGCGGCCCGCCCCGGCTTCGCACGGGTATTAAACAAAAATTTTAGAAATTATAAACACTAAAACGATGGGTTTCACAGTTTTCATACGGATCTTTACTTTTTTTAACAGCATTGGGGTTTTTGACATTGACTCGACATTCCAAAACTGACACTGGCCGTAGAGAAAAAGCAAGCACCGTGCGCTATTACAACCTCTTTTTCTATTCTGACGCGCCATAATAGAAAAAGAGGTTGAATATACAGCCCACGGTTCAATTATTGAATTTTTCATGCGGATTCCTAACTTTTTTGAAAATATTATATAGCCTATGTTCATCACGGAAAATTAAGGATTCTAATGGTGAAAGAATTTTTTAACTCGGTCCAGTAGTTTCTGAGCCTATTCAATTCAAACAAACAAACAAACAAACATACAAACAATCAAATCTTTCCTCTTTATAATATTAGTATAGATATAGATGACTCATAATATCTACCAAAAAATAAACAAACTACCTCCTTTCGCGTGCCTACAAACATAAAATTTTTCATGCGTATCTTCAAAAAACATAAATTAGGTAAATGTAGAAAGCATCCCCTTACAATATGTTCGTAATGCCGAGGGTCATTGCTGAATGCTCCCCCGCACGAAATTATCAAAACTTTCTAACTTCCAACTTTTCAACGAGTGATGTGGCTGAGCTTTGAGTTCGTTCATTTCGCTTGTATTTGTCTGATTCGCGACTGCTCGGGAGTCCGTCTTATACACAGATAGAGTATACATCATCATCATCAGCCCATGTAAGTCCACTGCTGGACATAAGTCTAGTATACATACATCTAGTTTATTTAATTATTCAACTTCAACTTCTTTATTTATTGCACTGCTTGCTTTTCGCTACGACTCTACCTACGACTCTATGATGGGTTTCATGAAATTAACTGTGATAATTTTGCATGATTTTGCTAAAATATGCAAACGAATATTTAGGGCGGCAAAACATGTCCGATTTTTTGGGTGATTGTCAGATCAAGCATACATATGTTAATACATATAAACGGACGACGTTTAGGGCCGCCATTAGTCGTTGCATTAGAAGCAGAATTATGCCTTTTTATTACGTCAACTGTATGAAAACAGTGTAATCAGTTCTTCCAAGTGGACAAAAAATTAAGCGAAGAGAAAATCAGTGCCATCTTATTTCAAGGAAATTAAATAATATCCCAAAAATGTTCGACTTCGGCAGGACTTGAATCCGCGACCCTCCTTCAGTACGGGAGTACTTACTGACCGCTAAACCTCGTAATCGAAAATCTTTGTGACTCTCTTTGGAATATAGCGCCGTAAGCTCTTCCTACACGGGATATATTGAAGTTTATCCAAAGCCTGTTCAAAAACTAAAATTACGTTTAGTTCGCTTGACGAGAGGTAGGGGAGAAGGAGGTAAGACGGGGTAGTGGGTAAGACGGGGTACCCAGCGAAATTCACATTTCAAATTGACTAATCACGCCTGTTCCGACATCGTTCGACGCGTTTCCATGACTCCTGTCAGTCGCTCGTTGGTTGGATTTCTAAAAAGACACGGAGTCAAAAAAAATTTGAAAAAAGTGTTTTTCTGCAATTGGCTTATTACATTTTCATCTGATTTGACACGTGACTGTGGTTTGGTAAATAACGTTAGCTGGTGAGGTGTCGCTGTGATTGACGCTTAAACTAACCTATAATAAGGTAGGCATTCTGTTTCCTTAAGATTGTTGCCTGTATTTTTTGTTAGTTTTTTTTTTCTTAAATTGCTTTGCAGGCAAGATGGGGTAACGGATACCCCATCTTGCCCCCCAATGAGAATAATTTTTTCTTGTTTGTTTTCCCTAAAAATGTGTGGGATTTTTAGGTTTAGTTTTATAGTTTGCCGTTTTAGAATGGTTCGTGACTACAGAGGCACGACTGCCAGAGGCACGTGGTCCGAAGAATCCGTCCGGGGAGCAGTTCAAGTGGTTTTGGATGGAAAAACATATCCTTACAATTTCGCTCACTGTAAAAAAACGAAATCCAGAGATTATCACGTCGTCTCCCTACAAACAAGAATTGGAAGTCATCGCCCAGAAAAAAAAGATGCTGAACAGAAAAAAGAACAGAAAATAATAACAAAAAAGAGAAAAGAGGAAATAAAAGAAAAGTAAACTACTACAAAAGCTCAAAATAAAAAATCTAAGAAGAATAGCCGATCAGTGAAAAAGCATAACGACGAAAAGTCTCATTATCTGGAAATGACAGTGAAGAAGAGCAGGACACACCATGTATGTATTCCGTTTCCATTGAAGGGTGGATATCATGCTCATTATGTGGAAGATGGGCTTTTAATAGCTGCTCAGGAATTGATGATGATGATGACTAAGCCACCCATGTCTGAGTGTTCTGCCAGCTCAAATAATCATCATCATCTGTGGTCTTTCTCATCACCCCATCTTACCTCAGGGGGGTACCCCATCTTACCAGCACCATGGGGCAAGACGGGGCAAAACACCTTTTGTTTATTTTATTTTTTTTCTCTTAAATGCGTAACCAAAAGTTCCTAACGACACCACATATTAAAATAATAATAATAAGTTATTAATTAAAAATAAATATGTTTGTTTCGCTCTGTAATTTTTTTTATTATTGACCTTTAAAGCTTAGTACCCCATCTTGCCACCCTCTCCCCTACCTATTGCCTTTGCTTGGCCTTGCCTTCATAACAAAAAATACCTTTTATCTATTTTAAAATGATTTATAATATAAAATTTAGCTTATCTGAGTGTAAGTCTTCTGTAAACCCAATAAAATAAGGTGTGAAATCTGTTCCATATAAAAGTTTATTATTTTATTGACTAAATTAAAAGACCGTATTATGGCATTGTGTGTCTACATGCCGGTTCCATCCAGCCCTCGCGCGGCGACTGCGACTATGCGATCGTGCCGTCATAGCTCGGTTGGTCGGAGCCAACACCGTCAGTCGCCTCCGCTGCCATGCCGGTGGCGCACGTCGCCCCTCACCAACGCGCCACGATCGCGTCTCACAACTTATAAACTTACATCGACACTTATCATCAGTGATCGGATTGAAAGTACCAGCGACGGATGTAAAATGTAAACATATTCGGATTGTTGACTAAGCTAATGGATTGTGTAGGATGCACTTTAAAGTGATCGGATGTGTGTCTGAGTAAGATGAGTGCTGGATGGGTCGGCCTTTGGGCCTTGCTAGCGGCAGTTGCGGCGGACTCCTGGACGGCCTACCAGGAGCCGCCGTGCTGCCTGCCCGTGTCGCACCACCGCGTCAGGCATCATAGAGGTGAGTCATCCACGAACTTATAAATTATAAAACCTTGCATAACCAGCCTTTTACCGGGCATCAAAATGACGCCGCGCTCCACGAAGATGTAAAACAAAGTTTCCGAACTTAATTTACTACAAATGGAGGAGTGGAGAATTCTTGCTTGAAATAAATACCTACCAAGGCTACCACCCGAACAAAAAGTTTCTTTGAACCTTTGGTATAAATATTTAGGCAAGTACCTACCTAAATAAAAATATATAGCACCGGCATAACCACGGGAATCGTCAAATATTTAGCCTAGCCTAATTTTAACGGACAACCCGCAATGGAAGCGAAAACCGTCAAATGTAATGCAAAATTAATCATCTAAATTTAAATAGAATCGAAATCACTAAACGATGAATAGATTGGGCAAGTTCGTTAACAGACACATTAATTAGTCATGTTAAGGTTAAAGGTTACCCTTGTATAAATAAACTAGATTTCTTTGTTTAAATAGATAAGATATAACATTTTAAGCGTCACTAGCGAACCGTCCCGGTTTTGCACGGGTGCATGCTATACAATACATGAAACACTTCCTCTTGAATACTATCTTAAAAAAAAACGCATCAAAATCCGTTGCGTACATAGGGACAGACAGACAACGGGAAGCGACTGTGTTTTATCTTCTACTATGTAGTTACTGGAGTATACTAAGATAATCAGAAAGAGATTACCCCGAGTACCTAAGAGGGCTTACGCACTACACTAACAAATAATCTTGAAAAGTTTTCGATGTTTAATGCATTTAACTTAACGTTCACTTAGATTCAAAACGTAAGCGGGCTAATCTATATTAGATAAACAAAGTTAAACATGGCCTAAAATACGCTATGAGTAAACATTTCCAATGAGTAACAATGTTTACTTTTTGTGCTTTAGAACACTTGTCTTGCAACAACTCTTGCAAAGATAACACAAAAGTTTAAAAAAACATGTAATACTGAGAATATTTTAGTTAGTAAAAGTATGTATTTTTAATTTAAATAGTTTTGTATTGTACTTAAAGTTTCATAAGTATATGAAATGGTATATAACCGGGGCATGACAAATATTTACACTGGCCAGGTTATCGTACAATACAAAATAAACAACCAATGTCCGTTGCATTAGGTATTATGATACACAGTCTGCGAGCTAGATAAGACACCGATACATAAAACTAGAAATATTTTATTTTAGAAACAATTAATGCGTAGCGGAAATGCCTTCTCGATATAAATAGGCACAATCGTCTCAGACTACGATGACAAATCCCTTCCAGGCTAAAATTAGACCTTGAGTTACGTTACATTGTATTTATAATCCTGTTTCAATAGATTTACAAACTATATTATTTAATAAAACGATTTAGTGTGATAAATCTATACAAACCCATATCACAGGAATTAAAGGAATCATCTAAAAGTCGACGAAAACGAAATGATGATAATTGATACTCGTAATACACAGTGTAGGTAGAGTGCACTTTGAATTGTATGCCTGCAAAACTTATCTAAGTACTACTAATTCGATAAGAATACGTATGGTACGTAAAGAATACAAACCGGTTTTTTGGAAAAAACTTGATTTCATTGTATTATTTTAGGTTAATTTCTAATCACCCAATCTGCATCTAAAATTTTTTCAGTCGTTTTATTTTACTAAAGTGTGCCATAAGGCAACCCGCCTGATGGTATGTTCGGTATGTGGTAAGAAGCGCATTTACGAGAATTTCGTCTTTGTTTACTAGGAAGTAGAAGGCATTTCAGCATTAAACTTCATTAAGCTGGGACCTCTAATGTGTCATTGTCTCTGGGTTATACTTCAACGTCACGACTCACGACTGAACACATTTTCTTGGCAGGTTAATATTTAATTATTACTGTACTTACCTATTGCAAAGTGAGACGACTCTTTTTTGGGTCATGAAAATTTTCTATTAGCTAATTTAATTAAAAGTCAACCTATTCAGTGGAGAGCCATTAGTAATTTAAGGTTTGAAAATTAAGGTCGGCAACGAAAAGAGGATACCTCGATTAGCTTAATTTAGTCAGATTCTGTTATTCTCTTTCTTTGATAATGGTCCAACCTTTAGGCATTGGACTATATGAACCAAATTGAACGTTTGCTTAAATAGGAACATTTCGTTTTTGGAACGGTTGTTCCAAAATTTTTAATTGTTCTTGTTTACTGCATTATTAATACTCAAAAGTATCTAAAGTGAGCTTGCATCGACCTCTAGTTTTATATTTCTGGACAAACTTTGTTCATGACATCGACTAATCGACTACGTACGTACGTATCCAGGTTCATGATAATAAGGCGTAAGTAGCCGACTATTATGAAAGAGGTTCCTCGAGAGCTATTTTCAGTCCGTCTTCTTTGACGACATGCGAATGTTGGGTCGTCGCGTCGTCAGCTAACAACTGAATTTCCCAGATGACCTACCCAAAAACCCTTTATTTTATTCATAACATAGTTAGGCACAGGAAGTTTGGGATGCAGGGTATAGGCATATGCATACATTAGGATACAAATAGCAGGACTGGGATCCTCTTAAGGACCGATTGTTATAAAACAACGACTTTTACATCAATCGGTCTTTTACTGAGCTATTTTATAGGAGAATGTGTGGCTTAAAAAAAGGCTTAGAAATTGGAAATGGTCAAAATTGATAACTTAGTAAAGTTTCATTTACATGCTCGTAATAATTCGATTTTTAGGACTGATACGCACAATTTGTTGTAAAATAACAACATAGTAACGATTAGACAGTTAATCTATTGTATGTTGTAAAGACAATCTTCAAGTGCGAACAGTTTTAGGGTTTAAAGAACTTTATACTCATACAAACTTGGTCCACTAATAAAATTAGATACACGAGGAACAAATTAATCTAGGGTTTTCTGGTACCTAAAATTAAATTAAAAAAGATACTAAATATTGTTTATTCTAATCTTATGCAATAATATTATAACTTAGTACATAAGAAGTAGTTAATGCTTAAATTTATTGTGTCACCTATTTTATATTTTTTCAACATCGGCGTTATCATTATTTTCGCTAACTATCCAGCACTAAAATTTGCACGTTTTACACAACTTGGACATTTGCTCAGTAAAATTTATACCTAGCCACACATCCCCTATATCCCAGTCTTTCAGTATAGGAATTTCAGACAACTGCAGGCAGATAGCGTTTTCGGGATCGAGCGGCGGTTGCTCGTTTTAGATGAACTACTAAAATGTGAATTTAGTCTAAAAATAATAGGATATATTTCGGATAAAATTTAATTGATCAAAGGTTAATTTGTTTTGTTTCAGTCTAAGCATAATATAAAGACAATTTTTATATGCTAGTGTTTTCTGAAATTCAACTTTGAAATATAAATCACGATTTACAAGTAAAGATATTTTTGATAGAGCTAACATTCTCTTCAACTTACCTGGAACCAGCTTTGCGACACACGAGCATTATTATAACCAAAAGCTATTGAATTCAAAGCATTCGCATCCACAGAAGCGGAATAAATCCCACATTTCCATTCACTAACAAAAGGTCTTCTATAAATGGACTCGAGCAAAAAACATTGCGTTGGGTGCGCGGGAGGATCGTGGCAACCGGTTCGACGCCGGCGCAGGCGCAGATGATCTAACACTTACTATATAGCGCAGGTAATCGACCCTCTCGGCTAAATTAAGCTATAAACTAGCTAGTAGAAATATAATACAAGCATCTTTATTATCTTGTTCTGATTGTACGTAACGGCATTTTGTCTGGCAAATGCTTTATTGCTACATCTTTCACTCCATTCTCGGTTACAAACACATTCACAAAATATCAAGTAAAATTATCATGACATTTGTGTCATTTTTAATGTTGTTTATTTTATTTGTGTAGGTACAGCGCATTTATTATATCGGTCCGCTTTACAGAATTGGTTTATCGAAGGTAGTTAAAATTTGTAGGTGATGGTGTATGGAATGATGTAGTTGTAAGAGCGAGTTCACTCTAACGGCTTTATTCCAGATCCATTAAAAATACAAATCCGATAATGAAACTACATACCTACCTACAACGGGGTCCGTTGTACTGATTCACTTTTTTCTGTGATGTTAATAGTAACTGATTTTAGTAGCCGGTAAGAACGTTCATTTCATAGTGACCTGAGATCACACACACGACAGTGAGCGATCCATACACATAACCAGATAATGTGTCCGTTAAAAACGATGGGTCAAAGCGGCGCGGCATTTCATGTGGCTGTCATGTGGGTTTTTATTCGTTTTATAAATAAATATTTTCTGACACTACCATAAATGAAGCAATGTTTATTTGTATCCAAGATGCAACAAAAGCTACTGGAATCTTTCGTTGTACCTGCACCTATTTATCAAGAAAATGATTTAGTTTCGAAAATTTGGTACAGTTGAATGCTAAATATACCATTGTTCTAATATTACTGTATCTGTGTCGAAGACCGGACGAAGGATTATGCATTTGAGATCACTTGAATGCATTGTAGAATAGCACAAGAAATAAAACAGCTCATTTACTTTTCCATTCACATAAATACCAAGCTATTACTACTAACAGTAATAACTGGAAACACTTGTGCAGTAAAGTTAACAATTATAGTTTAGTAAAGTGGATTAGAAAATCCACTCATGTACTGACTCGTGGGATACTTTATAAAAAGCTTTGCGGTGTTCGCTTAGCTTTTACACAGCTAGTGGATGTGCTCTCACTCACATTTCGTCCTAGACTAGAAATAATACGTACCTACTGATTAAAGTTTTAGTAAGCATCATTCACGACTAGAATCTATACAAATTTGATGGGGGATGATTTGAAATAAACTTTGTTGTCATGTATTTTTGAAAGTAACTAACATCGGCTGTAGATTTTACTTTATCTTTACTTCCTTAAAAAAATTAAAATATTAAGTACTTAGTTTCTTGTTTGCTGTGGTTTATTTACACAATTTTCAATTGAATTTGGCTGGTGTACTATATTTAGGTAGATCAAGAGATTAAATTTTACTATGACTTACTTCAAGTTGTGAATAACATCTCCATACAGTTACCAAATAAAGCCTACATCCCTATTGAAATCTGATAAAATAATAGAGCTATATATATTTTTACTGATAATGTCAAGAATGTATAATATTCCGAGCATGTGATTACACTTACACAACCAATCACTCAAACTTTCAGAAATCTAATAAAATATAGTACTTTCTCCTTCTTAGGTACTGTCATGTATAAGACATTGCCAATGAAATATCAAATAAATGATTTTTCATTTGATATTTCATGAGAAAGAAAAGTCGAGGAACATTTTGTGTCCCTGGAGCGATCTATAGTGATACTTAAGTATGGCGTACAATGTATGATTGAATATTGAGTATGGAAACTGCATCATTTTACCAACAAAGGCTAAGCTTTTTAATGTATAATAATAATTAACATATGGCTACCTAAATCATCACAATTTTGTATTGATTATTCCAAGGCGTTTGATAACTACGTCCAGACAAGACCTAAGCCTTTTTATTCATAAAAATAATAAAATTATTATAGCTGATTAAGAAGCAGTATGTTAAATGTAATTGATACGCTGCTTATTAATCGGCTTCACAATATTGTATTGAATTCTTCAAGGCATTTGATACCTTCACGCATAAAACCAATCACTACAAACTGTAGGTATTCAAAGAATCTATCAATAGTCGAGTATCAAATAAAGCAAGGCTTAATGTAGAACGTTCAATCTACTCGTGAGAGTAGTTAAAGCCTTGTCAGTCAGCCGGAGACAGCGATGCCTTGCCACCGCCGCTGCCGGTTCGATTTACACAAAGCTTGCGTTCCTGTACGCTCAATAAAGCTTGTTTAACACAAGGAAATCCCAACATGCCTCGATATTGCCGAAGTGCCTTCCCTTCGTATAACGGTAACTTGCTATGTTACAAGCACCCACGAGTCTGCTCGGCTTAGTTTGACGCTCACTACAAGTATTATTTGAGAGGTTACAATAGAAAATGTTTCAACTGTATATATACTTACCTACTGTATGTATCTGTTAAGTTTTATATATACAAGATTTAGAAATCTTATATCCCACTGTGCTTGGAAACAAACTACTGGAGTATTTTCAGCTGCTCTTATTATATGACAATTAAGATTGCTTATTAGGAATAACAAAAACCTTGTCTTTTATCATATATATTTTCATCACATTATATCTTTAGACTTAGAGTAATAAGTTTAGTTATTCTAAGTCTTTAGGCATATTATTAAACTATAATAGTCTTAAATCATTTTTAGTTTTAAAGAACTCTTGAATTGGGTTTCTGAGAAAACTGTTTCAATTCTATTAGTTATTTAAACATTGATCTCGAATTGTATATATTATTATTTTTATGCAAAGTTTTACAGAATATTGTGTCCTTGTATCATAGGTGACTGTCACACTGACTATCATTATGTAAGATAAGCTATAAATAATGTATAGACAATATTTTTGAACCTTATTAAATAAATATATCAATCGTCACCCTATTATTTAAAATCAGCTGATGATGACGGTTGCAACTTATAGGTTACCGCCATTTCAGGTAATTACTGCAACAGCTGTTTTCAAAGCTCGCACAGGTGTGTTGTCGCATACTATAATTTTATTGTCAGTAACGAGCCTAAGTTATATTAAGGGGCACGCACATTGACCCTGCCCCGTGTGAAACGAGCAGGCTGAAAGTGTTATTCATGATAAGTACTGGAAACACCTATACTCGGTTTTAGAATCCCAGATATATTGGGTTACAGAAAAGATATTTTTATTGGTCGAAAACATTAAACTACAGTGGTACCTACCTATCAGCGGAACAAATAGCGGTAGTTTGAAACTACTTTTGGTTTTGGAATCTTAGATTCATCATTTGTTTCTAATTCAATTTTAAACATATTTAAAATTCAGGCGCTTTTGTGCGCCGTAATTTTTTTCGTGATTAACTCACCGTTACCGTGTTGCTTTCTGTTATGGTTATAACATTTTTTTAATTTTCACTATCAATTTTCAATTTCCACATAATTATAACTGAGTATAGAAACTAAACTACTGGCTTTAAACTGTGGTGTGGTGAATTCGTAGCTCCGGGAAAATTTTCACACTAACTAAGATAAAACTAGCTGTTACAGAATGCTGATGTTGTTATGAGAGCCACGGGGTTGCTCCCAATTACTATTTGATTTGGATTTACCAATGTTTCACCTGATTGATCTCTGATGTGGATTTGAGTTAGGGTTATTTCCAACTTCTCGCTTGATACGTGCCTATTATTCCCGAAAACTCACGCATGAATACGTCATAAATAAATATTAAATGCGTAATTTTGCCTATTCCCAGCGTCTCACGAAAAGTGCACGTGAGTCAAAGAATGTCATTGTGATCTACAATATCTGTATGGCTTTTGTGTATTTAAAACTAACTTTATAATTAGATTATTTTACATTTAACGTTTATCGACCATACATAATGTTGGTTGTTGAATTGGTATTTAAAGGCCGAAAATTATAAAAGCTAATTAGCATGAATAAATAATTTTACTGACCAGAATATGAAGTAGGCTCACATAGAATAGAAAATGATTAATTATGTAGGTAAAAATTTCATAACGTTTAGGTTAAAGGTGCCTTAGAGCCTAAGTTAGGTTTAAGTAGACACAGAGTTCTGACCTGGTTCAAAAGAGGTATTATCATGTACATAACCTCGGTAGGTTATGTACTAACCAAATAATCAGGAAACAATATTTTAAGTTATTTAAAAAATAACTACCGTACAAACTGAAACAATACCATAAATATTTGGTGTTATTTGGAAAATAAAAAACATTTACTCGTAGTACAAAATTCTTCATCCAACTGTAAGCGTAGAAAGACATTTTGAACACCCAAAGTAGAGCGAGTTTAAAAAATGTTATTACCGCAATCCAAATGAGTTTTTTTATTATTTTTTCAGCGAGGCACCACGTTTAGCAGTAATGAAATTCCTTACGCATCACAATTTGGAAAACATTTCAATATGCGAATAAATTTGTCAGCTTACCTTTTGGCACACTACCATTGCCTGAATTAAAATGCGAGCGCAGTAAAAACAATCAAGGACATTATACTTGTATCCTATTTTAGTGAGATGCATACCCGCCTAGTTGTGTTTATGGCAACGCTTAGTTGAGTGGAATGATTGTGTAAAACTGTTGGACGGACTCCAACAACGGGAGGCGGGAACAAATGCCACAAATAAAGTCAAATAAGTGAACCAAGCCGAATGGTTTCGTGCAGCTGCACGCGACCGCGATATCGAGTTCATTTACTTCATTTTCAGACTGTAATTGAGCTTTTGTGATTGGTTGAGCTTTAATTAAATTAGGCTCTACGTTATAGAAAGAGCTTGCTCCAGTTTCTTAAGGCTCCGGCGGCGGCGGCGACACGGATGAATTTCCCAACAAAAAAAACGTAATACATCCCAAAAGGATTTATAATTTGAGTATATGTTCACCATGATCTATTATTATTTGTATTAAAATTGTATTTTTATAGGTTCCTACCACAATGTTCTTTCTAAATACTTTACTGAAATATATTAAACCAAATGGATTTTTTCAAAGGAGACATTTTCATATTATTTGTAGACAGGTAAGTATTTCCAAAAAAGTTTGTGGCAGTAATCTAGATAGGTATATATTATTCTAATACAAATAATAGCTGATCATGGTGTTCATCTGCTTAAATTACAAATCCAAAATGATTTGTATGGCAAATTGATGTGTAGGTATTATGTGTGTATGGGAAATTCATCCATCGCCGGAGCCTTAATAAGGGATACATTTCGTTGGAGAAAATAAAAAATCGAATTTCAAATAAAATATCAAAGCAGCACTTTTGTTTTTTTTTTATTCAACAAGATAATAAAATATTCATAAAGTAATCACTAAAAGAGAAGGTTTCAACAAATTCAAATAGGTATACACATGACAGCAAAGCAGAGAACATGCGTTATGCAAGCATAATTGCTACCTTGTTTAGATTGCTCGTTGGTTTTACGCCTTCCTTAGCTATGTTGGCAAGACAAGATAGCTGATATAATGATATTCAATCATCATCACCTATAATAGTCCACTGCTGGACATAGGCCTCCCCTAATGAGCGCCATAGATGGCATCATTATTTGGGGGTTATTGCCCATAATCCCCACGCTGGGCATGCGGGTTGGGGATCGCAGTTCGGTGTAGTTGTTCTGCAGAATGAGCTGCCCGCCCCCCGCTGTGTTTCCCTTAGTCGCCTCTTACGACACCCACGGGAAGAGTTGGGGTGGTGAAATTCTATGCCGGCACCACACGGCAAGATATTCAATGCGTTTGGTTAATTGTAAGCAACTTTATATGGATTTTGAAATCCCAAAAATGCCGGGATTTGCCCAAATGTAATCCCAAAATTCTTGAGATTGGAAAACGTTCAGGATCCCGGGAATGACATCCTAGAAAACTAACTGCACATCACTCGACTTTTTATTACTACTTGACATATTTTATTAAATATTTACTTCTGAAATAAATTGTTGCGTGTTTATATAATTTACTTTGCCAACTATTGTAATTACTTTAGATAATATAATTGGACAAATAAAACTAAATAACAAAAAACTATTTCAATATTTTTAACCTTTGCACAGCAGTAGGACAGTGGCGGTTAGTATAAACATATTATACATTGTATGTATGTATAAGCATTCAGCAATAGGTACATATTGAAGTATAAAAAATAGAGTTTGATTTGTACGCTATAAATACCCGTTAAAATAGTACTAATTAATATGAGTTCAGATCGCGTAATTTCAAAAATATTTATTGATTTGTGAAGTTTTTACAGTAGTAGTAGTTACATTCCTGAGGTATCGAAATTTCCAAGTTATTATCTTACATGTGTGTGTTCCTAACAATTATATATTATAGATATAACACCCAGATGTCGCTCAGTTCCACACCGACAATTGTATAAAACAAATACAATATTGTGCTTAGTTTGTTTCCATAAATATTGATATGTAGATATCTAAATTGCATTATGTATACTAACTTAGGTTTAGATATGCGAAACAAACACGTGTTAGACACAGTGGTTTCTTTTTAAATTATAACATTATTTCTCTTTTTTTATATGCTATTCTGAGTTCTTTTTAGGGTTTTGCCATCGGTTGCAAAACCCTTATGAAATCGCTTTGGGTCTGTTTTGTGTTTTGAATCCTTAATATCTCAGAAACTACTGCAGCTATTGACTTGAAATTTGAAATAATAATACATTTTGTGCGCCCGCGCATATTTATAGAAAAATAAATGAAAATAAATGAAAAATCAAAATGAAGATTTTCCATACAAATTTTGAAATCGAAATTTTAAATGGAACGTACAAAGTCGAAAGTGGTATCAAATGAAAGGTACTCGTTTGTAGATTTCAAAATAGTTTTTGAAATTTCGGTAGATTTCATACTTTTTAAAATATTTTGAAAATGGTCAAAAAAATGACCGTTCCCCCCCCCCCCCTATCTCCGAAGATTGCAAAGCGATCGACGTGATATGTACCAAGTGTTTGTAGGTATTGATCTATATTTTATAGGAAAAATATAGAGAAGTCTGTAAATATAATACTTTTTGAAATATGGTCAAAAAAGGGCGGGAAAAATTTCTAAAGGGGTGACTACCCCCCCTAGTTGGGTATCAAATGAAAGGTATTGGTTAGTACATTTCAATGCAGTTTTTGAAATTTCGATAGATTTTATACTTTTTGATATATTTTGAAAAAGGTCGAAAAATTGACCGGTACCCCCCCTCTATCTCCGAAGATTGCAGAACGATCGATTTGATATGTACCAAGTTTTTGTAGGTATTGATCTATATTTTACAGGAAAAATATAGAGAAATCTGTAAAAATAATACTTTTTGAAATATGGTCAAAAAAGGGCGGGAAAAATTTCTAAAGGGGTGACTACCCCACCGAGTTGGGTATCAAATGAAAGGTATCAGTTTGTACATTTTAATGCAGTTTTTGAAATTTCGATAGATTTTATACTTTTCGAAATATTTTGAAAAAGGTCGAAAATTTGACCGTTCCCCCCCCTCTAACTCCGAAGATAGCAGAGTGATCTATATAAAATGTACTAAGCGTTTGTAGATATAGGTCTATATTTTACAGGAAAAATATAGAGAAGTCTGTAAAAACAATACTTTTCGAAATATGGTCAAAAACGAATTTTTATACAATGGGGGCTATTTCATTGAGAGCAATATCAAATCAAAGGCATGGTTTTCGACAATTCAAAACAGGTTTTAAAAATCGTCTAAGTTTCATACTTAGTGAAATACGTAGAAAAAAGTCGAAAAAATAATTGTAGGTACCAACCCACTTAATTACCCACTAATCTCTGTAGTAACTGTAATAGTAGGGTTCCACAGCGCCACGAAACCGTTGTTCTCAAAATTTTAAAGTCCATACCCAATGTATTCCACTGCGCTCGAAGAATATTTAGATAATAAGATTATTGAATTCATGAATTCCACCGTGCTCCAAAAAAATATGAGAAGAGTAATGTATCCTGGATAATCCACACAACATCATTTAGCGACAAGCTAAGCAAGCTTGTGTAATTCGTACTACTACGATATCTGTTATACTTAATAAAGTATAAATAAGTATCACATTAGATGATTTATTTTTGTGTACGTAGAAAAGGACTAGAACACTCGAACAAATAATCTGCAGATCTTACAAATATTAGTCCCGAGGCGGGAATCAAACCGCAACCTCCTGCGTTGTAAGCCCACCGCGCTAACAGGTCGTCAATATACCTACGTACCTACCTAAACGACAAAAGTTCAAAACCCTCGGCGCGCGAGTTACACTCGCACTTGTCGTACTTGTTTTATAAGCCACAAGAAATAAAGTTATTGAAATATGATATCTCAGCATCAATGTTTTGAAGAATGCGAACAGACTGCTTTCATAGAGTGATAGGTACTATTCATGCCAAGTTGTTTGATCGGCATTCGCAGAATTTGGTCAAACGACCTGAGTTCGCTTTCAAGGTAGTGTTGCTATAAAGCTCGGTTCGCATTTATTGTGCCCATTGTCTTGAAGACATAAGATGCCTACGTTTAACTAACCATTCCACTAAAACATGATCCCGCTGGATCTTCGAACCCAAACGTGACACACGTTTTGAGACTGAAATAATTCCCTGTAACATTAAATTAATAGTTGGCTATGCACGTAACAAGTAGGTCCTAGATAGATAGATAATAATATCTAATGTTCTATATCTAATAATATCATATATATCTTTTTTGCATAATGCATAATGTATCTAGGTTGATCTCAACCTAGATAAATTATACTCGGTTTTAGAATCCAATGTACTTTTTGGAAACAAAGACAACTATGCATAAATCTTCACAATAAGCAACGAACAAAATCCAAGAACAAAAACTCCGATAAAACATAAACATACGCGCAAATAAAAGGAGCACTTTCGAATTCAAAAATGGACGAAATGCAAATGAAAATGAAGACAAAATATTGCAGAAGCAATCAATTTGCAATTGTTTTGGACTTCTACGATTTTATCCTATGATACCATATCGAAAACTATTATTAAACGATATTTATTTGACTTCTCGACCCATTAATTGTGCATTGTTTAGAAAAATAGTTAAATTTTTAGAACAAAGCAAACAACATCTACAGACGAGATAAGAATTACGTTAACATGATGGAATTCAGTAGAAATAACTTTATTAATTGTTGACAATTGCCGAGGCTGAACTAATGAAAGAGTCGTTTAAATTACGTAGTTTGGAAGTCAATGAACTAACGTTTGCTGCAAAGTTAACAAATATGTTTCTTAGTTTTGACATATTTCAAACTTCAAAAATATGTCTTGTGAGTTATAAAATCTTGAAAATAAATTTAAAAGAGATGCCTAGCTTTAAATTAAAATGTAACTTTACGTATTAAACTAAATTAAAAAGTTATGAAAATTTATCTGCGTCAGATATAAAATCTATGAGTCTTTATACAATAGTAGGATAGATGTTGCTTGTTGGCTGGCACCGCTCCAGTTGTTTCAATTTTATCCCGCGGGACGCTCTCTGTAAACATCCCTAAATGATAAACGCATAATTTAACGCCTCCAAGAACCGCGAAAAATCGTTCATCCATTTTCTCGATCACAGAGCGTGAAGACGCTCATTTATCGCTTTATGCCAAAGTTCAGATTGAAAATCCTGTGAATATTTTTCGCTCCATAGATATAACAGTGAAATACTTCTAGAATTACAAAAATAGCTTATGTATCAATGTTACAGTACTTAACGGGTATCAAATGAACGGCAATAGGCCGATAAGCATACTTGCCGGCGTAATAGCTAGATATGATAAATAAGTTTTCTATCCTACTTACCTATATTTTTTATGAAGTAAGTGTGAGCGATTTGAATTTGATTTGCTGGTAAATACTCGTATAACCAAGGCTTAGTTAGGTTACGTACCTACTCTTACATTGTTTATAATAAACGTGTGGCCTATGGTTAAAATAGCGAATGCTGAAAAAGCACATTTAGCTGTATGCAAAAAATCTGAGTATTAGTATTACAAATACCGTGCTCACAACGTTATGGCTCTACAATGTTAGTTTATTGTGTGAAATCCATTGCCACAAAATAACGATGGAGTGTGCGGTGCGATAGCATCGTGCCTCCGTCGCAGCCCGCATAAATCTGGCTTCGATACGTTTTGGTAAGAAGCCAACCGAGCCACCAGTCGACCCGTGCATTGCGAATAACATTTTCCTTTATTGAAACACTACTTGCTGGCGATTTCCTGTAAAACATTGAATTGAGCAAGTGAACCTCTTAAAGGGTTAGGTTGGGTTACCCAGCATTTGTCGTTAAAATCTCTTTGTACATGACCATTTTGTTCACTTTTATGTTGTGTACGATAAGGAAAATTATTAAAGAATTTATATCTTCGGATTTAAGAACTTACAGTTTTATCATCTTCGTTAGTTTTAACATTTGGAAGAAAAGGTTCCTATGCATATCTCTTTAAAATCCAAAAACATGAGTTTAGGTAAGAATTACGAAAAGGCAGATCACAACACAACACAATCACATCTGATGCTGCATGCAGTAGATGTGTTCATTGTATTGTTTCGTTTCCATTTGTTTAATGGATAGGCAACCGGACGAAATTTTTAAAGCAATCCCTTTTCTGCAATTATAAATTGTCAGTAAATTTCAGCTGATTCATTTGTGAATTCGGTTGAAACCCATTGTAATAAAGATTTAGCTTGAGCAATTATTTTTATGGTAATGATATGGTGTGGGGCTAGCCAACAAACATGAAATGGGTTATGGCTGAGTGGAAACGATAATCAACACGGTATGGATTGTTGAAGTTAAGAATTTCAATTATTATCACTCCCTGACCTAAATGAACGCTGTAAATGCCCTCTGGTAAAGCCAGCGATTAGAGAGCTTACTTTCCCAAGATGGCCAACAACTTTGCGGGACTCAATAAGGTTCATTTTCAAGTCAGCAAAGAGCGCCCTCGTTAATCACTTCGCCAGTCGTCGACCGCCAACGGAACAAGCACATTTTTGATTGTTTTTGATAAAACAAACAAAGACAAATGAATAACCCGTATCGTTAATCATAAGCCGGTTTAAACTGTTCTTCCTTTTGCAGCTCGTGCATTTCTCGGATGTGAGCCATTTCCGCTGTTTATGAAAACATTACGCAATGTGAAGCTGAAACTACGTAACCTAGCTTGCGGCTTGATTTATGAATTGAAATTAGTATGATGTAATGCCTTTGTTTCACCCTGTGTGCCACGATCACGAGCCAAGTCTGCATCAAAAACACAATCCCTCGTTCTCTTATTTCCACAGGACTGGTTTTCAAAAGCAAGCTCAGTGCAAGTGAGAAATGTTACCAGTGACCGTTGAACACAGCGGAAATTTAGGAGTGGAGGCATTGACAGACGTACGAGGCGGTTTCGACGAATTTATGAGCTTCTGGCACTTTATCTGTAGAAGCCTACTTTTGGATATGTGTTTTTGTGAAATGTGTAGCAAAATTAAACCTTTTGTTTTCATTTTTCAAATTATATCAATGTAACAAATTTGCAAAGCAAACGAATACAGTCATCTGGAAAAATCCATAAGCTTTTACCGTCTTCCTCTAAGTAACATGAGATTAGCCAGTGACGGAACATTAGTTACGTTCATAACATACCTCTGATGATTAATAGCCCATTATTCGGCAACGTGGATACGACCCGAGATCGGAATGATTATCGAGAAGTTCACGGTTCGTTGATCATAGAACAAAATTAATTTAGGGCGCTCAAACGGGTAAACGCTATCCTCCTTCTATTTAGTTATAGGTGTTCAAAGTTGTTAAATATATCTCGTCTGAAAGTTGTCCTAGCAAATAAAAAAATCCTGGAAATGCTGTCTATGTGGGTATAGTGTATTCAGAATACGGATAATGAATTTATTTATTAAATACATTTATAGTTTATGCTGTAGGAAATACCCATTCATAAGAAAAATTGTTATTTTAGCTCGTAAATTATAAAAATGTAAACTTACTACTTTTAGGGTTAAAATTTTTGGATATTAAATAAAAAATTAATGCTCGATATCAAGGTGTTTTTAATCAATAATAAGTTCAATCAATAATTCAACATCAGGTCACTTTTCTCAATAAGTTCTTATCAGGTACGGCTAGACCTCAGGCTAGACCGTCTTGAGTCAGATGATTAAGACATTGACTACATGTATCGAACGCCTGCCATGCCACGTCTTCAATGATAAAGTCGACCACAAAATTGACGTTCTATTTCTACTAGGTACGCATCAATGATTCGGCATGAAATCCAATTTCATGTTTGACATCCATAGACAGACGAACACCGACAATTGTACGTCGTAGGAGAATAGTGTCCCCAATCTTTCTGTGCAGGTGGCAGTTTCGTTAGTGGGATTTGTATAGAAGGTTTTGTTTTAATTAAAGCAAGAAGTCGTTTTGAAATGCCAGCAGGCTAGGCGCACTCCAAGTTCGTGCTAAATTCTACAAGGACATAGCCTAGTCTGGACGTGACAGCCAGGGTTGTTAAGTACTGCTTAAATCAAATCATATCAAAAGGCGTATCTTATATCTCTTACTAGCTGACCCGCTCGCAATTTCATTTGCGTGGACTTTAGGGTAAAACTTCTTGACGAAATCAGCTAATACCCTATTTTAAGAGTCGGAAATTGAAACCCGCTTTTAATATCATGTATAAGCCCATTATAATGAGTTTTTTTTTAAATAATCATTTACTGTATTTTTTATAGAGAATCTAATGACACGGTGGACATTCTACTATAGCCCAATTTGTTTGTAAATTTCCTAATCCTATTTTATTTAAATATATCTACAGATTGGCTTTCTGAGATGGGATTGGATTGCAAAATCAGAAGCCATGCGGCTAACAGTCGTGAAAGGAGTCACGGACAAAGTTAAAAAAAAAATATTACGAATTTATATTTTATCGAGGAAAAAACACCATTGAATTAAAGTACTATATACTATATTACCTGAATCTAAGTAGAGTGAGTATTCAAACAAAATTTTAAATAATAACCTTTTCTTTTGATTATTAATTATGCATTTCTTTTCAAAGAATGATCCTTATGAACTTACAAAAAACCTGAATAACTTCAAAATCTATTTTATGTTGAAAAACCATTAAACACATATGTTCAATAAATTGATATTTTAAGTATTATCAGCAAGTTTATAGGTAGTTTCGACACTGGATAAAAAGTCACATAAGTTAAAAAGTCCTTAAAAACTTCTTATGTATTATTGTCCTTATTAAAAGACTAAAAAAAAAGAAAACTTCGGAACTCTTGTTTTTAATCATTGTTTTTACAGTATATTTTTGAAACGAAAAGTCATTAATACCCTTACCTTTTGTATAGGTACTTATTGAGTAACTTTTATGAAAAGATCTGAAATACGTGTTCCTTTTTTTGTAAACTAAACAGTAAACTATACGCCATATTAAAAAGTTATTCAATACGGAGCCAAACTATAAATCTCAAACTTGAATAACCCGTTTCACCCCATTTTCAGGCATATTTTGATAAATCCAGAAATAAGTATTATATATTTTTATTAATTTTGTTTCAAGCTGATTGGGAGAAAAGTTAAAAATTCGAAAAAATCTTAGGTGAGACTTCTTTTTATACTTTTAACGTAATTTTAATGAAAAATTCTAAATTACCTATTTTTATTTATTGTACTTGGTATTATGTATACCTATTTGAAATTTTATGTCGTTACCATCCTTCATTAAAAAGTTAAAAACATTTCAATATGGAGCAAACTACAAATCACTCAAACTTAAATCACCTCTGTCAACCCATTTTCAGGAATGTTTGTGAAAATCCTGAAATACATATTATTATTTTTTTTGTTTTTTTTAGGACATGCAAAAGTAATAAGTACGTAGTACTTAAAATGATTTAGACATTTGAATACGGAGCCAAACTACGAATCTCAAACTTGAATAACCGTTTTAATCCCATTTTCAGGATTATTTAGAAAAATCCTAAAATACGTATTCAATATTTTTGTTTGTGTAGTTTTCTCTGTAAATTCTAAGCCAATAGCGTCAATGGTTGATAAATTTCACCACAATAACCTCAATAGTTCTACTTCCTTTTTAAACTTATATAGTAACATTTTTGAAAAATCCTGAAACACGTGGTTTGATTTATAGTTTTTTCAATACATACTGAAAGTTTCAAGTCATTAGTATGCTATATCAAAAAGTTATAGACATTTCAATATGGAGCCAAAATACGAATCTCAAACTTGAATGACCCATTTCACCCTATTTTCAGGAATATTTTGAAAAATGCTGAAACACGTGTTCAATATTTTTGTATGTTTAGTATTTCCTGTAAATTTCAAGAAAATCGGGCTACCGGTTACAGAGTTAGAAAAATGACCAAAAAAACTTCCATCCCCCTTTTCACCCCCTTAGGGGTGGAATTTCCAAAAATCCCTTCTTAGCGGGTGCTTGTGTTATAAAAGGAACCTACCTTCCAAATTTCAGCTTTCTAACTTCAGCGGTTTAGGCTGGGCGTTGTCGCCAGAAAATCGCTCGTTCCTTTATATATTAAGATTAAGGGACTATAGGTACAGGTTATTCGGCGTTACGTGTGTCATGCTTGGGGTAAAATGCTAGGGGAAACCAAGTGCAGCTTTTCGGATTTCTGTCTCAAAAATCTCTAAACAATATATTTTTTTTTGTTAATTATTTTAATAAATCAGTAAAATTGCATAATCAAAATGTGTGCGTCAGAAAAATGCTGACGTACGCAATTTATGAGCGGGTTTACAGCGCAGTGCAAGCTGTACCTATATACTACATTGTATTGTAAGGTGGCAGAGTAGCTTTTTAATTGAATGATTCGTTTTACATTAGTACTATTATATGTAGATATTCTGTGGTAACGGCCTCATTTTTATCCGCCTACACGGAAAAGCTGGTAGCACTGTAGCTACAGTATACGTAGCTAGAACTTCCGTGACACCGAATTACGGGTGTCCAGTCTGTGAGCCACTCTTTTCGATTTAAAATGATGTTTGAGTCTCTGTTTCGTTACAGATACCAACGGAAGTACAAAATTTAATTAGACTAGGTTCCTCTGTCGCCTTTCACTTCATTTTGAAAAATAATTTGTAGAGAATATGGTCCCACATGTATTCAAATGTCTTCAATTACTTAGCTTCACACAGGTTGTAATCGAACCTACTCAATGTGCCAAAGTAACCATGACCCTCCTTTAACCCTCGTACTTGTTGTAGTTACTTAATTGTGAGGTTTTAAGAGATGTGATAGCCTAATGTCAGGCCAAAAATTGGTAGCCTATATAAAATGTATAGCTAGCATTATTGTTTTATAAGGACCTGCCAACTCATGTTTCTATATTGGCAATTTCATCTCCCGTCATGCGAGCGCCGATAGCTGTGATAGTCATTCCAACAGCTCCTATTCTACCCGTGGAATTGAGTGCGGCGCAGTTTTAGAACAATGAGGTAGGAATTGCTTTGGTCCGGGGCTCGAGACTTGACAGGCAGACTTGACTGGCACATGCACGATTATCGAGTTTCCTAATTGTTGACACGTGACATTGACAGCTGATTATGGGGAAAATGACAGCATGAAGTATTTAGACTGTGAAATTTCCATTTGAAAATATGGGGACTTACGAAAGAACTTATTATCGAGATTACTATAGAGATAGTGGTTTTATGCTCTTTGTAGAGATTATTATCGAGACAACTTAAATACGGAGTTTGTAACGAAGATATTTTTCATCAATAAAATATTGATCTTTTATAAATACATTTATCGCATTAACACAGAAAAACGCGAGTAACGTGGAAAGAAACAAGTTACCTACCAAATGTAATCACAAACATATACTTATAATAACCTTATAATTAATAAATAACTAGGTATTTTATTCCTTTGAATATTTTCGTTAAAAAAAATAGCGATTCAGATGCCTAACTATTATGTTTAATAATACAAAACGTTAAGTTCAAACAACAAAATCGATTACAACTGGAGTGAACATCAAATACCACCATTCATAATAGTTTCCTACTCAAAACGTAACCATAAGTCATAACGTAATCCTGTTCTCATGTAAGTGACATAATTTCTCTTTTTCAGAATAAATGAATATTAAACCCGAAACAGTTCCTAAGTAGGAATTTCTTACTAACACTTAACCAATTGAATTTAGCTTTGCCGATTATATTCTAATGACAATTGATTTTGTTTATGATTCTAACTTTTCTCCACGCGAAACCGCCGATTTGCTCGCACTCCACGCCTACGCTAGCCAAACTTTTCAATATCTTTGACGCCAGCAACATTTCTGCGCTTGGTTCGCAAATGCAATACCAAATTCGCTTTGCGGTTACGCTGCTATGATTTCACGGCAGAGATGTGCGACCACTCTATTCGAATGGACATCCTTAGTGGCATTATGGGTGCAGGACAAACAATATATACATTTTTTACATGTAGGTATAAAATTAATCACGCGGATCCCATATTCTGATGCTTTACTCTAGCTAGTACTGCACGTTGCATTATTTATACACCTACTGCAAGTTGCATTATTTTTCTTTATAAAATATTTTTATGTTTTTTTAGCAAAACCAGTCTTTTTGTATGAAATTATTAGAAAAAAGGATGTAAATAGGTACTTCAAAAATAAAAAATACACGTAATGAAGAGCGTCTCTTAATTATAACCACCATTTTTTTAATGTCAATTTTAATCTCCAACGTAAGTCCCCGACTATCGTGAAGCTATTCGTTTTCTATAAGCGGTGGGTGGTAAGTTACGGCATAAATCCAATCGCCATTTGAATTTCACTACAAATTATCTTTGATTATGTAAGTTAGGTACTCTATGCAGTTAATTTTGAGTTAAGTGGATTCATACCTGATATATTAGTTGTTTACTGCCTACAGACGATTTTCGAACGTTGTAAAATAAATAAATGTTGCGGGACAATCCACACAGCATCACCTCGCCCCAAGCTAAGCAGAGCTTATGTTATGGGTACTAGATGATTATAAAACAATATTTAATAGATATTTTTTATTGTATATAGAAAACCGTACAAACATTTATACAAATATCTTCTTACTATACGCACCTATCAGCGACTTCGCTATATAATGAATACCTTAAAATACGTGGGTCATAAAATGAGATCTTTGAAAACTAGTGCCCCTATTGACCAAAGGTATTCTTTGGACAAATTTCTCCATATTTTCCTGTAAACTTAGTGTCTTATTTACAAACGCTAAATTACTGATGGAAAATCCCCACAAACTTCCGAGATACGGACCGGTAAATTATTCGACTATTTTCCAGATTTTTTAAAAAGTAGTACTACGTAAAAATGCTAAAATTGTTTAAAATGCACTACAAACTGATACCGTTCATCTTGACACTTTCAGATGTATTTTAAAATTACGACATCAAAACTTGTATTATTACTTGGATTTAAACTATGAAATTTAATAGGTTTAAATTTAGAAAAGAAGATACCTATTAACTAGAATTTGCTTTTAGAATTTTTGTCCCAATTTTCGTCACTTTCATACCTCAGGAGCTTTCTCAGGAGTAAGTGACGATAGGGGATTTAATTTCGGTCGCTCAAAAACTGATCTAAGTAAAAAAAAGAAGAGTCATAATAGTCTAGAAAAAGGAGGGTTAATAAGACGTGTCATGTCTTATTAACCCTCCTGTTTTCTAGATGAAAAGGTTCCATTCCAGTCAACCTGGAATCCAGCGTAAATCCTGCATTGACTCCTTTTTCATGCCGTATCTAAGATCAAATAATACTCTGTGCGCCGTATAAGTAAGGCTCGTGAGTTGTTTATTAGATGTGACCAGAGATAATGGAAGGCTGCATTCACATTGGCAGCTTGATTAGCTTTCTTGTCGGAGTCAGTTATTGACCAGTAGGCCAAGCACGGGGATTGTTCTCTCGGGTAGAATAGACAATAATGACAGCGCATCGCCATACATTGCGTACATTATTGAAGTTGAAGAAATTAATTTCAAATAATTTACGCATTCGATGACAAAGTGACGTAATTTTTGTCTATTTTACCGAGATTTTACCTTAGACAGAAAGCCCGTGCTTGCCCTACAGGACCACCACATACTATAGTTCGACCGAAACCGCTGTACCGCTCCTGAGGTATGCGCGCGGCGAGACGGGGGGGAAGTATCGGCCGCTCCGATCCATCAGTCTGCCGTCGACGCTCACGGCAGTAGGTCGCCTTTGTACCGGACGGTCTATGTCAGATACACATGAGATAAATATCCAAAGATGGGCCGAGCGCTATCTCGTGATGTCAAGGCCATAATTTTTAAAGTGGCCGAATATTTTAAGAAAAGAAAAGCAGACAGAGAGAGCTTTGAATATAAAAGTGATGCAAATATTGCCAAAATCGTGGCAGACGCTACGGGGTACTGCGAAAAAACCGCAAGAAATGTGATAAAAGAGGGCAATTCATCAACTGAAAATTTGGGCCGATTGAAATTTAATTCGCCAAAACAACCAAAAACTATAAAGAAAAAACATGTTGTTGATGATTTTGATTTAGGAGTTATCAGAAGAAAAATTCATCAGTTTTATGAATTTGAAAAAAGAGTGCCAAGTGTCCGTAAGTTACTTTCAAGTTTGAAACAAGATGGCATATTAAATTGTGGACGAGAATTTCTAAGGAGCCTCTTACACACAATAGGTTACTGTTTCAAAAAATGCAAATCGAAGAGACATCTCCTTATAGAGCAGCCTAATATTGTAGTGTGGCGGAAAAAATACTTAACACAAATCAGAAATTACAGAACGCAAAACCGCAACATATATTTCCTTGATGAAACATACATTAACGCCAGTCACCATGTAAGCAAATGTTGGCAATCATCGTCCGAACCTGGAATTCATGCTGATATTGGAAAAGGACGGCGTTTGGTAATTCTTCACGCTGGATGTCGAAATGGCTTGGTTGATGGTGCATTGACGATATTCAAATCAGATGCTAAGACCGGCGACTATCATGGAGACATGAACGGGCCTACTTTTTATAAGTGGGTAGATGAAAAGTTAAAAGATAAATTGCTTCCGAATTCTGTGGTTGTCTTGGACAACGCGTCTTACCACAGCGTTCAGGTTGACAAGAAGCCAACCATAGCAAGCCTCAAAACCGAAATGCAGAACTGGTTACGGCGCCACAATGTTGAATTTTCGGAAGCTATGACAAAATCTCAACTGCAACTTCTTATCGATAATACACAAAAAGAGCCCGTGTACAGAATTGATGAACTCCTGAAAGCCAATGGACATACTGTTCTACGATTACCGCCGTACCATCCGGATTTGAATCCCATAGAGTTAGTCTGGGCTGATATTAAAAACAATATAGCTCATAACCATATTAACTCTTCTCTAGATGAAAAGATAAACTTATTGAATACATTGTTTTCGGAGTTCACGGCGGAAAAATGGCAGAAATGTGATGATCATGTCCAAAAAAATGAAAACAATTACTGGGATCGCGATAGTAGATTTGATATTATTATCGATCCATTAATTATAAATTTGCAGAACGACTCTGATTCAAATTCCGATGGCGAAACGGAAGATGAAGTTGAAGCAGAAGCTCTGTCAGAATATCTGTAGATAATTTAGTTATAAAAAAATATAAACATATCGATATAATATATAAAACAAAAATATTGTTTATATTGGTACGATATCGTAAGATATATCCGACAATATCGATCTCATGTGTATTCTTGCTCTTTTTTCCTCGGCCCCCACTTCGCCGCACTTTCTTAGGGAGCGGTACAGCGGTTTCGGTCGAACTATACTAGTATATTATATAGGTGTTCCAACGTTCCAACAACTTTTGGCACATAGTCCTCGGACATTTATTTATTATCTACTAATGAAACCAAAAAAAAAACTTTTTAGGAAAAACGAAATAAAATAGAATTCTTTTTTCACAATCGAGGTGTAACTGTGTTGATGACTTTTAAATAGCTCTCATGGTTCCCCTTAGTATGAGTAATTCTTGTAGATTTACTCGTAGATTTTCAATGACTAACAGTATTTTCCGTAAATCGGAAATAGCACTTGAGTATGGGAAGTAGATACCAACTACCAAAGAAGGTAAACCGACTTGCAAACAATTTTTTTTTATAAATTCTTATAGCTTTAAACACTGGTTTTTTTAATACGAACTAGCAATTATTTTGTATCTCTTTATCACGGGTTCAGCTTAGTTTAGGGTATGGTGATGCTTTGTAAACTAAGCAGCATTGATTTTTATTTAAAAAAAAACGTAAATATGCTTGTTTTGTTAGTTGGCGTGGACTGTATTTTACTAATTCAAAACAATAATATGACATACCTAGGTTGTAATAACAGAGATGTCTAAGCAAAGAAGGAATAGATAGAGGGGAGAGTGGCGTCGACATCAACACGTCTTTGAGTGCGCTTATTCGTCAACTCGCTCGAATGATTCACGCGAGTTGGCACCTTTTGATTTTACCTACTTTTTGGCCCATGCCCTGCCTTCAGTTAGACATTTCAGCCTCTTAAAAACATTACGTACTTATTTATTCATACCGAGCGACCAGCTTAGTTACATGTCTACTCTGTGAATGGTGCCGTGGTCGTATTCGTGAGGAGCCGGACCCGTAAATCTGCCGACCGGAATGGGTTACAGCATCACCGCCATAAATTGAGCATCCATAGTTTACGATTCACTGGGAAAGGAAAGGAACTGGCTACAAAAATCTATGCTAAGTAAAATTGCATTTCGTTTTCACATTTTGCAAAGCTATTGCAGGTTTATGCAAAACATTTCGTATCTACCTATTGGAGTGGGGAAAGAAAATCTATAGTACCTACTGGTATATTGCTATTATTAGATATATTAATTTAGCGCATGAGAAGGTAGGTATTGGAATAGATGATGACCTAGGTCACTACTGTTCCACTTATAGAAAGAGATATCGCCGTATAGTTTGTTTTTTAACCCCCTTATTCGTAATGGTCTTAAAAGAGTTGTTAAGTTGTGTCACTCATATCTCAGTCTTAAGTTAGCTGATTATTATTGGTAAGAGGGTAGATTTAAACTGTCAAACAGGTATTTTTATAGTAGGTAGGTACTATATTGACAGTAGGTAAGAATCACCTAATGTTAAAGTAGTTGTAGGAAAAAGTTAAATAAGTAGGTACTTTTACACAAAATTTTTGTTTTGTTTCTGATGATGTTGATGATTATGAGTGGGCGATATTTATGTAATTCCACTTCATAAAGGTAACAAGTATCAAATCAATAAAAACGGAAGACTACATTTTGGGGATGAAATCTTGGGGCATGATGTTACTGCCATTTTATTGGGTCATTCGATGTCAAGCCTCCATGACCTTGGGGAGGATCAAACTTATACTTTCATACGACATCAGACACTGCCGTCTGCCCCTGGCTTTGCTTGCGCGCACGCGATACCCTTATATATCAATCAGGTCGCGGCGTGATTTTCGGTCCTTCGTGAATACACCAATCTGAGAATCAGGTCAATCGCCTATGGAAACCCGAGTGTCTAGGGAACCCATCGGTGGATCCATTAAGTTTCGAAGGCACCCCTGGGTAGAACTCCTGTGTCAGTGAGCTGAGGTGAGGTAAGACTATCCCAATCAATATATTTCCTTAGTAAAAACAATTACAACTACTAATCGAAAATGTAAAATCGAATTGATAGGTAGGTATTACTTTCTGACTATCAAAAAATTAACAATAATTTTCCATATTTTTTTATGTTGCCCCGTTGCCATTGAATGTTCGCGTTTGGAGGGGTATAAAGATAATTAGGTAACTATCTAAACTTTGCGTTGGTGTTCTTCCAACACAAACTATATTCGTAGTTAACCTGTTAACATTCATAATGAATTCGTCAAACTACGAAAGTTTTTCTATTAAACGTATTTGAATAAAACCAAAAAACATACAATAAAAATAACTAAAACACAACTAATATACAAAACAATTATATTACAGTGAATGTAATCAGAAAGTTGTGTGGCTCATACTACTGAGTACAGCAATCACCATTCAAACGGCTTCAAATTGGCATTGATTCGAGGAAATGCTTCCATTTGCTCTGGCCCTGATTTAATTACAACAATAAAATCAGACTCTCGGCTTGGAACAGGAATTCTAGGGATCCTGAATTCTAACGAACCTCATACTAAATTCTACTTGCAGAAGGTAAACTACGTTTCTGAACATTTCAATTTGTACTTACAACATCAAGTACTTTATTCAGCCGCACTGCTGCGTTGTATAAAACATGTATCTATGCTAATTTGTTTTTTTTTTGTTGGATAAAAAATGCAAACTTTTTAGTTTATCTTCTGCAAAATTTCAAAGTTGAAAAACCACGGCTGAATCTTTTCGTGTCGAGCCTCATTGATATGCAAGAGAATCGTTTATTACTTTGCATGGAATTCCCTCTGCCTCAGTTTCACTCAGAGGATCAATTTATTCAATGTTTGTCTTCGTTTTAGCTGCTTGGAGAATTAAAAACAAATCAAAATTGCTCATTTTATTGCGATTGGGTTTTTCCAATGATAATTATTTTCAGAGCTTGGCAAATATTTTTGCTATTCTCTGAAAATCATTATCGACCTGACAAATCGGGAAAGCAACCGCTCCAAAGCAGTGTAAGTAAACAAACATTAATGTGCAACATTTCGGAATGCGAGATTTTAGTAAATAGCAGGATTTTCCGGCCTGTTTGTAGGCTTTACAGTGATATGAAACGATTTATTGTTTGTAAGGATTTAACAAAAAGCGAGTTCGCGTTCGAAAACCCTGTTTTAGCTCCTACTTAAAGTTCGTTAAATGGTCAGATTTAGTTGGCCTTTCAAACTCCCACAACATTTAAGCCGCCGTTTTTAATTTGTTTCCGTTTTTTGTATTCTTAGATTATCAATAATGTTATGACAAAACTCGTGTCAATCGTGTAGATAGTTGTCAGTCATGATTCAGATTCAGATTTAGATTCAATAACTTTATATCTTTAGGCTTACAAAATAAACACTTAGACAAGACAAATTTCATTAAGTTAATTATTATAACAAAAAAGAAATAAGTTGTTATTGATTTGTCTTCACTTCAATTTTTTGTCCACTATCGGAAGAACTGAAAAACATGGTATTGCAAATATCATGACTGCGACTTCTTAGGGCAAAGGCAGCATGGACGTCTAATAAATGTTGTTTAAATTAACATAAACGCATTCTTTGACCACCCTTACCAGTATGTTGCTTAACGGGTCTATTAGGTAGGTATAAGATATTATGTGAATAACTAAAATAGCTAAAATAATTTAAAGACCTAGCCTTATGCTATTCCATCCGGTATTTCCAACAGCATAGATTATTCCACCGACTCTGTTGGTAAATATCGCACCAAAATAATCATAACTATTCTAAACAGCTGTCTGTCGGATTGCCAAACTTTGCGGAGCGGTTCTACTGCAGTTGCCTTGTCTAAATATCACTCACAAGCTCTGCTTAGATTGGGGCTACGTGATGCGGTGTGGATTGTCCAGAATTATTTATTTAAATATACTAATTATCATCAAACAATGCACAAAAAATCTTTTCTGGCTTTTTCCTGTCAATAATGGAGTTCGCATTCCGTATTCCAGCAAGATAACGTATCGGATTACAGGAGATAAACGAGCTTTCTTGCCGCGCGATGGTTGCCATGCCATCGTTAATGCATCTGCGGCTCTCTGTTTACAAAACAAATAGGAACGAATTTGTTTATTCGATGTCGACATTCCAATGAACTTGCATCAAATTATGACCTGTACCTTTCTTACTGGGGCCCTTTTAAATTTATTGCTTTACTATGGTAATGGTGTCATCACAGAATTACACATTTTAGTTTCCTACCTTTGATAAAAGGAAGTACAGATACACTTCGAAAGTGACAAGGTTGTAACCATTCCGTCTAAATCTCCGTGAAAATGAGTCGTTCGTCAACTCACACCATGAATCTTGTCCCAACTGGTGTGAGTTGACGAATCGTAAAAAAAAATATTATTTTCATTCTGCAACTCACACCACCAATTGCAACACACATCAAAAAACTAGTTTCTTACAAAATATTTTTTAAACTTACTCGATCCAACCACTTAATTAATTATTGGTACCATCTTACCGGGTATTACAATCTATCATCATCATCACCAGCCTATAATAGTCCACTGCTGGACATAGGCCTCCCCTAATGAGCGCCATAGATGGCATCATTATTTGGGGGTTATTGCCCATAATCCCCACGCTGGGCATGCGGGTTGGGGATCGCAGTTCGGTGTAGTTGTTCTGCAGAAGGCGCTGCTGCCCGCCCCCCGGTGTGTTTCCCTTAGTCGCCTCTTACGACACCCACGGGAAGAGTTGGGGTGGTGAAATTCTATGCCGGCACCACACGGCCTATTCTATGCCGGCACCACACGGCCTATTCTATGCCGGCACCACACGGCCTTACAATCTATACTAATATTATAAAGAGGAAAGATTTGATTGTTTGTTTGTTTGTTTGAATTGAATAGGCTCCGAAACTACTGGACTGAGTTAAAAAAATCTTTCACCATTAGAATCCTTAATTTTCCGTGATGAACATAGGCTATATAAAATTTTCAAAAAAGTTAGGGATCCGCATGAAAAATTCAATAATTGAACCGTGGGCTGTATATTCAACCTCTTTTTCTATTATGGCGCGTCAGAATAGAAAAAGAGGTTGTATAGCGCACGGTGCTTGCTTTTTCTCTACGGCCAGTGTCAGTTTTGGAATGTCGAGTCAATGTCAAAAAACCCAATACTGTAAAAAAGTAAAGATCCGTATGAAAACTGTGAAACCCATCGTTTTAGTGTGTATAATTTCTGAAATTTTTGTTTAATACCCGTGCGAAGCCGGGGCGGACCGCTAGTAGTGTATAAACCGGTTGAAACGTCGGGAAAAATGGGGTAATAAACGCAAATATGCTTATAAGGTTTATAAGTTAAATTCTATCAATATTTAGTTAGCAGAATTGGGCTCCTGATGGATTCAGTCAAGAGTCCAATTCTGCTAACAAAACGTCTACCTATACTATTAACATACAAGATGAAACTTACACCTTGAGAGTTGAGATGAACATTTTTAATGCGTTTACTACCAAGCTTGAGCTGGGTAAAAAGTTCCTGAAGAAAGCTAAGTAAGTCGGTGGCAGTCAAAGTGTTAACTTGAATAGCATCAGACATATTGAATTTCAATAAATGACTACGATCATCTCAAGAAGCGATGTTCAAAGAGACTTTACAGCAAAAACCGAGATCAAGGCAATAATAATATTTGAACGAGGGAGATAAAAAACTATTTTGCATAACAAATAACCGTTGTCTTTGTTCTCGTCCCTATGAATTTCAGAAAGTCCGCAAATTCGTAAGTTTATATATTTCGTAGACATCTACATATATCTATACTAATATTATAAAGAGGAAAACATTGTTTGTTTGTTTGAATTGAATAGAATCCGAAACTACTGGACTGATTTGAAAAATTACTTCACCATTAGAAACCTTAATTTTCCGTGATAGACATAGGCTAAATGAATATTTTCCTCTTTTTAATACTCGTGCCTCGTGCGATGCCGGGGCGGACCGCTAGTATACCTATACTAATTGTATTTTTTAACATAATGTACGCAAGAAACCAAAATCGATAACCACTCGGTTGAATACACGAGTTTTAATTTATAGAACTACGCAGGGATTTATGGCTGGTAGCTGTATCAGGGTATGCTTGTCATTTTAGTTCAAAGCCTCTCAAGTTTCGGCTAAAATACAATTCTACAACATCTTGTTAAAGAAGTATGGTAAATTTATGACACAATATACAGTAACTTTAAAGGTTAGCTTGGATTGTATACAAATTAATTTGTTTGCTTTTACATAAGGCTTGCTATGTTAATTTTATCGAAAGACTATAGTTTAAAAATACCTAATCTTTTCATAGAAATTGAAATCTAAATTAACAAGTAAGCGAACGATGAATCATGAATCAATCATCATCAATCCATCCCTTGTCTTGTTGTTGTTGTTGAACGATGAATGCTACTGTACCTTTTTAGTATATATTAAATAAAAAACTCGCACATCATGAATTACATGTATATTTGAAGATAACTGCACCTAACTGCGATCCCCAACCCGCATGCCCAGCGTGGGGATTATGGGCAATAACCCCCAAATGATGAATAATGCCACATGGCGCTCATTAGGGGAGGCCTATGTCCAGCAGTGGACTATATAGGCTGATGTTGTTGTTGTTGTTGAAGATAAGCAACTTGCTGAACCCCCCCTTACTATCATCCCTGTTGCGTCTTCATCTTCATGGCTTAAATGCAGCCAACAAAGGACCGAAGCAGTTGTTTTTAAAATTATGCCGGAAGCGGATGGTTCAAGGAAGCGTAATTAAAACTTAAAACTTGTAGCTATTATGGAAAAGCGGGGCAGAAATTTGCAGTGTGCCAAATGTTGGCGAAGCACGTGTCTGGTTTGGGAAACTAAAACACGAAGTGGATGGCTTGAATAAGTGTACATTTGATGGAACAATGATACTTAATACAAATTCAATATGTCTATCATGGATTTAACGAAGTGCATCCACGCAAATGGGTGATGAGTGGCGTGACAAAAAACCAGGTGCGCTCGATACATGCTCGAAAATGGGGTCCATCCCTTGTCCAATTTCTAATTTCAACAGAATAGATACAAAGTTGTGACATTTTAATTTAAAATTAAAACCGGTTTTTGTATTGTTGCCCGTCGGTTTCCAGAGTGTTCCGTGCTCTTGACGGCTTTTGTATCAAGTTATGAATGTTTTAGAATGAAGAACAGTAGGTATCTATAAAACACATTTTAGGTCGACAGTTTTTGGTTGGAAAGCATATTGAAGACTGAAAATGTATTCGGCATTTTTTAAATTTGAATCACGCTATTTTTTGGTTAAGGGGGAATATGAAATTAAATATTTACACAATACGAAAGTGACAATCGAAGTCCAGGCTAGGTTTGAAATGCCAAACGGAAGCCGATTACGATTACCAGTTGAGTTAGACAATAGAGCCGCTGGTTAATGAAGAGTTACTTATCCTGATAATATTATAAACGCGAAAGTTTGTATGTATGGAACTTACAACCTTATTTTTACAAATTGGATGATTGTCACTCTTTCACGCAAAAACTACTAAACGGATTTTGATGACAAACTGGGTACACATCTGGAATATTATATAAAACAGGCTACTTTTTATCCCGAAAATCCCACGGGATTGGGAGTTACGCGGGTGAAACCGCGGGCACCCAGCTAGTATAATATGAACTCATCATGCCTCTTCGATATAAACGATGTTCGTAAATGGCGTTAAAATAATTTAAATTAAACAAATTCAAATGATATTAACCTATCGAAAAGTTAAATGATAACCGCATTAGCCCACATCTTGCCTACGGGGTTACCAGAAAAGGAAAGTCACGAACTCATCTCGGGAACATTTCAACTCCCAACAAAATAAATATATTTCGCTGATTCCAAGCGAAATTTGCAAGTCTGCCAAGAATATTCGTACCAAATCGTTTTCCTATAATTGGAGTACATGTGAAATTTGTATTCAGTAGCGCATCCTTTGCGGATGGAATTTGGATGTTTCGCGGGCCTTCATCATGCGTGGTTATTGCCGCCGTTTATGAACCTTCTGCGTGTCGGCTACAGCATTATTAGCCTCAGTTGGACTGCCGCGATGGCGGTACTTACCGCCGCCGCGCCGCCGCCACCGCTAATTAGTACTATAAAGCCTAGTCGCTCATAACCGATACTCATAACACAATCATGCGTTCACTATTTATGTTATTAAGCCTATTTTTATACTCTACTATTTTAATAATTTACTATAAAGAATGCGGCTTGATAATGTGGCATTTTATCAAGCCGCGTCGCAGTCATTGATTTTATTGATGCAGTAGGTATAGGTTAGGTCCAGATTAATCATCTTATTATTGCTTACGATATGTAAGCATAGCGTAATAATCGATACTTATGATAGTGTGAAAACGAAAGTGAGTACTAAGACAAATCTCACAAGGTTTATACAAATACTTATATTATATAACTTATTTATTGTTTTTTTAAATAATAAATAAAAAAAATGCGTTGGACGATGTTCCACTTCGAGAAATTCGTACCTTTCTCAACTTATTGATTTTACTCATGGACTCGTGTCATTTCGAGATAAAAAGTAAGTACCCTAAAGTACTTCCAACAAATATCAATTTATATCCATGACCACATTATAAGATCCTTTCTGCCGTGTAGCAGTAAAATGTTAACGCATAGACAGACATAGAGATAGAATAAATTTTGTATACCTACTATTTATAGAATACTATTATAATTATGGAGTATGGATTAGTAGGATTAAGTTGTATCGCTTGTAATTTGTAAGGATTTTAAAATATAATTTACCAAAATAAATTTAAAGCCTCAAGAGAATCAGCGGAAATTTCCTTTAAAGACAGAGAGTCCTGTAAAAACAATTGTTCCCTCGGGGCTACAGAGCTTCGATGGCAATTTACAAACAAAACGAGACAAGCAGTCAGAGAAAAATTATCTCCTCCTCATGAAAAATACGACTTAACAAAATGAATCTCAGATTGTTTTATCCAATAACGAGTAGAAAGAAAATCAGAGGAATACAAACATAACAGACTCTTTGTGTTCTGAGATATTTTTATAAGTTTCTGGATAGAATTCGGTCGTTGAACTTAGAGATTTATCAATCGAATTGTGTGTTATAATTGTTTGAAACGAATCACCTTTTTACGTAGGCAAGCCTATTTATTATTGTAATTCTGAAAGAGATTGGATATGAGTTTAAACTGTAAGGATTTGAGCCCTTGCACCTTTTTATCCCAAGTGCGATTACTGGCATGCGATTTTATTTTAATCACATTATTTTTTATAATTTTTAGTAATATTCTATCTGTCTTCGAATATAATCTTTTTAAATTACATTACCAAACAGAGGGTTTAAATAATTAGCTCTTTTGGCTCTGGGGATATATTGTTATGCATGTTTCCTTGAAACTTTCATAAAATAGAAATTATTCCACAACAAAATATACTGCAAAATTACATTGAAGAGTGCAAGCCGGGATGTGCAGCTCATTTCACGGCGACCGCACTCATATTTTACGCCATCCAAAGGCATTGTAACCAAACCTTATTGTTGCATCGTGTAAACAACCTTATCCCGGTGTGTTAGGGTATAAATTAGAAACGTTCATGCAGGATATAAATATTGAGAGAGCTTTCGGTAATAACGTAAGTAGTGGCGTGAAAACTTTGAGTTATCTGCTTAGGTTACCTGCTTACCTACTACATGCAAATACCATGAAGACATTATCTTTTGACATTATATAGTACCTATATAATGTAATTAATTTTTTAAACTGTCTTAATACTGACAAAACAAAGAACCCCAAAAAGAAAGAGGCATGACGCTATATGTATTACCTGCGTTAGCGTCATCTGTAAATTTCTTGACAGGACTTTTCATACATTCTTAAATAGTTTTCTGCTATAAAATACGAAGATAATACGATTTATACAGTCTTTCAAAGGAAGTACTTACCTATAAAACGATCTTGATCTTCTAAACCTTGTATCGAGGGTCATCTTATTTGAGAGTGCAGTAAACCGCCTTATCTCCCCCTCTTGTTAAGATAGACGGCGGCGTCTTCCTTAAATGCATTTTTGAGAAGCAAGTAGATAAGATTTAACGAACAAAATAATGTTGCTAGAACCGTATAAAAATGCTATAACATACAGCAATGAACTTCCTACGTGCTCAACAACGTAGCTGATATTGTACCAACTTTTATGAATTTAATATGCACTGAAATGGCTCAATATTGCAACACAACACCAACGAGAGTTTAAAGGTATCGAGCACCTGTAAATATGTACATACTAAGGAACATTGTTGGTTATTTTTACTGGTAGGTAACCTACCTCTCGGAGTCCATTTGAATTTCAAACAGAAGTGGATCACGTGCGTTGCCAAGTCGGCAGGATTGCGGGTCATAACGGAGCGGGCGGATCTTCCGTCACCTCAGCGGGACAGGTCCACTTTGCTCCGCTGACCTACATCCGCTTTGGCACAGCTCACAATCACCGCTTCAACTTAATTGTCTCGACACTTTGGCCTTCCTAACGATTGTGCTGCAATCCGCCGATTTAAGGGGCCGCATCGTCCTGTGCTCGGCTCTGGCTGCTGCGAACCAGCCGATCGCGTTCCCTCCACGCTGCGCCGCTCGCTTTCTGCATTGGAGAGGGCGCTCACTATGTAAATCACGGCTTTGTCGCAATTCGCTCGGACATTTGTTAGTAAAACACTTGTTCTGCTAAATTCAGTTAGGAATAATAAAAATACGCGGTTCCAAGAAAAAAACACATTGTTTGAATACCACGATGCGGCTATAAATTGTAATGAAAATAGGGGATTACAATTTGCCTTTGTGAAAGCGTCGTCGGATTGCATTACTGGGGCGCACCGTGCCGAGGTCGGGCGGCGCCGCGGCGCGACGCCACAAGAAACTTGATTAAAAATTCTATTAGTTGAAAAGCTCAGACATCCTTAATACATTGGATGACGCTAGTTATCGTGTGACTTGCGGTTTACGGCTCTTATTGGATTGGATTGGCGCAACCCCTTGACTTTATACGAGCATTGCGAGGCTGCGACTGGTCATATAATTAACTTTTCCTTAGCATTTTGTGTTAAGCTGCAGTTCACTTGTCGGCTGACTGACTTTTTGAATTAATTTCATATTTTACTTTTACTTAAATAAATTCTTTAAAGATACCTACCCGATACTTTAACTGCTTGGTAGCGTCACTAGTCGTCCGGGGTGTAATAAAACTGGATATCACGGTCTCTTCGCTGAAAAGCACTCCCTCTTAATATTGTTATAAAACGTTCCTAATGTATTTAGGGCGGCAAAGTCACCCTGTAATCAAATTGGGCGAGGCATTGTCACCTTGTCGAATTTAATTGCTAATAGAGTAAGAGCTAAGCTTATTTTCCCCATCATTATTTCAAGGTTAGTTCCGTAAAAATTACTAGAGTTTTGCAAGTAGGTATGCTCATCAAAAAATTATTTGATTGAACTTTGTAAGACCCGATAAATAATATTTTTTTTAGGGCCTAACTAACCCGACCTTCCTAAAACTAACGTGCATATTAGCTGAGCTACGAAATAAATGTTGTGGTGTAAGAAAAAAGACAAAAGCTTCGGCCACGACGTATATATTTTGCACTAGTCGGACAGATTTACTAGCTCTCGCAAAGCTCGATCCAGCCACATCTCTTAGTTACACAACTGTTATCAAATCTTTTATTATACAGTATTTACAAAAAATATTAACCATTTATAAAAGTATATATAACCTTTTTTATCGAACTTTGATCTCCTTCAATGTATATGTATATGTATATATAGTCCAATAAATGTTTTAAAAATATATGTTATAATGTTTTAAAGATTTTACCCAAATATCCCACTATGTCTAAGATGAAAATTGATTATGGGATCAAGAAATCGACAGGATCCTCAATCAGTTTTTTTTATTATGAATAAAAATATATTATGTAACTTTATGAAATGTAAATCTTTTTTTATGCCGTAAGTTTTGTATTCATTCAATTTAAGGGCTGCGGATTTTATTTTACCAATTAAAATAATATAAACGTATTGTAGTAAGGCAGTTTTTATTTCTACATATAAGTTTTATAAGCATGTTGAGACATCATTATGCACATTTATAACCAAAGCAATGATTGTGGAAATCAGAACGTTTTCAGAAACATCCAGATGAATTTGTTCCTTTAGCTAGTCATATAAAACTAACAAAATGTTGTTTCACAAAGGTTGGGGTAGTCAAAGCTTAGCAAACCGTTTACTAGATTGTTCTTTGCTCATGCAGTCAACTCGCTCAACGTGAGCTCAGCAAATAAACCGAGACTTTATTTACATCGTGGTGTTGGATTTACTTTCTCGTAGTTGCTCCGTTCCAATTCGAGAAAATAGCCATTACCTAGGTGTTCTTTTATTTCAAAGGAATTCAGTTCCAAAGAATTATAAACTTAGTAAGGAATCCGGTTTCTTTTTAAGTCACCCCGGTATTTTGATGATTTTCCTCTTTTCTAAATTATGAAATCTAAATATCTTACTAAGAAGTAAATATGTAAGTACGACAATAAACTATTATCTGTTAATTTGTTACTAAATATAGCTTTAATTTTTAGATAAGGGATGAGAGATAAAATGCCTTTGTCCGTGCCCCGGACCTAAAGAAACGTTCCACTACTTTTTTCGCAGGTTTATTTTGAGCTACCTTAAATCTTATTTTTAATGGACTAAGAACTAGGTAATAAGATATGTAACTGCTCATACAGCACACTTGCAATGTCTATGTTGGATGCCAACGTGACGGTTCGTCGCCGTCTGGTCGCCGTACAGTGCTATCATTACTAGGAGCTTGCTGTAAAGCTAAATTTTTAGATTTATTTCGCGTAAAAATTTATCTCCTCGTTTAGAATAATTTATTTGGATGTTTATTGTAGGTACATAGGTCTTAGGCAAAAACAGTATAGTACCACATTGGGGTGCTACAGAATATCTTATTCAAGGTAAATATAATTCTGGGAATTAGACGTGTCTGATTTTGATTTCGCATATTTCAAGTGAAAAGCTAATGAATGTATGATATTCACTATTATACGAGTGCAGTCTAGTCTGAAGATAAGATTATAAAGCGCGAATTCAAACTAAAATAAAATAATTATCAGAAAGGTGAATTACATTTTATAATAATCTACAAAATAAAATTTTACTTGTCTTTGTCTTTGTCATTTTACTAAATATTTTGTCATTTTAAATAATTGAAATCTGAAAATCTGAAGTTATATGTATCTTTGGTGATCTCCACAGTTACGCTGTGTTAGCCTATTTGCAGACTAAAATTCAGCAGAAACAATCACATTGAATAGGATTGAGTATTTATGTTGATGTTGATGTTGATATTCCCAAACCAGTGGCACCGCAGCAAAGCAGCTATTACATCGCTAATGAACTCATTGTTTGCTTATCTAACGAACTGTATGCATCTGTTTTATTGGATTGACACGCGACCGCCTGCATTATTCATTTATAAGTACCTATCCCGTGACACATTTCACGCATTAACCAAATTATGAAAATAATGGGACTGAAAACAGGTTGAATCGGGCTATGGTTTAAACAATTTAGTTTGGATTGTATTTAGACGGTAGCTGTTTTAAAACCATTTATTTTCCATCATTTCAACCATGAACATTCTATTACCCCATGCGTAAAAGAGACTTACGCATGGGGTAAAAGTAGAATAGTAGAATTTTAATAAGGACAAGTAGGTGTTGTGGTATTTCTTCTCCCATACGCAGGCAAATTATTTGTTCATCAGAAAGATTTAATATGAACTTTGCCGTATAAATTTAGGCTTTTCATCTAATCAAAAACAAATAAATCAAGTGTCATTCATGACTCAGGAAAATTTTACAAGTGATACAAAACGGAACAAAATAACAACGACAGCGGTGATTCATCGAAAGCATGTCAAGGGTTTCAGTCATTATAGACCTACACTCTTTGTTAATGAGCACTCACTAATTGGTTAATTAGGGTACCGAAATAACAAAATATTTTACATAAGCAGTCGAAGAAAATGGTAGTAGCTAATAGGTAACCAGCTAATTAAACCTCTTATAATCCACCCCAAAGAAATTATAAAAACCATTACCGAAATTGGGTAGTAGTTTGCTGTATGAATTATTCCTACAATTGTATTCCCATAAAAGCAACTTTAATTATTTAAGTAGGGACTGTAAAATACGAGGAATCGGTGTGGGGCACGCGGCGACACGAGAGCTTGCGTGTGCGCTGGCCCACCTGCCAATAGGCTAGGTAATGACTCCTTATTGCAGTCGCATTCGTTATTAGCCAAAACGAAATTGCATCAAGTAGGTTAGGTATGGCGAGATTCTTACTGAAAATCATTCTAATAATCAGAAATAACTATTGGTTGGAGTGTAGTACTGTAAAGCAAAAACATTTTCACTCAGTTTAAAACGGTGACTTTTTTTTAAACAATGAGCATCATGGAGTATATTATAAATTCACTTGTAAATCGAAATTCCTCACTTGTTGAAAAAAGTACAGCTGTACAGCGGAATAAATACTCTATGCTCGCCACCGATACATCATTTTAAAGTTTGCTCCTTTGTAAGGAGGTTTGATTGATTTCGACCTCATTTCGTCTTCATTAAAAATATTTTCGTTTCATTAAAAATATTTCGTTCGAATAATGAATGTTCGAACGAGTCCGAGGTTCAAAACATTCATAAAGCAAAATGTGTTACATAATGGCCCTACGAAATCCATTTAATTTCGGGCTAATCGAAGCTAAAATATTGTTTTTTTATTTTCAGATCACATACGAGAGTTTTCATGCGGGACTCTTTTCTATCGAACATTGTACATGAATGAAGAGAGAAACTCGCTTTATGTTGGTGCTATGTAAGTAAATATACCTACTTTAATTTCTAGTCGTTCATAGAAACAATATATTGTTTTGTAAAAAAAAGTAATGAAATCAGGCTAGGGCCAAATTTGTCACCAATTTGTTTTTTCCCGAATAGCCTGCAAGGCAAAAAATATTGTAGAGTCCCATCGGACGGGTGACGAGCTGTATTTTGATGCAGATTTATGGATGATGTCTGCTCTCTGTCTTGAAAAGACAACTTTGCCTTCTATCTCTAGGGAAATTACAAGACTCGATTAGTTTTTAATCATTTCAAGTATTCTTTTCATTTTCTTTAATAAGAAATTTATTTAAATCTAAGAAAGGATGATTTTTAGAATTAATAGTTCGAATTTGTACTTACCTAACTAACCATCTAGGTTTATCTCTTAGATTTTATTACGATCTAATAATATGGTAGGTAGATTAACAATCCTCTTTTTTTTTTCAGGGATCATGTTTTCCAATTAAATATGACGGACATAAGTCAGTCGCACTGCAAGGTAATTATTTAACTTTTTGGAGGAGTCAGCCCAAAAAGCTTTTCTCTTGCTCTTTTTAAAAAACTACACATTCGGTTAAGACATCCACTTTTCCTTCAACGCATCTTGCTTCCACACAAAATATTCACATTTCACTCGCAAGCCTTCCTTTGAAGAGAAAACCATACCAAGTGCACTTTACTCAAAGAAAACATGAAAGTGAAGTTAAATGCACATTGAAGGATTGTTCAGTTTTGTGTGTTGTAATTGAATGTAGGTTTTATCTTTTTAGAGGGACAATTTGTTGTTGGAAGCGAGTAATGTGGCGAGGTGCGTCAGTAAAGGGAAATCTGAGCCATTCGAGTGCAGAAACCACATAAGGGTTCTGCAGCCTTTGGGAGACGGGAAAAGACTCTATGTGTGTGGGACGAACGCTCACAGTCCTAAAGACTGGGTCGTATACGTGAGTACAATGGAAATAAAATATATCTATGTATGAGCTAAAAACAAACGTTATTATAAAGCTATTTTTTTTTTAGCTAAATTTAACTCATTTACCACGACACGAATACGTTCCTGGTATTGGTCTAGGGGTGGCAAAGTGCCCTTACGGAGCTAAAAACAAACGTTATTATAAAGCTATTTTAATTTTTTTAGCTAAATTTAACTCATTTACCACGACACGAATACGTTCCTGGTATTGGTCTAGGGGTGGCAAAGTGCCCTTACGACCCCGCAGATAACAGCACAGCAGTGTGGGTCACGGAGGGCAACCCTGGAGGGCTCGAAGCCGTGTACGCGGGGACCAACGCGGAATTTACGAAAGCAGACCCAGTCATCTTCAGGAATGACCTGTTTGACTTTTCAACGGGACAGAAGAAGTATAACTTTAAGAGGACGTTGAAATACGACTCAAAATGGCTTGACAGTAAGTTTTAAACACAAACTAATTACTATAGAAGATGAATAGATCCCACAAGTCCGTGGTAGATCCTTACTACTGTAGCTTAGTAACTGTAATCCATATAATTAAATAACTATTATTCCATCCTACCTGCTTTCGTATTAAAACAGTGTTTTGTTTTAGAAACCAACTTTGTTGGGTCATTTGACGTGGGCGAGTACGTGCTATTTTTTTTCCGCGAGACTGCCGTTGAATTCATGAACTGCGGTAAAGCGGTTTACTCCCGGGTAGCCAGGGTTTGCAAGCAAGACACTGGAGGGAAGCATATACTGAACCAAAACTGGGCCACCTATCTGAAAGCCAGACTCAACTGCAGCATACCAGGAGAGTTTCCCTTCTATTTTGATGAAATACGTAAGTGTTTTTAAATTTAATTATTTAGCAAAGAGTTGTTACAAAAAAATCTGTTTTCATGAATTTTAGAAAAGTTTGGGGTTTGAAACAAATCCTATACGGAATGGAACTTTATTTATTTTGTAGCTTGCCAAGCGTTTTACCGGAATTAAAAGAAGCTTAGTGTTGTTCTAGTATTTACAATTTATTTTTTCTTACAGAGAGTGTTTACCAAATGCCAGGCGACCCGAGTAAGTTCTACGCGGCATTCACGACTGGAGCCAGCGACGGCCTCGTCGGCTCAGCGATCTGTACCTTCTCTATGGATGACATTCAGGATGCTTTCGCTGGGAGGTTCAAAGAGCAAGTAAGTCTAAATACGATACTAGAGTTGCGTTACTAAATGAGATTTCTACCTAATGAAAGGTCCAGTAGATTTTAGTAGGCAGCTTGTAGCTGTGGTTGACAGTATTTGAGTTTAGCCTGATGGCATAAGGAAACAAAGATAGTCTTTTATCGGGTAGTTTTGGTAAGTGGTAAGGTACTACTGAGTACGAACTTAAATAACAACTTCCCATTAACATAAATAAATAAATAAATAATACTGGACAATACATAATTTTTTTTTTACTATACATAGAAAGTGTCCAGAACACCCTGAACAAATATTTGCAGATCATACAAATATATGTCCCGAGGCGGGAATCGAACCCGCAACCTCCTGCGTCGCAGGCGGACCCTCGCCCACCGCGCTTCAGAGGTCGTCGTTGAGTAGATATTATAGATACATAAATAAGTATTTTCCGTAAGTTAACACCAGTCATGTCATATAAAGTTTCGAGGCTTGATCTTAATTGTTCGTTTTGAGCTTCCAAAGTCCAAAGTCGAAGTTAGTTCAACATTTTGCAGAATTTCTCGAAGCTTCTACACATGCATTTATAAGTCGGAAACAAACTTCTTCCACAGATCGCGGAACTTTGCGATTTTGTTTCTTGACTTTAATACCGGTTTCCTTTTCTTTGATTGCTGGTTATAAAAAGGAATAATAATAACCTAACATAAAACTGCCATTATATGTTTTTTAACGCACGTTAGATTCAGATTAGTGTGCATAGGTCTATGAAAACAAATACTTATTACCTATATATAAATGTCGTCATGGAGCTCACCGACCGATACATCAATAGGTACCCATAGCACTTGCTCGTTAACTTTGAGGCTAAATAATTTTCTGTATATAGACAGTATTATTAACCTATAATGTGTTATTTGTCTGTAAAGTGGAAAGATTTTATTGTTTGTTTATTTGAATAGGCAGAAACTACTGGCCTTATATGAAAAATAATTTTACCATTAGTATCCTAGATTATCCCTGATGAACATAGGCTACAGATTTGTTTCTAATAAGCTAGGAATCCGTATGAAAACTCGAATAATGTAACCCAACGTGTAGAAAATAAGCCGGGGCGGGTCGCTAGTTTATTTATAAATATATGTGTATCATGTTCAGGCCCAACGTGTAAAAATTAGCGGAGCGGGTCTTTAGTTTGTTTATATATGTATGTGTATTTATCTTGTTCAGGCGTCATCGAGTTCAGCCTGGCTGCCGGTGCTTCGGGCGCGAGTGCCGACCCCGCGGCCCGGGACTTGCGTCAACAGCACCGAAGCCCTGCCCGATAACGTGCTGAATTTCATCAGGTTCGATTCTATTTTCTTATAGATAGATTCATATATTTATTGGCATCAAACATGGTGTACAAGTGGTATAAAATGAATACAATAATGTGCTCATGTCTGGCCAAGGTCTAGCATGTAATAATACAATACAGTAATACAATAAAAATTCTACAATAACACAATACTTACCAATAATAATTTAAAATTAAAAACGAAAGTCAATACAGTTATAATTTAAGATTTATATAAGACTTTTTCTTATTGAGCCTACACAAAACAATTTACTAAACCGTGTCGGTTATTTAGGATATGCTTATTCCAATTCCCCCCTTGAAAATCGTAACCTCTAGGTTAATTCTTTATTGGAGTTTGGTTTGTTTTGGTTTTAAAGGATATATCCTTTGACCACAAAAATAGCTTTATGGTAAGGGACAATATATCCGACAGTGTATCGTAAAGGTCTAGAAGACAACAATTGAAGAAGTCTTGTAGATAGGTCGTGGTTGTAAAAATAAGAGCAGGCAGCGAGTTAGATTTAACCAAAACCTCGAAGCCAATAAAGGAAGGACAAAGGCTTCTCTAAGCTGTTTTAAGTGGTTAGATAAGTATACATAATAAGTATACATAGGTACCTAAATATACTCAGACTAACTGTCTGAGTACCTACCTAAAGTAATCTTTCTAGTAATTAACTTTTTTAAAATTTCTTTAAATCTTGAAAGATGAGACTAAATACATAGTTTATTTGAGTCGAGAGTTTATTTTCAAAGAAAATGAAAGTATCACGTTAAATTCGTCTTCATAGCTGAGAATGCGCATTTATTTAAATTAAACACTGGAACCTGATCTGAAATTAGCAAATGATTCAAAGTAAATGCCTTTAACCCGTACCATGGACTAGCAATTTCGTACGCCTTTGAAATATTCAAGGTCTGTAATAGATTGGCGGCAGGCTTTCAATGGGAGCGCGTTCGCCACGTCATCAATTAGGGAGAATGTGACCCAATTAGAGAACAGAACAACCGCGCCGTGAACTAATGCGTGGTCCGTAACCTTGTACTGATTACTCTGCTGTGCTACAAGTAAATATCTATGTGTTACCTAATATGTACATATGTATAGGGATAGAGTTGGGTAAAGGAAATCACGACATAAAGAGCTGAACAAAATTATATTAGTTTTTTTTATTATAAGCTTCTAAAGTACTGTAAGTACTTAACTAATTTTCAGTCGTAACAGTGAGATATTTCTTTATGTATGCAAATTGTAATTTTTGATCTACTATATACATATGTCTGTATCAAAATCAACCAATTAACTTATAGGAATCCCATTTTGTACAAACTAAACTACCAAAACAACTGTAATTTTCAAGTTATTTTGTCATCAAAGTGATTAAATTATTTTTATACGTAGTTCAAATTATAAGATCTATTTTGATAAACCGATAAACGTATCGGACCGTCCAGAAAGTCATTACAGCTATTATTGTCCAATTTGATTTAAATCGATGAAAATAAATACTGTTGTGTGTTTTACAATCGTGTTTTATAACTGCCCTCTAGTTCTGGATGATATGGAACGTAGGTTTCTAAATCTAGGTATAATCATATGGCTAATAGATAAGCTGGTTGCGTAGGATTCATATGTTATTATTGAATTCATATCATATTTTATTTTATTTATGAAACAAAATCCACAGCTCTTAGTTCTAAATAATAAAAAGATAAACTTATAACATAACCTACAGCCAAAACAGACTGACTTAAATTCCTTAACACCCCTAGTAGTGTCATTTATCACTCTGACTACGTCAATAGGAGAAAACAGAGCGGGAAATAGCAATGCTCTAAGTTAGCAGACTATTATAATTATTAAACAATAATAATTTTCCAAATCTGTATATAATTGACGGAGAAATCGATATAAATACTTAAAAATACGTATAACCGAAAATGGAAACTCATGTTCCTTTATTTTTTGTCGGTTAAGTAAAATCTAACATATCTCAAACGTCTTCTCAAACATCCTAGTAGCCTATGTTCTGGCGTAGTTGATCGCCTGAATGTAGCAAGACATTCTCTGTTACCAGATTTTGATATTTGCGGCACTGCCAAAGCCGCCATGGCAAAGTGTTTTAATTAGGTTAAACTCATTGCCTATGGTATATGGAAATCCGACTTATAGGTCCCACCCACTGATGGACTCCGCGGTGCGCTACGAAGGCGATGCGCCGGCGTTCTACAAGCGGGACCTGGTGCTCACCACGCTGGTTGTCGACAGACAGTTCGTCGACATGCTCGGAGATGACATCACTTACACGATATTCTACGCAGGCACAAGTGAGATTACATCTGAAATAGATTATATTGAGAAGAGGATGCCGGTGTGTTTGGCGCTCCTCCCAAAATGTAGAGTCAGAGTAGGCCTCTACGAGGAAGCGCATGGCATTGTCAGTTAGAGGGATCATGTTGGCCCACAGATTCACGAGTGGCTGTGCGATTGTAAAGATACCTAGCCAAGCTTGTTTAGAGCGTACTGCTAATCTTTTGTTAAGTGCGACGCACACACATGCTCATGGTGTGTTCCTTCCTTAGAACGTTTTTTTATAATTAAATTACTCTTTTACTATAGCTGAAATATGTACCTACATTTGTATGAAGTTAATATAAATATATTGAATTGATGAATGAAACTACCAGCACCCAGTCCGCAGAAGGTATAACGCAAGCTGTATAACCCGTCCTGAGCAAGCAAGGTGGCCGAACAAGACTAATTAGGCCGTGGGGTTCAGCGATATAAGCCTATTGGAGATAATCGTTCCTGTGCCCCCAATAAGACGGTCGTATTCACAGGGGATTCCACCACCAACAAAACGACTTCTGATAACAAAATTACTGATTTGCGACAAAATTGCAGTGTATAGTGGTGCAAAATTCAATCTAGGTCTGGTTGATTAACAATAACATTGATTATAAAATAATATTAAATTTAGTATGTAATCATATTGATCTAAGCAAAATTATATGAAATTCACATTATTCCGGCACAGACAACGGCGAAGTGTACAAAATAGTGCAGTGGCAAGGCGGAGGGTCGCGAGTGGCGGACGTGTGGAGCGCCGCGCGCGCCGAGCCCGTCCGCGCCCTCGCGCTCTCGCGCCGTCTCGCCGCGCTCTACCTCGCCACCGACCATCGACTGCGACAACTGCCACTGAGACTCTGTGCACACAGGTATATTGTATATCCCACATTATCCAAACAACAGTGAGTCTCCTTCCAAGTATCCTAAAAGTGACCGTCCGTTCCGCGCGCTCGTCCTCTACCATCGTCTTGCAACCTGCGATGCCTTCACAGGTAAATTGTATGTCTACACAGACAGAATTTAACTTGCAAGATAATCCAAAGACCTTCGATGCGCTTGCGCTCTCACGATCATCGACTGCGATCACCGTTAAGACTGTGTGCAGTGAGATGAAGCATAAAGAAATAAAATACCAACGTTCATTTGACAACAACACATTACAATAGTTCCTTGTCAAAAAAACTTTGGTCTAGAGTCTTTGATCTTTGGTATGGAAGTGCTACGGATTTTTGAATATTACTGTACTGTATTTAGAGAGGTAGATAGATAGATATATTTAATACTAATTTACTAATGAACATTTCGCTGTCCTCAACCTTTATCCCCGTGACCCTATCGCTTGCCTGCCTTCTCTCAAAGTAAATTTTCACCATTGTGGTTTTGTGAAAGGTTTCGTTTAAGCTATCCATACCTTCCTACTATGAGTTTCCATCTTAAACAGCCAGGTACAACACAGTTAAGGTCCGCTATTTGAACAACATTCACCCAATCCCGTATTAATATTGAAATGTTGACCAGACTGCGTAATCGGCTTACGACGTAATTGACAAACTGCCCTATCCCTGGCTGTAAGCCGATACGGCCGCATTTGCTCACTATTATCGTACCTATAAGTGCAAACAATGAAATAAATTAGCTTATTATCCGGCTTAACGCTCCGAGATATAAACCTTACCTACTTTGTATTCGGATGAATCTTTGTTCTTTGCTAGACTCTAAAGTGACACTGTATATAAAGTATCTCTTACAGCGTCTAGAGTGCCATAAATTTGGCGTCCACTAATCGAATCTTTATTAAATCCGTTTCCCGTCTACTAATTGAATCTACTTTGTTTGGTACCTAATTCAAAGTATGATTTGATATATGTATACATTTTGTATATGGGTACATTCAACCATAAATTGACAAGGTAACATTCTATCACACTACCACACTCCCTATCACAGAAGTACGGAAGGAAGGTTTGTTAATTCTTTGTTGCACCAAAAAAGTATATTCAGGCCATATTTAGCAGTAAACGGGGAGACTTGTAGTAGACCCTTCTTGAAGAAGCATAAGCTACTGACTTTTGTTTCCTTTTCTATCTTCGAGTGTGGGGTTTTCATTTTTGGTGGCAATTAAATTTAACAAAAATATCAGCAACAAAATAAAATATTTTAATTATAATTTAAAAATCGTATAAGCCTGTTTGGTTTAACTTCGTTAACTTCGTGGTCCCCGGTGCTATCCTCACTATCCTGAAGCTAAGATTCGTCAGAAACATTTGTCAGAAGATAATAATATTGTGTTCGAACAATGCTTCCGACGAATAAAACCACAAACTTCTGTGATAACTGATTTTACAGTGCAATTGATTATTCAATATTTAAATCCATATAAATAAATCTAATTTTGACTAAATATTATAATTTAATATTTACAAACAATCCTTTGTGATATAAAACAATGAATTATTTACAAGATTACGTTTTTCTTACAAGTTTCACAAGTAGTTTTTTTAAACTTTAACATTGTTAATTTAATAATAATAATAATAAAAGCCTTTATTCAGATACTTAAAACTAAGTTTACAATATATACTTATAGTTTAGACATCGACAACCACCATTGTATCTGTTTGCTCAGATTTAGCAAAGGCCTCTTCCAACTGCTTCCAGTTCTCCCTTACTCGTGCAGTTCTAGACCAAGTCCGTCCTGCAGTCTCCCTTATCTCGTCCTCCCATCTTTTATATTGTCTCCCGCGTTTTCTCTTTTTGTCTCTTGGATACCAGTTCATAATTATTTTGCTCCATTTATCTAAGCCACGTAGAGTATGTCCCGCCCATCTCCATTTTAGTTTCTTTATCGTATAAGTGACGTTATTTATTTTTGTTTTGTTTCTAATGATTGTGTTTCGTACTTTATTTGATTTTCTAATGCCCAGCATGCTTCTTTCCATTGATCTCTGACATACTCCTAGTTTTCTGTTGTGCGCCTTCGTGAGAGCCCATGTCTGACATCCATACGTTAGTACCGGGAGCACACACGTGTTGAAGAGCGCTCTTTTTATTCTCAAGCTAGTTTCCTGATTCTTCATAATTTCCTTGTATGTCCAATATCTTTTCCACGCATTTCCTATTCTGGTTTCGATTTCTTTTGTAGTTTGATCTAATGGTGAGATTACTTGGCCGAGGTACGTGGGTACGTGTACTCTTGGACGTATTCAATTATAGTATTGTGTATATTAATTGGTTCTTCTTTGCTGTTGGTCATAGCTTTGGTTTTTAGCGTATTCATAGCAAGACCGGCTTTTTGGCTTTCTCTGTCCAGATCAATAAGCATGTGTGTAAGTTCAGCTTTAGAGGAAGAAAATATTATGATGTCATCTGCGAATCTCAAGTGGGTCAGCTTTTCTCCATTTATGTTCAGGCCATATTCTTCCCATGGCATTAGACGGAAAATTTCTTCTAGAACCGCTGAAAACAGTTTGGGAGATAAAGGGTCACCTTGACGCACACCTCTTTCAATTCGTATTTCTTTTCCTTCCTTTTCAAGTTTTACCTTTGCGGAGCTATTTTTGTAAATTTTTCTGATGATCCTTATGTACTTGTTTTCGATGCCTTGGTTCTTTAGTGCTTCCCAGATTCCATCGTGTTCGAGTGAATCGAAAGCCTTACAATAATCTATGAAGCAGAAATAGAAGGGTATGTCATATTCTCTACTTTTCTCAATTATTTGTTTGACTACGTGTATATGATCTATAGTTGAATAGCCACACCTGAATCCTGCTTGCTCTCTCGGTTGATTCTCGTCCAGTTTTTTAGTTAGTCGATTAAGAATTACTTTGGCAAATATTTTGTAAATGTTGGACATAAGGCTGATCGGTCTGTAATTGCTTATGTCGCTCTTATCGCCTTTTTTATGTAAGAGAGTTATGACTGAAGTTGACCACTGCTCTGGGATATATTCGTTTTTTATGACTTCGTTGAATAGGTATGTTAGTATAGGGACAATCAATTCTTTACACGCTATCAAGAATTCGTTACTTATTTTATCCGGTCCGGGAGCTTTATCTCTCTTTTGGGTTTCGAGGGCTTTTTCAACTTCTCTTGGTAGTATTGGAGGCACCGTATCCATATCATGTAGATCTGTTTCTTGTAGTTTCCCTTTCTTAGAATATAGATCGCGATAGAAGTTAGTAGCTGCCGTAAGTATGTCTGGTCTACGAATCATACTTTTTCCAGTATTGTTTTTCAACTTCGGTATCCATTCCTTTTTTTCAGACAAAACTTGTATAGCTTTTTTAATGCCTCCTGTTTTTGAAATGTAAGTTTCAAATGTTTTAATTCTATGTGTTTTTCGATCTTTCCTCATGCTTTTCTTTATTTGTTTGCTCAGATTATAAATTAACATTGTTAATTTATAATCATACAAATATATACTATATTTCATTTTATTTTAACATTTTGCCAGAGAAATATAGCATTCAAGCTGCAGCAGGCACCATAAAAAAACATGTAAGCAAAGATTCGCTATGACTCAAACGTTGTCGTGAATATATGCTTCCATTTTCTTATACTACATAAGACTTACTATTACTACATATGTAGTAAGTACATAATCTATATCTATATCTATACTAATATTATAAAGAGGAAAGATTTGATTGTTTGTTTGTTTGTATGTTTGCTTGTTTGTTTGTTTGTTTGTTTGTTTGAATTGAATAGGCTCCGAAACTACTGAACCGAGTTAAAAAATTCTTTTACCATTAGAATCCTTAATTTTCCGTGATGAACATAGGCTATATAATATTTTCAAAAAAGTTAGGGATCCGCATGAAAAATTCAATAATAAATTGAACCGTGGGCTGTATATTCAACCTCTTTTTCAATTATGGCGCGTCAGAATAGAAAAAGAGGTTGTATAGCGCACGGTGCTTGCTTTTTCTCTACGGCCAGTGTCAGTTTTGGAATGTCGAGTCAATGTCAAAAACCCCAATGCTGTTAAAAAAAGTAAAGATCCGTATGAAAACTGTAAAACCCATCGTTTTAGTGTGTACTAGCGGCCCGCCCCGGCTTCGCTCGGGTATTAAACAAAAATTTCAGAAATTATACACACTAAAACGATGGGTTTCACAGTTTTCATACGGATCTTTACTTTTTTTAACAGCATTGGGGTTTTTGACATTGACTCGACATTCCAAAACTGACACTGGCCGTAGAGAAAAAGCAAGCACCGTGCGCTATACAACCTCTTTTTCTATTCTGACGCGCCTTATTAGAAAAAGAGGTTGAATATACAGCCCACGGTTCAATTATTGAATTTTTCATGCGAATCCCTAACTTTTTTGAAAATATTATATAGCCTATGTTCATCACGGAAAATTAAGGATTCTAATGGTTAAAGAATTTTTTAACTCGGTCCAGTAGTTTCGGCGCCTATTCAATTCAAACAAACAAACATACAAACAAACAAACAAACATACAAACAATCAAATCTTTCCTCTTTATAATATTAGTATAGATATAGATAATTTCTGAAATTTTTGTTTAATACCCGTGCGAAGCCGGGGCGGGCCGCTAGTGTATTATATTTTTTGTGATAGGTTCAACAGACGTGAAGTCTTCTGGTCAGCCAATTGCCCATAATGCTGGTAATGCTATGTTTAAAGGAAATACATATATATAAGTGTAAAAACATAATTATGATAATCTGTTAAGTACTGTTATTTTCTTTGTAAATAAATACTTTAGTCCTGAGGGGATACATGAAGTCTCTTGTTGTTAATATTTTAGACAACGTAAAAAATCCTGTGATGAATTTACTTATATCAGTTTCCCCACATTGTTTCAACTCTAAGTACGTACATAAACAATCCTCTGTTTACGAAGGCGAGCTTCAGCTTACCCTAAACAACGGATTAGGAAACTACCCTTATTTATAGAAACAAGGGTCTTGTTAACATCATAAGCCGGAGTAAATTGTTCCAAGAAAAATGATTTTCCATATTGTCTGCCTACTGGAGAATAAATCTATTGGAACATCAATTTCTGCTGATCATCACACTAATAATAATAAACGTCTCAGTATTGATGTATGGAGGGATGGTTGTTCGTTCTTCAAGCCGAAACTACCGAAAAGGTGGCCGGGTAGACTTAATTCACCTGAAGTAAATCACCTGGGTAAATTAAGTGCTTCGCAGGGTAGACTTAATTCACCTGGGTGTATTAAGTGCTACGCACCACGGTAAACTTGGTGCACCTCGGTGAACAAAGTGAGACAGAAATTTTGCATAGATGTAGGTCTAGCATATGTTATTTCAGCATAGGTATTATAGGCTTTTTTCTCTCAATACTCATTTGCCATGAAATATAAATAACCATAAAATTTTACCATACCATAACGGTAACATCTTCTCATGAACCAAGAAAATCCATATTTTTCCAATTTTCGGGTGAATGCAAATTTGTGTGGGATTGTCAGTCTAGATTTATTTCGTCTATGATCTTATTGATTTGAAATAACGTATCTAAAGGCATCTTTTTAGAGCGCAAGCAAAGAGTTGCGGATATAAACTTCTCCGGCAGTTTCAAATAAAAACAAGATCCTTTAAGTGCGAGTGTACTCACGCGCTGACGATTTCAAACTTTTGCTAATTATGTATATATAAAATTGGTAAATTCTTCGACTTTCTTCAAAATATTTCAATCAGTATGAACACTACGATAAGTTAACAATTATCATGAGATTTACAAACCGATTATCATTCGATGCCCGTTATAAAGGTCTTTAAAAAATTTGACATCACAATAATTAGTACTGAGAATGCTTGTCATCAAATTATTTTTTATTCAACTCTGTACAGGCGGACGAAATGTACGAGTATTATAGTTTAAATTTCATGTTAGTAGCTGCGGTAGTTACTACGTCAATAGAAATGGAAAAAATACCAGACAGAGAGAGTCCGTAGACATTTATAATTTGGAAACCGACCTCGAAAGCGTAAAAATATATTGATATTAATCGCTCAGAGCTTTATTCAGTAGGTACCTTACCCTACTACAACTCCTTTAAAAGTTTTCGCAAAAACGCTTTGCCCTTAAAGCAATAAGTAGGTAAGTATTATTAGCTGTCTACATCTTTTTCTTGACAACCTCGCAGGAGGTTGTGGGTTCGACTCTCACCTCTGGACAAATGTCTGTACGAACTGCAGATATATTCGTTCAGGGTGTTCTGTTCATTTTCTATGTATAATTAAAAATATCTATTTATATAATTATTTATTTATTGTATTAGGTATATCAGTCATCTTGTCCCCATAATACAAGCTCAGCTTCGGGCTAGATGATGCTGTGTAGATTGTCCAGCATTATTTATTTATTCATCATGCATTGATATTTGTCCAAGGTACGACAGCTGCGTGCGATGCGTGCTAGACCCATACTGCGGATGGGACAAAGAAGTGGGTGCTTGTAGGCCGTACGTGCCAGGGTTACTCCACGACGCGACCAACTCCACCCCCTCAATCTGTGAGACCAGTGCTCCGCTGAAGACGGTCCGCGCGGGGTACGGCCAGAGCGTGCATCTTGCTGCTTTTGGCATCACCCCCGAGGCGCTTAAGGACCAGCTGGTGGTCTGGTTCCATCACTCCAGGGAGAAAGGGAGATATAAGATCAGTTACAAGTGAGTATTGAAGGTGCCTGCCTGCCTATAATGGCACTAACAACAATCTTTATAGAATCCTGCAACCAGTCAGGAACTTCATGACTCGGTTATAATCATAGCATCTTTTGATATTTCGTAATCCAAAATTTCAGGATTTTACGTCAGTTACACATGAGTGAAGTTAAAATAAAAAGTGACATGTTATCTCTTATTTCAATAAAAACATCTAAGCCATCAGCTTAAATCACAAGAAAGCTCTAAAAACGTCTATTTTTAAATGCTTAAAAACCTTTTCCGCGACGATTTCTACCTAGCAACTTGTATTACTTCCTACTGATGAAATTGAATTTATTTCATTTAATTTAATGCAGCTGGGACAAAGTACTGCAGACATCGGAGAGAGGGTTGGTTCTGCTTTCGGTGACTGAAGCTGATCGAGGTCGATACGAGTGCTATTTCGGCCCATCCCTCGTAGCGTCATATAACTTGGACATCGATGTACACAAGTGAGTATGATTTGTCAGTTATCCCATTCATTTGAATTCAACACTAATATTAGTGAAGTTTACAGTAATATTTAGTTAAGTTTAATTTTAGCTCCCATGAGCAAATATATAGTACCTTCCTACATTTTATAGTGCACCCGGTCTCATGTTGATAGCTGTAACCTATTGTTAGGTGAAAAAATTGGCTATGTTTCTAGAAGTTTCAAGTAGAAAATTCGTAACACTAACAAAATACTACTTGTCGTAATTTATAAGTTAAAATGACGAGTATTCAGCAATTTGGTGCTCACGCAAGAGCTAGTCACCTATGCAGGGAGTATGAAGAAAAATACTCGTACTGCCTACTAGAAAAAAATATCAAAGCGCGTATATTTTTTTCTTCAGGCCCCAAAGATTGGCTGGGCAGTGTTTGGTTTCACTTCCACCCCCTTCCAAACTTGCTTCCATTTAGTCGGTGGAATATGATACAGCTCTCGAGCGAGGAGCGAAGACTATAAACAAATGTTTGTGTAGATGCACGCAGCCGAGCAAATCGCAGGAGTACCGGCAAGTGTACTCCGACTGGTGCCACGAGTTTGAGAAGTACAAGAGCGCTATGAAAGCCTGGGAGGTACGGCAAATGGTACGAGTACTTTTATTATTTTACCTTGTTCATTTATTAATTTGTGAAAAATAAGTATTACAGGGATGTTCACACATAAAATTAAGCGCACTGTGATCTACAAATTTTACACGATTTAGCAGTAAAGCTAAAAAAAATATTTTGCCTAAAAAGATTTTTTTGCTTTAGTTTTAATGAATTGAAAATATTGCGTTTAATAATTTGAAAGCAGATATCAAAAACTTTTCTTCTCTATATTAACAATAACTATACTGCTGCGTCAAAATATTCCCTACTGACTTATCTCTTATTATTTCACGTGCTTCTTCCCATAGCACTTTTTTGGTTTGATATTGTGGTTTCACATTATGATGCCCTTTCAGATTTGACATAATATTTTTAAAAAAGAAATAACTAATATTTTTAATGATTATTTACTTTTAAAACCAATTGATAACCATTGTGTCTGTTTTGAATCTACGAATCAGAACACGATGTCTAGAATCTCCACTAGAAGTCGTTAATTCTAATTCTAATTCTAAGTGGGGGAACTAAGATCTGCACTGACATCTCGCGTAGGAGTGTTTTGTGCATTATCCCCCTGCCTAACCAGGCCCTATCCAGCCCAGCTCCTTGAAGTACCGGAGCAGGACTTTTGGAGATTTACAGCTTTGTTTTAGCTTTTCTTGAGGTGTCGACGGGTTTGATGACTCTATAAGACTCTTCAATCCCGTTTTCCGTCTGGCCTACTCTGTGGCCGTGCAGTGTATCACCACGTGTTCCACAGTTTCCTCTTCCTGGAAGCAGCCACGGCACAGGCTGCTGTCTGTGGCACCAGTTTTGAGGAGGTGATGGTTTAGTTCACAGTGACCTGTGATGATGCCTACCATTAATTTTAGATCTTCGCGGCTCATCTTGAGCATCGTGTTTGTGGTCTTCCTATCTATGGAGGGGAATATTGATTTGGTGTGCTTGCAGTCTTTTCGACGCTCCCATATTTTTTGATGTTCTTTTTCAGAGTTTAGTTTTAGTCTATTTTTTACTTCTGCTGTGGGCGGGTTTGAGAGACCAATGTCCTGTTTTGTTGGGTTCGTTCTCGCTCCTTCCTTTGCTAGTTTGTCTGCATTTATGTTACCTGTACAAGAGCGTCTCTCTATCCATTCTATGCTGACTTTGCCTTGTTTAGACAGATTTTGTAAAGCGTTATGGCATTCTGCAACAGATCTTGATCTTGTGTCTGACTTTTTGAGTGCGTTTATCAGTGCAGCACTGTCTGTTTTAAAGACCAGATGCATCTGACTTGTCGGCTCTTTGATAGTTCTGTCCAGAAGAATCCGATTAGCCGCCAGTTGGATCCCCATTGTTTCAGCCTGAAAGGCCGTGGTGGCTGAGTTTAATGGTTGGGATTTTGAAAGCCCTGATTCTGAACAAAAATAGCCGCAGCCGGCTCCTGTTTTGGTTTTGGCTCCATCAGTGTAGATGTGATATGTACTGACGTCATGTGAGGTAGTCGAAGTAGAAGTAGAAGTAGAAGTCGTTAATTCTTAGTATGATAATTCCTTATTGAACCACTCGTCCTTATTGTAACGAACACCAAAGAAATTATAAAAGAAGAATCTTCTTCGAATAAATAACTACTATAGGCTTAGGCTGATTTACTATCGTTTGTTGTCGTTACGCAATAGACTTCAATAATATAAATAACTGTAATTATAACTTGTATGAATATTCAGGTTCAAAACAACATAACAACAACCTCTAAATTATACAACAGTTTGCAGGCTAGTTTACCTAATTTATATTTATTATTACATACTTTCTCTCGTAATAATAATTATGATTATTTAGTAACCTATAACAAGAGGAGCAGTGATATTCACGCGCTGTGGGCTAAGGAGTCTACACACCAAAGTCTCACAAGTTGAAAAAACTCTGTCAGCTGTCTACAATATTCAATACCAACCAACGAGCTACGTTACCTACATACTTTGATTTGCAGACTCCACAAGCCATCAGCGATTAAATACGTCACACCATCGGCCTAGTTTTTTATCTTCGATAACTAAATATGAGTTTGATTTCAGCATTGTTCGAAAAGCCTGAACTCGTCGAGCCAGCAGAGCATGGCGAACGAGATAGCGGCGTCGCTGCGGTGATAGGGCACAGCTCTTCGTGATTAATGATTACAGTACCTACGCCAGTAAACTATCCGCTTCCCCCACCCTTACTAAGCATTCTGTTCTCTCGATTTGATCAAGTTACTATACAATTTGGCACAGAGCATGGACGCTGCGTAATCAGTAAACTTTAGCGGCGGAACTGATTGCGCTTGCGATTTTCAATACTTGAAGTTGGAACGGTTGTAGGTACTTAGTTTAAACTTTTGGATTAAAATAAGCATTCAGTTTATTTCAGAATTATTTAGCTATGTTATTATGCTATAGGCACTCACGAGTCATTCATTATGTATCCAGATATGACGCAGCGTAAATCATATTATTTTTTATTTTCTATAATTGGTAAATAAGTGGTATGCCGACAGAAATATCCAGCTGTATCAAATCAATTACGCAAATGAATGCCTACGTAGGTAAATGAATAATCGAGAATCAATGGTAGGGGAAATGAAAGGGAAAGGGGAGCGAGGGATGATCTGTTAAAATAGATTTGTTGTCCGTTCCGGAGACGGCTCCTTGATGGATGACTGAATTCGGTTCAACTTCACCAACAACTTTTCTTTTATCTAACAAACATTTCTGTTAATGGGTGGGGTGAATGAGGATAGTTTTGGTTACGTACTTAGCCCTTGTCTCTAGTAAAGCACATTTGTCTACTGAATATGTCATGACAAGCGGTTTACCGTAATAAGGTAGTGAGTTGGCGACGCAAGACTAGAACATGTGCGTCAAGTATAAGTATTGTCATCGAGACAGATGTTGCAGGAAATTGTTGACAAAAAGTCGCAGATGAATTGACAAAGTTGCAAGAGCTCTCCGTAATGTTTCCGGTGAATGCTGTGTGATCTATTAATGTTATTTGAACGATTATTATCTGCTATCGGAAATTTTTGACATAATAAAACTTGCGAGCATATGCGTTTTGCAGAGATGATATTTTAAGTTCAGGTTGTAATCAATTGCGTACGTTAGAAGCGACTGAGTAGGTATAACGATGTGGTTGATGTATTTCAGTGCTTCAAAGAACATAATAGTTATTCGTATGCCATGCAATTGTATTGTATATTAATAATGTGGTTTGGTAGCTTAGCAGCGATAATTGATTCATTTATAATTCAAATTATAATAATAAATCATGATTCATGCATAAATTGCTAATAGATGATTATCGCTTTTAAGTTTCCAAACTTATCAACCTATTTGTACAGAATTGTATTTTAGGTTCCATAAAATTAAATGTAAAATACTGTGATATCAGTTCTCGTTGGAATGATTACGATATAAAACAATAAATTGAAAAAATTGTCTACCATAATATTGCTAAATACAATAACAATATCCGAAAATGTTGTTCTCTATAAACTGATGAAAATAGTAAAAAAACGTATTTTTTACCCTAATGTAGAAGCAAATACCAGAAACTGTAAATCTAATTGAAATAATTAAATGAATATGTAGGTTTAAGTATAATCTATAAGCGCAATAGAATACAATGCCAACATAGTTAAGAGGTAAGCACAGTTGAAAGCTTGCTGAGCGTCCGACGGATCGCATCAGCGCTTTATTTTATAAAATGTAGCATTTATTATATACCTAAGTTTTGTTGATGGCGACTGACTGTAGGTACGTAGATCAGGATTGTTGCGTGTTAGACTGTCCTTATATGTTGGGGCATTGATCAACTTGTTATTGATTTGTTGCCATAAAAAGGTAAGTTTAGGATTTCGGATTTTAAAACCGAATTTAGTAGGTGTTTGTTACGTTGTCTTTTTCTTCTGTGTGAGGTAGTGGTTAAAGGTTGTAAGAGTTTCTGATAGTCCCTTAGATCTTTGCCAACGGCACGACGTAGTTTAAATTTCGGTGGTAATAAGAAGTATTACTCCAGCCATTGTTGATGCTTCGATAGAGCGATTGGTGAGTTTATATTCAATGCTGTTTATTGAGTATCAGCTCACCGATAGCTTATCCTACAGACTCAATAGTCAGGTTCTTGCAAAAATTTATAATGGTTTCTTACCTGGGCCGTGGTTTCCGTGCAGATCTACAAATACCCCTCTTACAAATGTATTGCATATATCTTGTCACCCTTGGATGACAAGACATATACAATACAAACCGCACCAGAACTTTCTTCAGTCATACAATGTGACTGAAGAAAGTTCTGGTGCGGTTTGTATGTAGGTACCTATATATGGTAGAGGTTTCAGACCTGAAAACTTCAAAAATAATGGTCCCTATCTTACACGAAAGAGTTTTTAGTTGAATTCCATCTTGCTAGAATAGTGCCTTGATGCCTGCTTTCTCTATAGTTTATCTGACTAAATTATATTTTTGTGTACAGAGTTTTGAAGAGTAGGTAGTTAGGTATTATAAAATATAGATTACCTAATTAGAATTACTGTGAAGTGAGCAATAATTTTCGCAGAACTAAAAGTCGCCAGTATTATAAAAGATTTGTGTACTTGATATGAGCTTTGTTACGTGGTTTCAACTGCGACATTTAAATGACCCTTTATGACAAATATATTAAGAAGGTTGATTGGTGTTATTTTACGATTAAGGATTTCATAAAATTCCACCTCTTCTTAGACAATGAATGAAAATTCATTTACCTACGAACCCGTCACTATCTGTAGGTATACTTTTCTATTAATTATTTTTTAACAAAAATTAAGGAAGTGCTAAGCAAATTTGATTTACACTGTGACAAATGTAAACAATCTCATCTTATTAAAGTCATTCCTATTATTAAAAGAAAATAGTAGTTAGAAATCGTGTTATAGAAACCTACTGTAAATAAGACATTGTAGGAAAATGCTATGTTATGTTATTGTAATAAACAATCAATGGTTTGGAATAATGTTTAAGGTACTTTTATTTTCTAAAAGGGTCAGAAAATAAATTATTTTAGATCAATCTACGACTTTTTATTGATACGTCATCTTCCTAAACATCAGACTTTAGGTAGGTTATAGGTTCTTGTTTAAGACCCTTCTTCCTCTAGTAGGTACCAAAACTTTAATTTTAAACCCAGGCAATAAGATTTTTTCATACTTTTTACTCAACAAATCAAAAACGAACGCTTAATTTGTCCTCATAATTGAAATTACTTCATAAAACTTGCGCATTTAAACTGGGATTCCTGCCAAGAACTGCGTTCGCATACTTTTTACGGGCAATGAAACAGTAATTTGAGTATCGTAAACGGCGCCTGTCTTAGATTGGCGAACATCATAGAATTTAATTACCCAAGGGTGACTGGAATAATTGGCGAGTCGTCTGTAATGGTGAGCTTTATTGCCAAATTAATAGTTTTCCGCTCCGGGCCGGTTCTACCAACCACGCCGATCCTTCAGCTCCGTGACCTGATTGCTGACCTGGAACCGATACTAATACACCTTTATTATTTACATCATTTGTTATCTTACCTACCAGTGGGTACCGAATTTAATGACGACGTTTTTGTTTGTCATTTGCTGACAGTAAAACTAGTAAAATAAACTTTGTTTATTTTGATTAGTAGGCACTTAATTGTGTAGCAGATAGCATTATCAATAGGTTTACCGTTGTCTCTAAGGCTGGTTTTAGAGTCACGCTGACCGTCGGCGCTGAGGCCTATGCGCGTAGCTTTCAGCGCGTAGCTGTCTGCGGCAACTGATACGGCGGCGCGGTCGATGTCACCTATCCCTCGAGTGCTCAACGCTCTCTTGGACGACAGCCCTGATGTTGACTTGTTCGCTGACAAGTGGACTAAATTATTAAGAGTGTTTTTTTATTTTGTGAACTTCATAATTAATTTACATAATTTTTTTTCGTGTGTTAATAATTAAGTAATTTTATAAAGAGGAATGATTTAATTGTTTGTTTGTTTGAATATTATAGACTCTGAAACTACTGGACTGATTTGAAAAATTCTTTCACCATTGGAATCCTACATTTCCCTTATGAAAAAAGGTAATAGAATATTTTAAAAATTAGGGAACCGCATGAAACATATTCTTTTTTCTTGAATACCCGTGCGAAGCCGGGCCATTTATGAGATAAGTGATGCCGTATTATGATTATTTCTATTTAATTTCCGCTAATGAATGATTTTAATTAAATAAATAAGAAAATAAAAAAAGACATTGGTATATATTTGGTAATTTTTTGGTGTAGACATATATTTTGTCATATGCATAGGGTTACGAAACAACCCAAATACAGACAGTAAAAAAACAAAACCTGATTTAGTACAAACCAATAAGTCATATAGCTTTTGACTCCTATTACTTTCTTCCTCCTCTGACTCTCTCCTATGACTTCTACGCTGACATAACTACCAATTTTGAACTTCCGCCACGTCTCGCCAAACTCGTTACAAAGTTGTGATTTAAATGTATTTAAATTAATTCGTGAAGCCCAAGCATCTGCTTGTTCCTGCAGCGAACAAGTAATGCAATAAAACAAACTCATACAAGCAAACTGTTTCATTTAAGTTTTAGGTAATTCTGTGCTTAAACTGTATTCTGTTATGACCTCCGTAGGTAACTCAGCAACCCCACTTGCACTTGCATCATAATTGTAACTAGGGTGGATATAGACATTCGAGTACTTAGTGAGTGAGTTGTAAAACATAAGCAGCCAAATATGTAATCTAATCATACATTTTGGTAGTAAGGGTGGTTTGCTGCTGTTTACGTACTTATCTCAAGATATTTACTGATATTTTTCACAAAAACAATATTTTTGATATTTTCATTATTTCGTTAGCGAGCCTTTACCGAATGTTTGATTCGTCAAATCATCCAATAATATTATAAGTAAACGTTTTCGAATAAAACCAATAACATAATTTCATTTTAGCCCAACCTTGGAGACATTTCAATTTTCTCCTTTGATCTTTCGATTCAGTAGATATGGCGGCAGAAGTGCGCTCACGATCGTTTGAATCACGGGTAATCAAATTAGGAAAAGGCCTGCTAGGACCCGATTCCGATTCATTGAGTGATGAAGCGAAATACATTGGACGCCGTAGGTTCACAGGTATTACCTACGTTCATATAAAACAGATTTTAATTTTTATCAAATATATAAATTCTCTTCGAAATGTTGTAACAGTTACCTCGATGATATCTCCAATATGCTATGCTACAGGAATTAAATACCTACTGATAATTAAGTTTTTAGTGCATAATTAATTTATCAATAACAGTTTCTATTGCAGCTCTTGTTTATTCCGCAGTCATTATTTTTTATTTGCTTACATTCATTATTTATTTACCGTAAGGTCCTTGATTACATTATCATCATCTTTCGTTTGGCTGGCTCGGACTTTGCTGCTTGTTGATTTAAAATGACATAAAACATGTAACTATAATGACATTACATTACAATAAAATACAAAAATGTTGCTTTATTGTTCACTAGAAAAAGAACATAACAAGACATTACATAAGACCAGTACAATGGGCGGCCTTATCGCTTGGAAGCGATCTCTTCCAGGCACTCGTCAGACATTATCTTATGATGAAACAATAAATTGGCAATTCTGGCTTCTAAATTCAATTTAATCATTCTATAGTTTTCATTCCATAAACAATCGCCGTCAATAAACTATTTAGTCAAATTCGGTTTAGCAGTGCTCTTCCAGGGTGCATTACTTAAAGACAACTTGTCTAACGCTTTATCCCTAAGAACCTAAGAACCTTTTAGACCTAAGAATTAATGTACAAAATATGCATGCAAGCATAAATAAATGAAATATGAAAAAAGTCTCAGGTATAGAGACTTTTTTCAGATAGTTACACGGCATGAACTTTCGTACAGCAAAGATCATAGGGACAATAAATTATCCAGCTGTAAAACAAATGCGTTCACGTGTATCATGATTTATATCATAGTCTAGACTAGCTAGGTATTTACCTTAAAATTACCTTAACTCAGGCCAGCATCGTGTTGTATTGCGATGATTATTCATTTAGATGTTCCTTCGAAGTTATCAAATCTAATAGCGCTTTGTTAGAAGAAAAGTATCAGCTGAAAAGCCACGAATTACTGCATCTTCGCACGACACCATCAATGGCAATTTATGCTTAAGATTAAAATATACAAGAAACATAATGTATTTTCTTTGTCCATGTGTTTGATTTTATTCGTAGTTTTTTGTTTCTCCGACGAATCGCATAAATAACACCATGCGTCGTTAAATTTCTTTTCTTTTTGTGTGAAGCCAGTCACAATTTATTGTGCAGTGGAATGTTATCGAACTTGTTGTAACCAATAGACGGTATTGTTTGAGTCACTTTAATGTATTAAAAGAATGATCACCGAAGAATGTTGTTTTGAATGAAGATGTTAACAATTGACAGTTTAAATTAGTCGACACAGCAAGTTGGCAGTCGCCGATAAGTTAACAAAACACTGTCGCCACGCGATCCCCTTTGGTTTTTAGTATGCTGGGAAACAATTTCTCCCAAACACGCCGGGTTTTTTGTTGACCTCGGTATGTAGTCCTTTAGAAGAGATCAAAACCCGGCTTAGAATTACAAAGTGCTAAATGAACCTTTTCCAAATCATATTAACAGCAATGGAACTCAAAATACAAATAAGTTTAATCATTACAAAGCCGTGTTAATAGTCAGGGTTTGAGCCCGGTGTCGTCATAATAAAATGCAAATTGATACGGATTAATCCGAGCTTAGGTATATTTAACGGACATAATCCGACAAACAGGGTTTTGCCCTCCTCTTGAGCTTAACATTAACTACATTCTGATGAACTTCTTAGAAAAACACTTTTATCGTTTTTTTTTTATTATTTATTTTAGTTTACGGACAAACCGTATCATGGTTTTAGTTAGCTATAGATTAATTAAGTACTTACTGTAAAACATAAACAAATGAAAAAATATGCTGTGTTAATTTTGATGTTATATATTTATGTACAGACAGAAGCATTAATTGGTAACCCCCTCACAGAATATGTCATAGTTATCATTCAGTAGCATGTAGGTTCAAACCCGTGAAGATTTATATATTCATTTTAATTTACATTATTTTTTATTTTTGTTTTTTTATAAAGTTTGTTTAATTGTTTAAATAAAAAACAAATGTTTTTTTCAACACCTACATTTCTTTTATCAGAAGTAACGATACTGAAATTTCGAGCCTGTATCACATGTAACTATGGTGTAGTGGTTAGTGTAACCGAGATTCTGTCACCGCACATCGTAATGATCGTCATCGAATCCTTGCAGTGGATGTTTTTGTTTTTTAACTACTACTTAATTTTAGTAATGTAATGACATTTATTTATGTGTAATAGTGAAGTTTTTGTCTATTAGTATGAATTTGAAGTAATTGATAAAATAAAACAATAATAATAATTTCAGGTAAACAATTACGTTTATTTTTTTCAAAAATTTGACTACACAAACAACTACACAAAAAATTTAATTAATGTTTTATTTTATTATTTAGCCTACTTACAAATAGCTTCCTATCCTGAAAAATAATATTCCATTTTCGATTTAGTGCTCGAGAATACACATGTTTTCATTAGATTTTCGTTTACTTTGCTAATCTAATGAATTAAACAATTTGGATCTCGTGTAAATCATGGAATACTAAATAATCAGGTAGTTTTGAAAATAAATGAGGTCAAATGGAGTTTTTCTGACAATGTTAAAAGGTAAAATTACATTAGGGTTTAGTAGGTAGTGATATTTATCGTCCTTTATATTTAGTGATACTTATCGCTTAATAGCTTAAGGGCTAACGGATCGGATCTCAATTTAAAACCATTTGACCCCACATATTTTCTATCGGATTTAGGTCCGAACTTTTAGATGTCCAAGAAATAACAGTAATGCCTTGTAGAGATGAACCACCCGCGAAAGATGCACTGCACAATTATCATGGACAAAATAAATTTGGGCTTCTGGATACGCGATCCGCGTAGTAACCTTCAACACTTTCAAGCTCGTCATTCATGCGCCCAGTTATTTTTACTATTTCTCCAGGACCCATAGAGGATATCCATCTCCAAAACCTAAAAAGAAAAAAAAAGCCAACTGTTATAATGTTAATTTAGTTCGTGTAAATACTAACTTGTTAAAAATATCATTATTATGATGAAATAATCATAGATGAAACAACATGAGAATTATCAGTATTATCACTTACCTAAAGTTATCATGCCCTACGATGGAGTTCAGCAGACAGTCCTATTTTTGCTGCTCGATAATTGTGTAAGTATATCAGCTGCATGCAAATGCCTTCTGTTGATGTTGATATAAAATATTGTTGAGCAGTAGAACGAGTGGATGCAAAAGGCGAACTAGTCTGAATGTCAACAATCTTTCAACAATATTATTGTGGCGACTTCACTGATTTGTAATACACTCCTGTTGTTTATCTGCCATTGCTTCTTACATTCACATCCCCACATTACACTTAAGCGCACGGTTTTTATCTGTAAGACAACAAATCCATACTTAAATGAAGTTAAAGATAACAAGGTTTTACTAAAAAAATATGTATTTGTTTCGTAATGATTATGACACAAAAATAATAAGTTGATAACTTACCGTAATTCAAAGCTAACGAGCAATCTCCTGATTACTCATTTGCTGTTAGAATAGCACCGCGATCTTAGTTCTTACAAAATTCTTAATTTGCATAATTTCCTTCAATATTCTTCAATTCATTTATGATTCAAACCAGTAAGTCAAGACTAGAATTGAGTATGGCTAGTGACCTTTTCATTATTCACCAAGATTATATTTAAATCTACCCTCAAATACTTCTTTTTTTTCTTATCCAGTGTAAAGAGATCTCATAAATAAAATCCGCTGTCGAACACTAATAACATAAAGTTTCGACGCTCTGATAACTGGTTCGTTGGTTTAGTTGGTTGGTGCGTGCATTACTTGTCATGTGAGCGATTGGATGTCTGGTTCGATTCCCACTGGGTGTTACGTTTTTGTTTCTTAGTATTTGAGTAAAAGATTTGTAAATCGTACAGTGATTTGCAAAGTAAACTTTAGCTATTAGGGGGGTTACCAATTAATGCTTCTGTCTGTACTTAGGTACTTATTAGGTAGTATAATGACGCACTCACTAAGGCCTATATTTTCCTTACGTCCTAAATTACAGATTATTCTATTTATTTCATAGTTTTTAAGAATATAAATTTTTAAGTAGTCTGTAAGCTAGTTATCGCGGTTTTGAACTTATTGCTAGTATTCAAAACAAAGTCCATTTCCAGGAAACTTTGTGAGATTTAGTTTATGTAATGGATACTTTTTTTATGGGTAAAATCTTTATAAGTGAAGATAATACTTACAATTACATAACCAAATTAGAACTAATATTAACAATTGAAACAATGGATAATTGATGGGAGGTGCAAAACTACAACCGTTGATCATCTATATCTATACTAATCTATACTTATATTATAAAGAGGAAAGATTTGATTGTTTGATTGAATTGAATAGGCTCCGAAACTACAGGACCTATTTTAAAATTTCTTTCATCACTAGAATCCTAAATTTACAGAACATATAGGCTATAGAATATTTTCAAAAAAGTAAGGGATCCGTATGAAAAAGTTAATTATTGTTAAATACCCGTGCGAAGCCGGGGCGTATCGCTAGTTTTTGTATAACGCACCGTGACGGATATAAAAACAAATCAAATAAATTAGATTTACGTCGAACAATACCACATAAAATTCACTAAAATCAAATACGTAAACGGAAATCAGTTAAATTCCAGTGAAATTCCCTAAATCCTTATAATCTCAAAAATAATTAAATGCAAATTAATACATCATCATGGATTAGATGGGTTTAGTTCTAAAATCCTATTATCAGCTTTCCCTTAATGATGGTTGATGTAATTGGGGTTTGGTGTTAATTGGGTTGTTTGTATCTAAGCTTTAACACAAATGTTCTAGTTAGTTAGTACCTAAGTATACTAGAACCAAAAAAATTCAATATGAGTAATAAGGTATAATCTATCTTATCTAGTTTCTGACAAAATGAAATTCACGTTAAAAAAAGTCATAATGTGTATATTGCGTCTATAACGATTATTGATTAATATTGTAGGTATATTTGTAATAAAACCTTAGCATAGAGATTTTGGTAAGATTAATAAGTCATAACAGAATCTCTGTGTATAATGCCCCAATAAAAACATCAAAATCTCATTGACTGTTTTATCTTTAAAATATTTAATTTAACTTTTAATCGCAACTGCGGAAGTGTTAACGGCCTGCTAAGTTTTCGTCTGTGCTCTTTTCATACACACGATTTCAGATCTAGAGTCTACAAGTGATTATGATTTTTTGTTTATTCGAATGAGTGAGGAAATCGATTCATAATAATATCCTGTAACGTCGTTTAAATCTTATTTTTAGGCTTACATAAATACTAAAAACAATTAGGTATTATCAAATGATTAGTAAAATTTCCAAGTAAATTATAAATAATAATGAAATAAGATTTTTTTCACTTTAATTTGCACTCAAATGTATGGACTCTGAGTGAAATGGTCAAAAGATTGTAACATTTCATGCTCATAGACAATTAGGTTTTATCAAATGATTAGTAAAATTTTAAACTAAATTGTATTCCAACAAGATTTTCTTTACTTCAATTAGCACTCAAATGTCTCTTCACTCTGAGTGAAATGTTCAAAAAATTGTAAAACTACAGATAAACAAGATCCGTCAAGAGCCTGCAAAAACATAGTGCTAATAATACAAATAGAATAGGTTACGGAGATTAGGGAGTCGGAAATTTTCCGACTCTTTTCAGTGTATTTCAAATAGTATGAAAGTTAGACAATTCTCAACATTAGCTAACATTCTTAGTTTTACTTCTCATTTGTTTACATCTCACTCGGTAAAATAGATATTTATTATTAAAAATTACATTTATTACTATATTTCAGAAACTTGAATTCTCTTTAATTTTCTTGTAAAATATATAGATACTAGCGGCCCGCCCCGGCTTCGCACGGGTATTAAACAAAAAATTCAGAAATTATACACACTAAAACGATGGGTTTCACAGTTTTCATACGGATCTTTACTTTTTTTAACAGCTTGGGGTTTTTGACATTGACTCGACATTCCAAAACTGACACTGGCCGTAGAGAAAAAAGCAAACACCGTGCGCTATACAACCTCTTTTTCTATTCTGACGCGCAATAATAGAAAAAGAGGTTGAATATACAGCCCACGGTTCAATTATTGAATTTTTCATGCGGATCCCTAACTTTTTTGAAAATATTATATAGCCTATGTTCATCACGGAAAATTAAGGATTCTAATGGTGAAAGAATTTTTTAACTCGGTCCAGTAGTTTCGGAGCCTATTCAATTCAAACAAACAAACAAACAAACATACAAACAAACAAACAATCAAATCTTTCCTCTTTATAATATTAGTATAGATGAAATCTACAAACGCTTAGTTTACACATTTTGGAATCGCTCTGTACGGCTTTATGCCAAATATTTCAAAACCTACCTAAAATTCATTTCACGTAAAGTCAGTCATTTAAAATGTTTACATAATAATTTGTACTGAAAATCAATGTAAAAGATAAAAATAAGAGAGAATACGACAGACAAAGCCGACCTTAAAAAGACAACCAGAACCTTAAAAAGACGAACAAGTTACGAAACCTGCTTACAACTTTTGTAAGAAAATAGTTTTAAGCGTAAGCTCTCGTAGTCCATCTGATAAGCTCCAGATTTAGCGCTGAGTAAATTTGTTCGTATAATTTACTAGGTACTCAACTTGTGAAGACAAAAATTTAGAAAAAGTGTTAATATATATTATATTACAGATGGTCAAATGTTGAGAGGTGAACATTATAAGAAATAATATTCATTGTATCATCATCAGTTTACCTGGGAAAAATAGCTTTAAGCAATAAGGCCGCCAAGTCTTTCAACCTTTTACAAAGCTAACTAAAACGCGTTTTAGTTAAGATTTTTAGAATAAGTTATTGTTTACGATTGAAAAGAGAGTTATGGAAAAGATAGAGAGGGCACCCGTCGGTGTTCTTGCCAAACTTGCCCTATAATTACAGTCTTCGTTGTGACTAGCCTTAGTGGCAGAAATTCGACTAGGAGGAATACCATCTTCTTCACCTTCATCATAAACTTGTTAAGAAGTCATTGGTACGGTATGAGTACCAACAAATTATTAAATTTTCTAACTCAGAAATATTCAGAACAAACAATAGGCTTCACACCTCCTGGAATCACAGACAGCTATTCCACTGAAGGATCACGTTACATAGGTAAGTGGCCAATTTCGCTACGTACTTGATTTATAGATCTAATTAAATACCTGTACGGAACCATGAATTGTCTCAGCAATCCCTGGTATTCTAGACCATTCCATTGTGCAATAAATTACCTTACTACAGGTGCATTTGAATTAAATTGAATTTTTATAAATTTACCTGTTCAGTTGATTTAACATCACCGCACAAAAAAGCAGCTAGTTAGTTCGTAAGATACTTCTAAATTATAAATTAACGAATTCAAACTACAAAACCGATGAACAAATTTGTCTTACCTTTATTTAATATCAGACACTAAATTTTTTATCTAGCTATTGATAAGTTTAAGCTCATTGTTTATCTTCTAAATGCTTGAGTAAGGCTATTTTGCAGAACCTTGACTTTTCAAGCTTAGGCCTTTTAAGTAGGCACCAACTTGGTCACGTCAGAATTATGGATGCGTGTCACGTAGTCCCAGGATTGTCACCACCTCATACATCAACCCTTTTACCGATACGAAACTTGCGCACTTATCTAGTTAAGAAAATTCATGTTGTTAGTTTCGCTCTTTTGGGCAAGGTATCGATATTTTTTCGAATTCTCGGTCAAAGTAGAATTTACTTTACTTGCCACTTAAAAGTTATGGATATTCACCGGTATCAAACACAGTGGTATACAAACCAATTGATGACAGAGAAACATTTAATTAAAGTTGTTAGACCTCCACGTAAACATTTAACCTAACAAGCAAGCCTATCCTAACAAGCAATATAGAATTCTCTTAAAATCAACGTTGAAACTAGATAGGAAACAATTTCAATGCAAAGTGGTTTGAATAGTTTCACTCGATATTATGGATAAGTAAATTGCACCATGATTTCCTCGAAGGGGTAACTGCAGTCACGGGATGTATCGTGATTCACAACCGAGTTTAAGAAGTATAAGCTGCACACTTATTATTGTATTGTATATGTTCGATACATACCATATTTTCAATACCCTTTCTCCTTTCAGCGAAATAAACGGATAAATTTACTTAAATTATAAACTAGATAATGCTGCATTATATATTTATTCAAATATCAGTGCTTTATTTTCTTTTGACCTTACAGGACTTTACGAAACGTCACAATTTACCAATCCTAATTCAATTTGTTATTATTCATATCCATAAATAATCATGAATTCTGTTAAGTCAGCCTTTTCTATCAAAACATTAAGATTATTATTGTAAGATATAATATAACAGATGCAAACCTTATTCAAAAGATGCTAAAAGTTGACTGTGTATCGATCGACAATTAAATAAGGGTTGGTCGTAAAGTTTGTATTTACTACTTCAGTTGGGAAAGGCAAATGTCAGCATGTTGGCTCTTTTCCGCAATAAATCAGCTGCCAATGTGAGTAAATATACATTACATGTGAGAAGGCACACATACATAAATACTTATCTACAAACTGTCCAGTTAGGTACCGAGATGGAAACCCATCCAGAAATTTTCCTTGGACCAGTGCCCATGTTAAGAGTCGATGGATTAAAGTTATTTGTCTATTAATAGTAGCCCAGGTACATATTAATGCAGTTTTTATAAATAAATGAAAAGGCAGGTACTACATTTATTCATTGCGTGATTCAAATTTAATTTGAATCACGCAATCTTCAAGTTTTGAACCCTCAGACATAAAAATCCCTACCTGTGTACGCACAAAACAAACACTCGAACAACCCCAAAAGAAATCCACACTTTTCAAGCAAAAATTTCTAAAGTGTCTCCTCTAAGGGTAACAAAATGAATTATTAGATTGTCTCATGAAAAAAAACCACTTCCCAAGTAATGAAAACTTGAGCTGATGCGCTCAAGAGGTACACTCCAGTCCGGCGGATATTAGGGCAATATATTTCAATTACACATAGGAAAAAGAACAAGTCGTTTGAAGTAGCTGGAACTGAAAGGTCAGATAACAGTCGCAGCGGAAAATAATAGGGGGAACCTCGCTAACGACCTCACAGAACTTTGAGAAAAGAAAACGTGTGAGGGGATGCGTTTCTACAGCGATGAAATTTTCCAAGTGATGCTCATAAACTCGAGATTTTCATTACACGATCCTGGTTAAAAATTTCTAAATAAACCCGTGTTTTTTTAACAAATAATTTTAAAATCAGAGCTAACAAAGAACCAGTTCAATTAATAACCCGATTTTATTTTTACAAAAGTGGCTCTACCTTGTGAAGGTAAAATGGGTAACCAGAACGGCACTGGAGGGCGAAGATTTGTGCGATTCAATGGAATTTAATTACTCTGCGAGCGGGCAGCGTAACGACGCAAAAATATTTATGTTTATTGTCGAGCTAATGCCTGAATGAGACCGCAGCGACCGAGGGGCCAAATATTAGAGTCGATGAGACGGACGCCGGCGTCGCGTTAAACGACGCAATTCCATAGTCACTAAAAGTCAACCGCTAGTAAAACCTTAATTTCATGAATATGACTTTTCTTTTGCTTTCAACAGCTAAGAAAGTTGTAACGAGGATAGTCTTTGCCTAGAGGGTAATTATAATAATACATAATATGTAGGAAAAAAAAACAAATACGAGCTATGGAAACATAGCAGTTAATTTAGATTATATTATTGCTCACATGTATAATGTATTCAGCTTAGGTAGGTAGCAGTTCACTAAATATCACGTTACTTTGTATTTGTTAATATGTGTTAAAAGAGGAACAGGTCCCACGTGTAGACGCTTTGTTGGTGGGATATACATAATTTTAAAAGCTGGTTTATATTTTACAGGCGACAAAAACATATAAGTTTAATAGAGATGTAGCCGATTATCCAGCTGAATATCAAAAATAAATACCAGTAAACTTACTTCCATTTTAAAATCGAAATACTCAATTTAAAATAGTATTACCTTCTGAGTCTGACACAGTCCACTGTGCCAATCTACTTCTATGTTTATACAAATTAGTCACTGACCTCAAGCCCTTAATACAAAAGTAAAGCGGTTGGATTAATACTGCCGACTTTATGCTGTCTAATTACTACCCCTCGACGATATAATTGGGAACTTCGGATTTTAGCCGGACTTACCAGGGAATTAGATTTCATTGATACCGTGCCAGATTTCTTGGCTTTTCTCACTACTTTTATGCGATATTAATTTAAATGTTGGGGGTAAAACCTTTATTGAAAAAGAAAATTACAATAGAATAAATATTTTTAAACTTACGCGATCCGAACACATCATTATTAGTACTATCCTAACGGGTATTTATCTTGTTTATTTACCTATTATTATTATTTTTTATTAATTAATTTTTCCCGACGTTTCAACAGTTTTACACACTGTGTTAACGCGATAAATACCCGTTTGGATAGTACTAATAATTAGGTGAGGTGTTGCTTTGCTTGTTATTTAGTGCAATAATTGCCTTATGGGTCCTAGTATTGTTCACAAATTGTGTACAGTAACTAATTACACATGCAACAACGTTACATAAAAGCCCGTCAAGTGGTAGTTCTATTATATTCACTTCAGTATTAAGCATTACACTAATTCCTACCGATAATGATAAATAATACAATAGATTTCAAAACACCGATTTAAATCTAGTCACGCTTTGTAAGGATTATTTCCACATCCAACATAATGCTCATATTGCTCATCTCGGCTCGCGAAGTTGCGATGATGCCCCAGCTCCATCGATTACCGTAATGTTATGTCGGTACATACAAAATGAGTCATGATCGCCCAATTCGATGTGAATCGCATCTGAATACCAGATCACAATCTGTATATCAGAAGCAGAACGTTTATACGTATCGACTTGGAAACGGGTTAAATGATACATCAATACTCGTAGCTAACTGCTGCAAATTTTAGCATGATTATTTCTAATCTTTCAAATGTCACACTAAATTAGGATTTAGAGATAGTTAACATTTTATACTTATAAACTTTCTTAATTACACTTTGGTGGTAATCGTATAATTTGATTATGCAATGCCACTTACCAAATGAATCAGAGTGAAGATCGTCTTTCATATTTTCAGAATAATTTATTTTTCTATCAGTATGTATACTTATTTTCTTTGAAAATAGATTTTGTGGATAGGACTCCTGCCGATCGGAGCGTTTGTCGGTGCTGTTAATGCGTTGTTTTCATTAGGGGTTTACTGGCCCAACGGTGCGGAACACTTGTGTTGTGTGAATTTAATAGTTCCTACATTATGGACGAACCAGTGGTTAAAATATTGCATGTATTATTTAATAACGAGGATAACAAATTCGTGGTGACCAATAGAGGCCACTTAACTCTGGCTAGATTTGTGGGCTTGCAGGCAGTTATAGGTATACAAAAACACTTATTAAAATGTATCTTGTTTAAGAATAAGATTAAAATAATTTATTGCGCAATTAAAGTTGGCACTACAATCTAACAGCATAAAATATTTGTAAATGTAAAAATTGCCCGAAAGCTAACTTTTCAAAAATATAATAAAGTGAACTCAATCGTATACAAAACAATTAAAAAGTTTGACTCCTGTCAACAAGTACTGCTTTTGTTTTCAAATTGTTGATTTGTTTTAATGGATGTTTTGTGTAGTTTAAGTAAGTATTTATATTTGGGTAGTTTCGGGAGTTTTATCCAGAATTCAACAAATGACTGCTACATTTCCAACCTATTTTTTCCCATCAAAGTCAATGTATGTTATATTATTTATTTAAAAACTGTTATTAAAATCCATGGTACAGAGTTATTAGCCGCAGACCTCTATGAATGCTGGCAATCTGAAGGCCCCTTAGAGGAGTGATTACCACCCCGCCCCCAATGGCCGCAAACTGATGAATTCGGCCGCCGTCGGACGAACACCAGAAATATTAGCTCGGATGATGTGAGATTGCTAATCCCGTTAATGCACCAGACAAATATCACGTTTCACTGAGCATCCTTGCGGAATCTGTGCTGGCTCTTTCATTATTCTAATTTAGCTCGTTTTAGATAAAGGCATGGTGGCAGTTAAATGGTTGAAATAATTAATTAATTAGTACCTATTTGATTTGTTATTTCTATCATTTAATTTGACAATCTAAGTAGAATAACAAGCAAAACAGAGCTTATGTTATGGGTTGGTGATATATAGTTTACTGATATACACAATACATTAATTTATAAAATACTAGCTGTTCGGACCGGCCGCGGACAAGTACAGTTACCTGAATAAAAATTACACACATACACTTTGGGTCTGAATTTTTGATACGGATCCCTTTTTTCGAAATATGCTAAACATGTTTACCAGGGGCCCAATTCCACTAAAGTTTTAAAAAATGCGAGAATGGCGCCATACTATTGAGATAGCGATTCAGTCTTAATTTTATTTGGTATTCTACTAACGTTTCATTACAAAGATTATGATTCAAAATAGTATGTCAATGGAGTGGTAGGATAGTGTGGCCATTTTTAACATAAAATAAATTGGTCGTGACCATAGATACTAATTATTCTATGATGACTACATGGTCGTGCCGGACGAAATATTTTTGGTACTCTGCCCTCGTATTTTTAAGTATCTGTCGTTGTAAAAATTAACTTTAACTTGTTAAAAATCAATTAACATCGGTCTTAAACACAATACCACGCAACTAAATCACGATTTTAGGAAAATTTGTGTGTGACTATCCTTAAATGACAAATAAGAGTTGAAGTTGTCAAAGTCAACGTCGGTAGTACTGTCATATTTTCTGTGGTAAACATTAAACAAATGTTAACCTAATACGAGAGCGAGCGCAAACCACGAAACCTGTTTATTTTACATATAAAACGACCAGAAAACCCTAAACAAATGTCAGCAGATCGGATAAACATTTGTCCCGATGCGGGAATCGAACCCGCAAACTCTTGAGTCGCATGCGGACCTTCGCCCACCGTCTCACAGAAATAAGAATCAAACGAATTGTTTATTCGTAATGCATTTTATTATTATGATTATCGGTCTATTTGTGTGAGTTTGACGACAACCAACGATGCCTTTAATAGTTTTGTTGCATTGCACTTCCACTTTTCTTTCTATTCCGTGGCCTGAACAGTTTTTTTCAGATTTTATCAGTATTGAAAGTTTTCAAAAAAGTGGATTCTTTCTTCTCTTCTCGTTTGCCAAGGACATCAAAACAATCATTTAAACATTCTCTATAAGATTCCGCTGAACAGATTTGTGGTCGACCTTGTTCAGTGCCTCAATTACCTCCCTCTCAGCTCTAGAAACAGCAGGCTGTGAGATTTTGCGAAGAGCACTCTGGCAAACTAACATTTGATAGGATCTGGTGGCAAGAAATTCCAGTGCACTCAATATCTGCAAAATAAATTGTTTTGATTTGTAGGTAGGCAGTTTAATACATAACATAATGCTTAAAAAACTTATATAATCTATAATCAACAAACATACAATACAATACAGTACAAATACTCTTCATTGCACACCAAGAGAGAAAAATCAAACAGAAAAACAAGTTGCTACATGGGCATAAGATTTTTTCCATGCAACCTTTGGATAACAGCGTCGGATAACAGTGTGCTATGCCACTCATTAGGGGAGGCCTAAGGTGTTATCAGTTTTAGGACTACCAACAAGAGATAGCAAGGAAAAACTAAAAAACAATGACCAATTTCTTAGGTCTAACTCTCTAATTTATAGGCAGCCGCAGCAGCATATAAATCAAGTTAGCATATAATAAAGAAAACTGGCATACAAATTAGCTTAAAATTAGTTTGAAAATGCAATTATATTTTACAATAGTAAACAGTATAAAGTGTGCTTATTGATGATGAAAGAAGTTTGTTTGTTTTATTTACCTTCGTCATTATGGATATTCCATCAACGGCAAGAACAGCGTTCCTTGCCCATTTACGGAGTGAGGTCTTCAGCTAGTGTTTGTACTGTACATTTGGCAATACGATAAATTTTCACAAATTCCCTTTCCGTAAGGTCTCTTGCAGAAGAATCCTCTTGTATCCTGACGGCAACATGCTGATGAATGTTTATGTTTATGATGCCTTTTAGGCTCGCCATGCGTCTTCTAATGAAAAAACTCTTCTTCTGAATTTTTATCTTAGGCGATTTGTTTACAAAAATACCAAGGAAAGGTACCTTTGTTCAATGGAGCTTCAATGACACGATAAATGCTAACCATAGACTAAATTAGCTGTCAAAAAATTAGTAGAATACCATTATCGTACGCGATTGGAGATACATTGAATAGTAGAATACGAGAAAACAAGTTCAATGGTCCAATGGTCATAGACAGTCATTGATAACGCTAAACAGAAAAAGATTGTGATAGTAGAATACCAAAAGGTGTAAAATGAGACAATTGATAGGCGATATCATTGTCATCGAGAGGAGATTGTATTAGTGGAATTAGGCCCCAGGAATAACGTACCTACTATTCTAATGGCAAATGATTTTTCAAATCAGTCCAGTAGAATCGAAGCCTATTCAATTCAAAGAAACGAACAATGAAATCTTTCCTTTTTTTGATATTAGTATATAGATAATTATTAATAATGCTACGCCACTGATGTCATCAATTGCTTCCCGCCTAAAGTACCTACTACCTCCTCTCTAATTAAGGTCTCTCCCACTGCAAAACCCTTCAGTATTGTTAATGACGATTGTGCTACGGCTAGTATCAGCGCGATGATGTAGCAAAGGCTCTTTTTTAATTGTCCAAAATACGCAATCGATTTTTTCGTTTCAGTTTTTGTAGGTACAAATTGGTACATACAGTGAATTAGAGTATACAAATTGGCACACAAAACGGAACACTAAATCAACAAAAATCAACATACTTAAAACCATTACACTTATTTACTGCATAGATAGTGAAAATAAATTCCTTATTTTTTTTTTTTAAATCTAAGTTTTACATTTATTATGATTGAAATTTTACGGTTATTTAAATTATAAATACCAACCGGTTGCTACTTCGTAAAGGGTCCGATCATAGTCCATAAAACTTTTATTTAGTTCGTAAGAAATCAAACCATTCGAATGCATGCCACCTTGCGTGCCACTTGAAATTATTGTCAATTTATTTTAGTAGAATAATTCAGCATGTCTTCGTCTAAGCGTATCGATTGATATTATCTAAGGGTGTTTGCCATACAGCGAGGCAATGCAGCCAGCATCTTGGGTACACTTCCAACTGGTGTTGATATGGATCAGTTGAGCTACCTGTAGTTTGTTTTCAACAATCTGCAGTTAGGTCAATTGTTTCAATTGTAAATACTAGTTCTAATTTGGTTATCTAATTTAAATTATCTTTGTTAATAATTATTAGCTTTTGCCAAATTAACCTTAGGGTTGACGATAAGATCCTGAGGTCTCCGTGTTTTATGGGATTTAGTACAGCAGCACCTCTATCGTGTGGACAGGGAACTACGCATGAAGTATGCTTAAATTTGTTCGTTTTAATTAGAAACACACTAGTATTAATAATAATAGTAATACCTTCCAGTTTAATTATTTGCATGTTATATGATTTTTGTGTTGGCAGTCCTAAATAAACAAATACAATTAAAGAAGGTAAAAAAAAACTCACTCGAATAAATAACAATTATTTGTTGCTGTTCTGTTACGTTAAAATTGTAGTGATAGACAGACAACTCGTAAGACACAAAATTCATATCTCCAGCTGAACATGTTCCTCCAAACATTACCAAATCTGGTTCGATCTGGGTTTTGGATCATAGGATTGGAGACCGCAGTGAAGAAGCTAAGAATCAACTGAGAACAGCAGCTGTCCTTCTTATCGTAGGTTCCCAATTGACATCTACAGGTTGAGTTAGAGGGGTCAATTATTGCGTCACGAACGCCACTGTTGGTCTAACTAATATTGAATGAAACGAAATTGCAGATTTCACAAGTTCGTTTCTGTCCAGTTTTTAGCGTGTGCCTACCTACAAACACTCCAGACCGTATATAGGTATATTCACGATTCGCACCCCTCACGCACAAGTGAAGTCTATTCATTTGCAGGATGGACTTATTTCCGGCATGAGATCGCTCCATAGGAAACACGATTGGAACAAAGTATAGCACCATGGGGTGAGCTCGCTATTTTACATCCAACGACCATTTATCATCGGCAGGGTTATCTTATCAACACGTGTAAATGGTTGCAAATATATGATTTTTGTATTCAAATGGTGCTGTTAAAATGAAAAAAGGTTTGTAAACACTTTACATTTTTTTTGTTTATACTTCCGGTTCATGCGTGCGATTTTATAAGAATAGGTATTAATATTTTGTTGTCATTGGGGTGTATCGCTTAGTGAATTGATTTTTGCCTTTTTGGTGGAATACATATGGATAGATTTTCGCTAAAATTAGAAGCAATCCTGGAATGAATACAAGAAAAAAATCACGATCAACCTAAAATTAAGGAGTGACGCAAACAAATATATCCAGCTGAAAATATGTTACAAATGATTCGGAGGTAGCTCAACTGATCCATATCAATACCAGTCGGATACATTCTCAAGACTCTGGTTGCATTGGCATGCAGCTTTATATTTTCTTTTATTTTTTATATTTCGCAATATATTGTATATTATAGTTAGATTGTTTAACTGATTCAAACTAATTCAAATTCCTTTATATCTACATTTTCAGACTCGGGATCATTCTCCACACTACAGCTAATATAATAAATTCCCTTATAAGGCCATAATTGGATAACGAACGGATGACGAACATACATAAAAAATATGAAGTTACAGAGAACCTCTTCGTCTCTTGTTTTTGTCGGCTAAGTTATCTAGTTATAATATAACACTCTGCTTACTTTGGGGATAAATCATCATGCGGTTTGGATTGTCCAGTTTTATTTATTTTTATCATATTATACATCCATATCAGATCTGTATAAGTATTAAACAGATATCATGTAATAAAGACACACTTAACAGTCTCTTACGCTGCATTTTTAGGCATTTGTGCAAAAATCAGTGCGATTCGTGCAGAAACCACCGACACAAATAAATAAATTGATTGTTTTCGAAAGTGCCGTGACCTAGCTCATCTCCTATTAAGATGTTTATCTATCCATTGTTCAGTAAAAGGCATCTTATCAAATCCTAGCTTATTATATTCGAGGCCGGGCCTGTTGCCCGAGATTTAACTTTATTGCGCAGCGGGTCGGGGCACTTTGCCAAGCGAAGTCATGATTATTAGCCGACTTTCTTATCTTTTCAATAAGTAGAAAACAACATTATTGCAGTGACTTTATTTTCATACAGTCAGTTATATTGCTGAACATTTTCAAATTGGTTATTGAAGTACTGTGTTCAAGTAGGTACTTCGATTTTCTGAAGTTATGTATGGTACTTTATGATGCATTTTACGATGGCCCCTCGGTCAAACACGCGACTCTAAGGTTTATGGCACTCACGCAGGTTTAACAACACAACTAAAATAAACGTTATTGCCAACAGAAAACTTAGAACTTGCACTAAATAGGATCGTCAATATAACGGGGAGAGGGTTTAGTCGTCTCTTAGGTGAACATGTACCACGTTAAAGTGTACCAAAGCATCTTTCCGCTATGTAAACATTAAACAAATCACTTTGTGTTATGGTAATGACTTATGTAGGGTTTCTTTAATGGACTTAGTTACAGAAGTATTTACACAAGCAACGTCTACTTGAATGGTGTAAACGTAATTTGTGAACAAAGTTCTGAATGTAGGTAATGTTTAACGTGATGTTGTTGCCAAAACAACGCGTTGGGATTTAATTAAATACTGTCGCGTGCCTCCGAATCTATTATTGTTGTTCTTCCTATCGAAATAAAACATCGCAACAAGTAACTTAAGTAAAAGTACCAAAGAAGTAAGAAAGTACCGTGATATAAATCAGACACTAGATTTCGATTAAGTACTTTTGTTTATATGCATAATAATAACAGACCTTTCTTGTGCATTATAGCATTTTCAGGACTTAAATGCTTATACTTACTATGTATGTAGTTATACCTGATACTGCATTTTTATACAAATTACCTGAATTACTAGATTGGATGGTAGAATTAGGATTGCATACTCCAGGGAAAGTTCTCGTTGAAATTCCGGCGGACCCCGCTGATAGATGACGTTTAGTGCAAATGAAGTTGTCCCCCGGAGTGCTTTTTTCGTCGCACCGTTGAACAAGTGCCAATGAAAGCTAATCTTATGTTGAAAAGTAATTCTGGCAAAGCTGATCTGGTGAATTAAGCTGTATAGCAGTTTGGTAAGAAATGACTGATTGAGTAAAAAAACACCTGTCCTTTTTTACCTTTCATTGCTTGTGAAGAAATGGGTAAGGAGGGTTGGCATTTGTTATTCTTATAATTTTGTACCTATTTGTTCAGTTTTATTATTTTGATTTTAAAAAGTCGAGGATAATTATTTATAAATCAAACACTTCTTGATCTACCTCGTTGACTGCATCGACACTAGTTGCAATTATAACTCGTTTCGTTACCACTCCAGGCGTTGTTATGTCTTTATCGGCAATTTTAAATTTATTTTCGTAGAATGACACCAGTTTCATCATAAGCACATCACTTAGTACGCCCTTTTGTGAATTCAGCATGTACTGAAACAATGTTGTAAAATAATAATAAAAAGGTACATAACGTAAAAAATATATTCGCATCCCTGCCGTGGAGTAGGCATGTATTTTTCTTTTCTTACGCTTTCTTTTTTAGGTATCACACGTTATCAAAATTTTACAAAAATAACTACTTGTGGTTCGAGGTATTACCGTCGTTTACATTTGTTGATGACGTCAATTAACCAAAACGTTACGTTATTTTATGAAGAACAAAATCACGATCCACGTTTTCCGATCAAAGATGTCGATGCTCTTAATCAACAAATCGGTTCGTGAAAATTCCTTGAATTTAAAATGAGTTTCTTTAGTGCGAAAAATTAAAACTTACTGACTTTGGTTTTAATTGAGTCCGGCGACGGCGGCGGCGGGTATGAGCTCGGGTATGTGTGTAAATATTCATAAAGGCGTCTCCTTTCGTCGTTGTTTGGCGTTTTTTTCTTATACTTATACACTACAGACTCCAGGTTGTCAAAGAAACTTCGATAATTTTCCATTATATCGTTGTTTTTTGCTAAACTGTGCATCTAGAAAGATATTAGAAGTTATATTTTTTCTGTCTTTTTGTAGCGATATCTACCCTAAGCCTAGTACATATCACTTAAAAATAAGAACGAATAAGTCAGTCAGTATAAATATAGTATACATATTAAAACAAAAACACGTTATTTTACAAAAAATTATAATATATAAATACAAATATCCAAAAATTCTTACCTCCCAACACATTATGTGTTTCGAACTGAGTATGCATAAAAACAAAATGCATGTAAATTTTTCACTCTGCGAAATATTCATGAAAACTCCTTCGCGATAAGGAACTAGCCAACTGAATGAATACCAGGAAATTGCGATTTATAACACGTGAGATAAAGTTTTTTACACCTCATTGAAATAGCGCAGTGAGCGCAGCGCGCTCATTGTGACGATAAGCAATTCGTATTTAGGCCGCTATAGTGAAATTTACCGCTGAAAAACTACATATATCTACAAAGCCTTACTTATACGTAAATAATACACGTAAGTAGTTATAAGTAGTAGGTATATAGATAAATATTTTTATTCAAATCCAAAGCCCTTCTTGTGATGTCCCGCTTACATTGGCATTTAAATATGATCTTATGAGAGAGGCGGTTATATCCAATCTTTATCTTCGCGATTTATCTAAAGTTTTACGCACAAAGTCAGTGTAACTTAAAAAAAAGCTGGGTAAAGTGATCGGTTCCTGGAGATCAGTTTCAAAGCCGAGATCCTGAGTAGGACCCTGCAGAGCCATCCGGCTAGATTTATTAGTTCAATTACCCAAGTCCTGTGCGAGCCCGAGACTACGTAGACCCGCCACGCTTGCTTGGGCACAGCCGCCAACAACTAAATTTCGCTCAGGTGGCAAGTTATTTTGCGCAGGTTGCAATGCAACACATTCCCTATCTTTTTGTTCATGCCCCGAGTTTAATGTGCGAACCTGCGAACCTAAATTAGAATAGCAGACAAATTGCTATCTAGAAGACTTATTATGGTATCACACTTGTCGGTTTAAAAGGTTAGTTTCTAGGCTGGTAGTAATCCTGAATGAATTCATTTGTAAGGTTTAGTGAAGGCTACGACATGAAGCTGTCAGTAGAATTTTCGTTTCAGTAAATAGCAGATGAAAAATTATCAGAAATCGTAAACCATTATTATCTGAACCACTGGACTTTCACTGCTGGATTTGAGCCTCCCCAAGGTGAGTTCAATGACTGATCAGCACTTTCTGCATCTATCGGTTATCTACGACCAATGTACAGTAACTACAAATAACCAATAGAATAAACAAAATTTTCGTAGTCGTGATTTTTTCGATCAAGGCTTATACTAGTGAACAAATCACCAGAAAAATACAATACAAGGTATTAATAGCTGTCTGCAGACTCATAGTTAGTTGCTCTTCTCTTCTTTTTGTTATTTACTTGTGGCTCTTTCTAAGATAATCTGCTTTAACTGTACATAGTTAAGTATGTGCACCTTATGTAGTTTTAAAAACACTGACTAATTTGTGATTTAACATCAACCTATTCATATTTCCCATTAGTTGAGTGGTATATTGCGTAAGACCTTTGAACTTCCCGTGAGCTGTAATTTAGCTGGCGTGCATTTAACCACTGCGGGAACGGAGCGGGGTGGCGCCGCAGCCCCGCAACCCCGTCGATACAAGTTGGCCAACTTTCAAATTTGTGGGTTGGCGCTTTCGCCTCTACTCTGCTCTACATGCTAATTACAAGGTGTACGTTCACAATGTTAAAGACCAGCGCAGACGAGCCATCCGTATCTGCCACAAAAATGCTCATGACAATAGATGGCAGAAATAGACAGTAGGCGAATTATAGATTTTTAAGGAACCATTCCTTAATCGGCCTGTAAAGTTAATAACATAGGGAACCTTACCTGATCGTTATAAAAGTGCATAAACTGCTGTGGTAAGCATATACATAGGTAGGTACTTATTATTATTTTAAAGTTAACCAAATTATCTATATATTAGCTAGCTTCTAAGTATACCTACTACCTACATATACTAAGTCAACCTTATCATATTAGCTGCATGAATTCACATCTAAATGTCAACTTACCTGGGATAATGGTCGGCATTTAGCCTGGGTTCAGGGTTTTCCACAAATACATACAGCGACTCACGCTATCTGTAATTTTCCTTGAGCGTCCACTTTTCGATACGGACTTGGCAAGTGAACACGAAATCCTAAATATGAGGAATATGGGCTACCACACTTTATGATTACCAACATAATGTTTACTCTAGATTGTTTTAGCATGAAAATAGCAGGAATTAATTTACATTAAATTTTTCACTTGTTTCTGTACATACCTATCTAGAAAGTGTAAAAAGTGGTGTGTCACTACACACTCGAATGACTCACTACAATTATCTATCAACAAAAGATGTTTATGACCGTGTGATTGTCTGGCTCATCGTAGGCATCCTGCTGTCCTATAGGACAAAACGTCCTATAAGACGACGTACATACATATGTACTCGTATTTACGATATAAATTCGCCGTACGTAAAAATATGAAATAGTAAATACCAAAGCCAATTGCTCATCGAAGGGCGGATTATTGATCAGACAGTCGGATAGCCAAATTATCAATTCAAAACAGCTTAGATTTGTGAAGCCGATAGCCGGTCATCAGTAATTCAGGCATCACTCATCAAAGCGAGGGTTAGGTAAGCGGTGCCGCCGCCGCCGGCGCCGCACCATCTAGGTACTATCCTACCTAAATCTGTTTGGACGTTAAAGCATTTTGACTGTACCTACAGTATCGAACGCACAGACAAAATTATCACCGATTCCAAATCAATTACCCCCATGGTGAGCTGATTGCTTAGCTTGGGTTTCTGCTATATAACGGCTACTAGATAACTATGTTAAGATACCTCTCGGCTTAACATTTTTAATTCTCGTTTTGCTTTGTTTTAACCCATAAAGGATTTTTTTTTATAATACGTAGAACACAGGTAGTACAAACATTTGTCCCGAGGCTCAAATCAAATCCGCAATCTCGTTCGTGGCCATCGCCTGCTGCACCACAGAGGTCGTCGAAAGAAAAAGGTTCCAATAATAGGAGGAAAAGCAGATGGCGCATTGTCCCAAATATCAGCTAACATCGGGGCATTGTCACAGATATTAGCGTTGCAATCAATCACAGGCGTGGAGCTGACATGCTGATAATTAAAGCAATCCATGGAGACACTGCCTCTGAGGAAGTTATCCTCCATAACGTAGGTTAGTCCGGATGACACGTTTGGTATCTTTTGTTGTATATAAATAGTCAATACTAATAAAATATTATAATGAGTGAAGATTTGATTGTTTGTTTGAATTTAGGCTCTGAAACTATGGTTCGATTTGAAAAATTCTTTCACAGAAGGTAAAAAAAGAACTTCACAGTATAATATATAGATTTTTCTGTAATTATTACTTCGAAAATACTTAGTCAAAGCAACATTTTAATGGTTTTATTTCACCGTTTAAAAAACTAAGATCAACAAAACTTAAATTCAGCTTGATTGAGTACCTCGTACCTAATACCTACTTATTGCGTGATCTGAAGAATATTTAACCTTTATTAAACGCGTTCGATTGCAACGTGACAGCGCTTAACAGGAACGGTAACATTGGGCCTAACACTTAATAAAATTACCTATAGATAACTACATATTTGACACATAATCATCTAGCGCCAAAGAAATATTGTGCAAATATTAGGTCCTTACATATGAAATTGGCGTTTTTCGTACTGGCCACTTTAATCACAAATTTCTCCTCTTTGGAAGCGGATCCATCGCAAACCACGTCCGAGTTAGCTGCAGGCTGCGGTGTTAGTGATAAAACTGTTTAAATTCACTTGAAGCAAATTGGGAAGATTAAAAAGCTTGAAAGGTGGGTACCTCACGAATTGACTGAAGCAAACCGGCAAACGCGCGTCGACTGCTGCGTTACATTACTAAACCGGCACAATAATGAAGGTATTTTAAACCGAATCATTACCTGTGATGAAAAATGGGTTCTTTACGATAATCGGAAGCGCTCAGCGCAATGGTTGGATCCTGGCCAGCCAGCCAAATCCTGCCCCAAGCGAAAATTAACCCCAAAAAAGTTACTTGTAAGCGTTTGGTGGACTAGTGCCGGTATTGTTCATTACAGTTTTCTCAAATCTGGCCAGACTATTACGGCTGATGTCTATTGTCAGCAATTACAAACCATGATGGAAAAGCTAGCGGCTAAACAACCTAGGCTGGTCAATCGCTCCACGCCACTGCTGCTTCACGACAACGCTAGACCACACACTGCGCAACAGACGGCTACTAAATTAGAAGAGCTTCAATTGGAAAGTCTAAGACATCCTCCGTACTCCCCGGACCTTGCTCCAACAGATTACCATTTTTTTCGAAATTTGGATAACTTCTTGCAAGGGAAAAAATTCAACTCCGATGGGGCAGTCCAAATCGCCTTCAAAGATTTTATTGATTCCCGTCCGACTGGTTTTTTTAGTAAAGGGATCAATGAGCTACCTATAAGATGGCAAAAGTGCATAGAAAATAATGGTTCATACTTTGATTAATTAAATATATTATATTAAAAAATATTCGACTTTTTGTTCCTCCCATACAAAACGCCAATTTCATATGTAAGGACCTAATATTTTTCATATTTTAGTATATATTTTTTTAACCTAACGCTAGTTTTTCTGAAATAAAAACTATTTGTTATGTGTTAGCATATTACATTTTTTCATCCCTTCAACGAAAGGCAAAGATAATAGCGTAGGCAGCCCGTGAATCTTCTTACTTACAAACAATGTCGAAATTAAGCTTTTAATGAGTTTTAATTATCAAGTTTCAGGGGTAGCGTTAAACACCTAACGATTGTTTGTTGATGATAATGATACACACATAAATTAGTAGAAAAGTTTTTTTTTATGTACAAACGTACTAACAGCGCTGGATAGAAGAATGGATGGATGTAAGAAGATATAATTTTGGTCACTTTGCGGGAGAAAAGAAAATAGTCCTGTTGAGGTGAAAAAATATTTTAGGTAATGGCTCAAACACCGTTTTATACGAGCGTAGTTAGGTGCTTAAAATATGTACAGTGCGCGTCAGAATTAAGTACCCCCCTTGTCTACAACATATTTTGGACTACTTCTAATTCACATGTCACTTGTAACAAATTTTCACATGCAAACATTTACCACACTGCCAAACATTTACCACACTGCCGCTCAGGATCGCCCTTCCATAATACCATGGCCGTAGGGAGGGGGGGGGTTTTGGGGGTTCAAACCCCCCCCGAAATGTTGAGGCACCGTTAAAAATCAAATTTGAATAGGTAGGTGAAATTTTTTCGGATACGTATTCGTACCTACGTGGAAAGTGCGGCTTACTTTAAATAGCTATTCTTTCTTAAAAACACAAAAAAATTCGTCTAATTTCGTCTCCGACTATCAACAGCGCGCTCTGAGTCGTCGTTGGCGGACGGGGCGCTCTCGCGCTCCGTGCCTTGCGATGCGATTCCTATTGTGTATCAACATACATTGCTTTATGTAAAGACGCAGCACTTAAATATTTCTTTAAATTATTCTCTTTAGAAAACTCAAACTTTTTTCGACAAAATTCGTCTCTACATTTTAAATGAGCTGGGTGCACGCATCGCATTCATTTACGGTCGATTCCAGCTAGGCAGGCAGATCACGACATTACTTTTAAATTTGTAAATCAATAGACCTATTTTTTGTCTTTCCGTAATTGAATTGCTTTCTCCGTTTACTGTTATGTCTTTATTTATAAACTATTTATATATTCTTAACTATTTGGTAACGGCCGAAAAGGTCACAAAAAATATTGCGGCTCGCTCCGCTCGCCGTTAATTCTGAATTATTCTAAGCTTTTTAACAACCTTGCAAAAATGTGACAATTTCTCAACAATTTTCAGCGGCCGCAAATACAACAAAATATCGGGGGTCACTCCGCTCACTGTTATAATTTTGGCTCTTAAAGTTTCAGGGTTCGCTAAACATAATCTTTTGTCACTCTTGATTCTATTTCACAGAACATCAGAATGGTCGCAAAAAAAATTGCGGCTCGCTTCGCTCGCCGTTCATTCTGTAGCCTTTTGGTAATTTCTATCAGCCTGCCGAAAATATGTAAAAAATTTGGCGGCTCGCTTCGCTCGCCGTTAATTCTGAATTATTCTAAGCTTTTTAACAACCTTGCAACAATGTGACAATTTCTCAACAATCTTCAGCGGCCGCAAACACTACAAAATATCGGCGGTCACTCCGCTCACTGTTATAATTTTGGCTCTAAAAGTTTCAGGGTTCGCTAAACATAATCTTTTGTCACTCTTGATTCTATTTTACAGAACATCAGAAAGGTCGCAAAAATAATTGCGGCTCACTTCGCTCGCCATTAATTCTGTAGCCTTTTGGTCATTTTTATCAGCCTCCCGAAAATATTATGTAAAAAATTTGGCGGCTCGCTTCGCTCGCCGTTCATTCTGTAGCCTTTTGCTCGTTTTTATCAGCCTGCCGAAAATATGTAAAAATTTGGCGGCTCGCTTCGCTCGCCATTCTTTCATAATAATGTGAATTGTTATAACCTACCCCTTAACTAATACTACTAACTTTTTTGTCACCCGAAAATGACGCTCGAAGTTATTTAATTTTTGTATTTCTCACATTTTTTTCTTTGTTTCTGGAATACCAATCTCCAATCTCCAAAATGACAACCGCAGTTTTTGAAATGGGCTGCCTAGCTGTCACACTTTTGCCTACTTTTTTACAAAAAGTCGGAAAAAATTCGCGGCTCGCTCCGCTCGCCGTTACTCATGGTTATTATTTTTATATCGATTTTTTTTGGAAACTGCTTGGTTGAAAATTGCTCCGGGTACTAAGCACTAAGCATAAGTACATATATGAAGATGTTGCATATTGTCTCGGGCGGGTCTAAGGCTTGACCCCCCCCGAATAGTATTTCTGGCTACGGCCCTGCATAATACCCTAAGTCTGAAATTCCCAACAATAACAACTATTGTGTCCCACATACAGTGAGATAGGGGGGGTACTTATATGTGACACGTACTGTACCATACATATTATACTGGTGTTTTCAAAATATTCTTCAAGGGATGAAATATTATTTTTGACATACCTTTAGGTAGTCGATATTTTAATTTATAGCATCATCTAGCCCAATCTAAGCAGGGCTTGTGTTAAGGTGTACTAAATACAATTTGCAGATCGTACAAATATTTGTCCCGAGGCGGGAATCGAACCCACGACCTGCGTCGCAGGCGGACCTTCACCTACCGCGCCACAGATGATGGCTAGTCTACGTCGATGCTGGACGCAGTCGAGCTTCGGCAGGACATCCTCATCATAGCTAAGTTAAAACTATAGTAATAAATATGCAATATATGTGAACACTGAAACAGAGCCAACACGGATGTAGGTCAAAGGATTTGGCGAGCGAGGTCGGGTGCAGGTGCATAAAGCCGGATCTCAGCTTAACTTTAAATTTAACAGCTTAGGTTCTTAAACCTTACTAACTTTACATAGGGCTTTTCTTGTATAGTTCCTAATAAACCCAAATAAAATACATATAATGTAAGTACACCTGGTAAATAAAGTGAAAACTGGTACTGTGAAATAAAGTTCAGCAAATGATAACATACAAACAAAAATAGCTAGGAAGTGCGTCGCGGCTAAGCACTTTCTGATATAAAATATACAGGGTCATAGGTAGATGATCAATAACCTCTTACAGTTTTTCGTCTTGATCCACCCAAATCGACTTTAAGAGGTTATTGATATATATATATACCAATATTTCTTTCATGAAATAAAAATTATAATAAATTAGTTTGTATTTGCTCAATTCTATTCTGATACGCCACATAGAATAATCGGGACGGGAGTTATTCAAAGTACAATTTTTTTTTGACCACAAACTACACAACAACAACAATTCTATAGAGTAAACATTGGAATAAAAACCACAAAAAAATTTAACGTTTAATAAAACACTTGAATAATATTTCAAAATGCAAATACGACGAAGTCCTGAATATGGACAAATTAGCAGCAATTTGCGAGGCACAGGTAATTTCGGAACGAATGTGAATATCAAATGAGTCAAACCCGCGGCCATTTGGATCACTCTCCGTCGATGGCTATCATTTAATGCTTGTAGTTTAAAAGCAATAATAGAATCAGCACTGAAAACCAGCACTTAGGTTTTTATAAAACTTCGAATATCCTAACTAGCAGTTGCCTGCAAAACTGAATAACAAACTTTAATTTTTTTTTCTTAACTCTAGAAGTTAGAGATTGAAAGTAGAAAACGTTTTATAGAAAATTTTATCAGCTTTTTTGAAACTATACTAAATTATACCTACATTAGTAACATTTTTAACCTTAAGAAAAAGATATAACTATAAAATTGCCATTTTTATCTTACCTCAAGCTAAGCAGAGCTTGTTTAAGGTTGTGTAAGCAGAGCTTGTGGTGATGATTCGATTCATATACTACATAATACAATAAATTAAATAGATATATATTTTTGATTGTATATAAATCTAGAGGTATATAGATAACAACCAAAAACTCAGAAAAAATATCTGCAAATCATACAAACATTTGTACGGAGTCGGGAATCGAACCCGCAACCTCTAATAAGTGGTATTGCCTCTTTGGTCTCTGATTACAGCTCCGAGCCGGTTTGGCAACGCGGTTTCGGAGCGGATTTTGAGGAATATTCTTCGTAGTTCGGCTTCTTCGTATGCGGCCTTTTTTAATACCCTCAGACCCTGAGGGTATTAAAAAAGGCCCTATTAAAAAAGCCGCAGACCTTCCACCCTGAGGCTCAGGGTGGTAGGTCTGCGGCTTCTGGCTAGCCTTCCTAGCTCATTTCCGGCTCAATTGGGTTGGTTCTTTTTATTTCGAATGTATGTCTGTGTAGATGGATGATAGATATCTAAGATACCACACAATTTTAAGGTTATTTCTATATCTTGGGAACTGATTTAGGGCACAAAAAGTTTTATTCTCGGACTAGAGCTACATCTACACTACAATAAAAGCCGTGCCGTGTGGTGCCGGCATAGAATTTCACCACCCCAACTCTTCCCGTGGGTGTCGTAAGAGGCGACTAAGGGAAACACAGCGGGGGGCGGGCAGCAGCGCCCTCTGCAGAACAACTCCACCGAACTGCGATCCCAACCCGCATGCCCAGCGTGGGGATTATGGGCACTAACCCCCAAATGATAATGCCATCTATGGCGCTCATTAGGGGAGGCCTATGTCCATCAGTGGACTATTATAGGCTGGTGATGATGAGAGCTACATCTAAGCAAAACTACAGCTCAATCTATTCAGTATTGATGGCATGAATATGTCACAAAAATCCTTTTATACATCCAACCATTCGAATTTATTAATTACTGTGATATAAAAGCCACCCAAACATCACGGTCAATAGACGTACTTTGAACCTACCTACTAACGTAGGTATATTTATTTCGCGATGCTTTTAAACACTCTAAATGCATTCAGCGAAATCCAACGCCAAGTACCGCCACATTGATTCTACTGGCGACGGAACACAAATGAAAACAAAAAGCATAAATCCTTTAGGACATTATAATAGTTGGCCGGGAAACTTATGCTATTGAGAGGGACATCGTACAACGTCTTGGGCAGATTGAATACATCTGAATAGTGATGGGCTCTCATCCTTACAGACCGTATACGGATCTTTAAGAAAAATTGTACTTGAAGCGTTACAGGCTGTGAATAAAACAAATTAACTAAATAAAAAATTACGTAGATAGGTACAGAAACCTTAAATAATTTATCAAGCAGCTTTTTTTCTAAGATTTCACAAGAGTCAGATCCATCTTAATGCACAATCTGGGTCATCTCTTGTATTATGTATATCTCTATTCTACCCAAAAGTCGTGTTTGCTAGGATATTATATTTAATATTAATAGGAGTTCTAATAAATCGACAGTGACCAGCATTGTCAGCAATGTCACTTTTAATGGAGGCTCAATTTTATTTTAATTTGTTAATAACATAATAAGTCATGTTTTATAATAGGTTTTATTTTAGACATTCATTATGGATAAAACGACTTCGTTTAATCCAGACAACACATTGTGATAAGAATTTGTTTCGACGACTAAGAAGACCAGAAAACTAAAAATCTCGTCTTTTCCGTAATATTGTGGTAATGCTAACATCACTAGAATAAGACAAGCCGGAACAAAGGGTCTTATTGTTATTCACCCCGACGCGGTGTGGTGACAAACTATTTAGAAACCACCCTTCAAGGCCGCCTTGATTGTTTTAAGGCGGACGGACTCTATTTAAATATTCCATAAATATTCGAATACAATTAATTTATTGGGTGTGTATCCGAGTTTCCAACCTATACAAATACGTACTACAGTTTCGATTATTATTATTAAAACAAAATAGGTTTAGGCATTTAAAAGTGGGGAGCTACTTTTTTGTGATGAAACTTTTTTGTGTGTGATACTAAACTAACCTAACCAGTATATTTATAGTATAACATAAACGTAAATCGCAAAATTAACTGTACCTACATTGACTCAAGAAACTGACTAGCTCAGAAATAGATAACTCAATTACGCGATCGCAAGAAACAACAAAAAACCAGCAAAAAATCAGAGAGCGAAAACTTATTTACACTGCTACTTACTCAAATCCCCGGAATAAATTCTTTACAAGGGCAAGATACGACTTCTTTGGTCCTAAATAAACGTACCATAGGCCGACCGGAAAGCTTTATTTGAAAAAATAGTCGACGTAATTTATCAATAACTAGCGTTCCGCCCCAGCTTCACTCGGTTATTTAACAAAAATTTCAAAAATTATAATTTATTACACACGTTGAGTAATTTATTGAAGTTTTCTTAAGGAACCCTTACTTTTTTGAAAATATTCTATCGGGCCTGTGTTCAGCAGAGATAATGAAGGATTCGAATGGTGAAATAATTTTTGAAATTGGTCCAGTTTAGGTACTTTTGGAGCCTATTAAATTCAAACAAACAAACAATCAAATGTTTTCTCTTTATACTAATTAATATTAGTCTATATCTATATATAGAATATACAGATTAGTTACATTTTAGGTGGAACCTGGAATGTAAGTCCAAAGTCATAGTTCAGTCAATTTAAAGTTCGCTACATACCTAACCGGTACCTACGTTACCAAATATCTATCTGAAAGTACTGTACCTAGTGTGGGATATTCGATATTGATTTGGTAAGTTGCGGCTACAAACATTATGATAAACATTGCTGTTTACTCACTAACGACCATTTCATTACCAAAATCTGTGCTTAAGTACAACTATTTTGATTGGTAGATTAGTTTGTATCGACTTAAGTTTATTTTAAATTATTGTGATTCCAGAAGAAAAACATACAAGCTACCTACTTGAATAACAAATAAATTCAACGATGTGTCTGAAAGCGGGTACGTTGAAAGGAGAACGAGAAAGAGCGCCGCAGCGGCGCGTCGGCGTCGTCCCGAACTTTGACAGCACATATGACCCGTGTAATGGCGCCTTAAACTAAATAAAGCTTTGCATTTTGCTCTGGTACGCCCCTCGCTGTGACTCCGTGAGATTAGAACTTACACGCCCTAGCGATTCCAATGTAGGTTAGTACCAACTTGTAGTTCTGCTTATTACTTTTGTCAGAAGCTAAGTTTATTCTAGGTTCTTGGTAAGCGTTGCCAATTTAAAAGTAGGTACCAACTTAGTTTATTTCATAATGTTGCCTGCAGAAAAGTTATGCTACAATAATGGTTATAAATTCTAGTCAAAGTCGATGTCTACTAAGTTTAAAGAAGACACATTGTAGTATACAAACCACCATTGAAAATAAACACAGTTTATCTTACGGTGACTAACTAGTACTTAAACTAGCTTTTCTCTTATTTGAAAGTTGTTTACCTAAGTCCATGTTGTGTCCATGTATGTTGCTTTGATGCCCTCTTTACGGAGAATTCTTCTGAGATTTTCTAAGGAACGCTCTGATAAGAACAGAATTTTTCTGCGGTTTATATATAACTAGAGTCCACCCCGGCTTCGCGCGGGTATTTAACAAAAAAATAATTTTTCTTAAGAACCCCTAACTTTTTTGAAAATATTTAATAGCCTATGTTCATCAAGGAAAATTTAGGATACTAATGGTGAAAGAAGTTTTCAAATCAGTCTAGTAGTTTCGGAACCAATTCAATTAAAAAAAAACAAACAATCAAATATTTCCTCTTTATAATATTACTAGCGGTCCGCCCCGGCTTCGCACGGGTATTAAACAAAAATTTCAGGAATTATACACAGTAACACGATGGGTTTCACAGTTTTTATACGGATCCCTTACTTTTTTTAACAGCATTGGGGTTTTTGACACTGACTCGACACTCCATAACTGACATTGGCCGTAGAGAAAAAGCAAGTACCTACCGTGCGCTATATATTCAACCCCTTTTTTATTATCACGCGCCATAATAGAAAAAGAGGTTGAATATACAGAGCCCGGTTCAATTATTGAATTTTTCATGCGGATCCCTAACTTTTTGAAAGTATTACCTATATAGCCTATGTTCATCACGAAATTTAGGATTCTAATGGTGAAAGAATTTTTCAAATTGGTCCAGTAGCTTCGGAGCCTATTCAATTCAAACAAACAATCAAATCTTTCCTCTTTATAATATTAGTATAGATATAGATATGGATATAAAAGACTAGCCACTCTCTTATTTAAAACTTGTTTACCTAAGTCCATGTGACCTTGTTTTAATGAATTCTTCTTAGATTTTGAGCAGAAATTTTCTACAGTTTATATACATAACAAACAATTGCGTAAAAGACAAAAAATCACTTCATTGAGAGCGCCGTACTTGCCACGCTTATGCGGTATGGTATGGTATGCGACATTCAGAATCAGTTTGAAGAGGAGCAGTCAGCAAGCTCACTCCAGACCAATGGGATCTGCAATGAGATGTGAAAGATTTAAATCGATAGATACGCCCCGACACCAAAAATTGTGTCATTGTCCTTGAATGCGTGCGTGTGCAATCTATACACAACAAGCGTACTAAGAAAATAGTGTCATCTCTTTTTCTCCCACATTATTTGCAAACAATACTATCTTTTTCGTGCACTCGCCATTTAAATTTGTTATTGAGATCGCGGAATGATAAATAAAAGTTATTTAATTAAATCGCAATACTTACGAGTGAAATGTTACACCTTTAGCTTTGTTTGTATTTGTAGAACTGTTTTTACACTTCCGAAACACACACGATGGCATTTTGTGAAACTTTTCTTGCAAAAATTGGCAGTTACGATTGATTTTAACAAGTCCGGATAACACTGTGTTTCGATCTACACTGATTCCAACTGTGCGAGCTGGCTCACCTTAACTTTGCAACAACGTGGCGCGGACTCACTGCGGAAAGGGCGTATCTAACGATTTAAATCTTTGGATGTGACGGTGTAGGTGCTGTTTCGCACCACAGGTTCTCACCACAAATTAATATTCGCCGTTTCATAACAAAAATGTCAGCGTTTCAACACAACTCTCAAAATATTTAATAATACTAATATCACGGGTATTATAATAATAGATAACGTTACGAAGAACCCTAAAGACCAAATAGCCCCCAATTAGGTAAAAGATACTTTGGGCATCTAATATTAATTGGCCCTGGAATCCAAATAGCTTAAGAGTATCTATCATAATTAAATAATATGAATAATGTCCATAGTTGACTAACAAGGCCGCTTACAGGAGGTAGGACCCTAAAAACAGAAATCTTTGGGCAGGGCCTATAAAACTACGTCCAGCAGTAGACGTCATCGGCTGAGATCTCTATGGTATTGTGGGACGTAACTAAATTGATATGTTCAACTATAATATTACTTTTAGCGGTCCGCCCCGGCTACGCACGGGTATTTAAGAAAAATTTCAGAAATTATAAATTTTTACATAAACGTACCTTTTGGGATACATCATCGAAGTTTTCATATGGATCCCTAACTTTTTTGAATGTATTATAAAGCCAATTTTCATCGGGGATAATTGGTGGTAAAGATTATGGTGAAAGAAATTATCGAATCGGTCTTGGAGTTTCCGAGCCTATTAAATCTAAACAAACAGTAAAATTATTGCTCTTTATAACATAAGTACACCTTAGGCCCTCATTAGCACTAATACACAGTATTATCCAACACAACATAATATTTACCCATGTATCTACTAGGGTAGCATAAAGGCGTAGGTACCCTTAAGCGATGTATCTGTTCATTTGCCATACAAGGGCGCCGCTGACTGATGCACTTGTCATCGCCGCCGGCAGCTTGGACCGTGTCCAGTAAGTACTGTTGCAAATCCATTCCAGAAATTGGCTCGTTCTGTTTTAGGCATATTAGTGCTAATTTGGAGGGATTAGTCAGATCTGGGCTGGGTTAAATTAGTGCTGTGGCTTGTCTGCTAAACTATGCTATGTGTTTCTGTTTCGCCATGATGCCAATCAAACTGAATACTTAACCATTATACAACCTAACAATTATAAAAATTTGTCGATGGTACGTTAATAGCCGATTGTCTGGCTTCTTCAGAGTCATGGATGAAGATAAACGAGGCATTTTCTTAGGAAGGGATTAAAACATCAACAAGTGTTAATACTATTATATACCTAAGTATTTACTAACATAAACCTAAGCAAAACTGACTAACTCAATAACATTTTGTACCTAACCCGAAAGAGATTTGGGAGGCATGTGTGAGGCCGTAGCAAACAGCACAGAGGCCTTTCATAATCTAAAGGCGAGTAAATACACATAGCGGGTACCTATCAGCCTCTGTTGCACAATATGATACACAAGTTATTATTTATTATTATCATGTCAATAGCTTCTTAGCAAAATAAGTATTATATGATGATACTTATGTCCTCCTTGCCGAATTTTAGCCACATCAGCCAATCTCAAAGAAGGCTAGCCATTGTGCTCTACGGAAGTTAAGCCGTAAGCTCAAAAAATATTTAGGATACCTAGTGATATTAAAATGCCACTATCATATCAATGAATATGACGCAGAATTTTTTTACATATAACTTTATTATATTACATTTGAAATCTGCTCATCATTTTGTTATTTTTACGGACTAGTTATAGTTTGACATTATACAGGGTGGAATTTTGTAATGCCACCTGGAGGGAAAGTACTCTTAATACTGTAGTTAGAAAATTGTACTCAAAGAAAACATTCCTTTAATTTTGAAAAGAAAGAAAACTGCATTCAAAGATTTTCGAAAATTCGCTTGCCACACCCGGGAATCGAACCGACTAAAATCTGTAAAAATTACACCCTGTTCTTTTATTGCATAGATCGTTAGGGTCAATAATAAGGATGAAATCTTTCTAACAAACTTAATAAATTAAATGAAAGGAAAACCATGAAATCTTAAATTATTTTAATTATTTACAATAAAAAGTCAACTAACTAATTAGTTGCTCGAAATGGGCTCCATTTTCTTGGATACACAAATTTATTCTTGTAACGAATTCATTTCTAGTAACTTTTAATAACGTGTTGTGGTGAATATTATAAATCGTATTAGGTATGAACTTCAACTCTTAACTCGTTTACATTCCCATAAGATTTCATGTAAATTAGATTTTTTACATATCCCCACAAAAAAATCTAAAGGGGTGAGATCTGGTGATCTCGCAGGCCACCTGATTGTGCCTTTGGTACCAATCCAGGTATTAAAATGGTTATTAATGTAGGCAGTAGTGATTCTGCTACTACTGACACAAGTAAACAGATGGATCTTTAAGTTAAAGTGCTTAATTTGACCCATTCAATTTATAATTTAAGATTTCATGGTTTTCCTTTCATTTAATTTATTAAGTTTGTTAGAGAGATTTCATCCTTATTATTGACCCTAACGATCTATGCAATTAAAGTACAGGGTGTAATTTTAACAGATTTTAGTCGGTTGATTCCCGGGTGTGGCAAGCGAATTTTCGAAAATCTTTGAATGCAGTTTTCTTTCTTTTCAAAATTAAAGGAATGTTTTCTTTGAGTACAATTTTCTATCTACAGTATTAAGAGTACTTTCCCTCCAGGTGGCATTACAAAATTCCACCCTGTATAAATTAAATTTCTTAATAATATAATTTGCATATTATTAATTTTATTAATAATATGCAATTATTTATTTTATTAATAATATGCAAAATATAATTTTGCACACCATTTAGCTGGTAGGTAAGTCATCGCATGGGCCATCTTAATATAAGCATATCAACTTGTAACCCGTTGTCTGCAAATAAATAATTTGATTTGATTTAAATGCACAAATTTATACGCAAACACAGGTGCACTCTGTTCCCTCGCTTTGATTTATTGTTTACTCGATAAAAGATTTCTGTTTCAAGAGTGTATTTTGTACAAAGAACATATAATTCATCGATTTTATCCATAGATACTCGTACTTTCCGAATCATAGCCAATCTCTGGGAAAAGTAGAAAAACAAAGCAATTCCGGCCCCATATCCACCGGATGCGAGGTCTGCTTACAGAAAATTATGATGTGTAGAGTAGGAAAACAAGGCCGTGTTGTGGGGACATGTTTACTTCGGATGCTTTTGTGTATGTTTTGAACGCTGAAATACCTAAAAAAGATAAATAAAAAAGGTCCTTTTATACTATAAAACTAGCGGTCCGCCCCGGCCCGACAAACGGAAATACTTCAAAAATAAGACTACCCATGACATGTCATGTGTAATTTTAATATAATAAGAGTAATTCTAATTTTTATGGACTGAGTTTGTTTATTCATAAAAACAAACTTTTTATTTATTTTTTTATTACCGCATATGGTAGCATTTTTACATAACTTTTGGTGGATTTCGTGTAAATGTGGCCAATAAGCCATAGTGATAGCCAATTCATGGGTTCATCCCTAAAGCCACGGCGATCATAGTTCGCCGCTGACCGTTGCTAGGAATTTTAGCATTTTCTTCGGCTATATGTCTCTTTTTAGATCGTACTGTCTATGCCACCAGCAAATCTTGGATGACCTTGCACATATGAATGCATGAGTGCATCGCACTATCTTAAGATTTCTGACGACCTCTGTAGTGCGGTGGGCGAAGGTTCGCCTACGACGCAGGAGGTTGCGGGTTGTCGGGACAAATGTTTGTACGATCTGCAAACATTTGTTCCGGGTGTTCTGGCCGTTTTCTATATATTATAAAAACATCTTGCTAAGTAATGTTTTTTATTATGTATAACAGTCATCGAGTACTCATAAAATCACAAGCTTATTTTGGTGCTAGATGATGCTGTGTAGATTGTCCAACATTAAAAATAACAGAGATGAAGAGGCGTTTTCCCCGCGCCTCCACACAGAAACTGCGTGATTGTATAAACTTGTGCTTGTTAAATCGACAGTGTCCAGTTAGGGATCCTTGTATTATAACCCGGGCAGACCTTGCTACGACGTAGCATTCTACGACGTAGGCCTACTACGGCGTAGCATAGTACTATATGTACATAGTTATTGTGTTGTAGGACTCTATAGAAAAGCTAGTATTTAATGTTGTATTACGTATCCTAATTAATCTAAATGACCATAATTTACCCAGATTTGGGTTTCGTGAACTGTGTATTCGATTGGCAAACGCCAATTACCCACAGCCGTAATCAAGAGGTCCTACGAAAGGGTTCCGCCACAGCTCAATCAAACTTTGGCAATCATCACGCCTTTCTAATCTCCCGGGCCACAATGTAACGGTATTCCCGATGGACTGCGTTTGCTACTACGAGTATCTATTTATGTTTACTTAATGATAACGGGACGGTCAAACTGGGGGTGAGCTTCCGGACTTTCTGTTGGACGTCTTTTGAGTGTAATTTTATTAAATATATTTCAAGGTTGAGGTTTAAGTTTACTTGAAAATTTCTTGCATTAATCGAAGCATTCATACTTTTTCATCATATTCTTGTTAATAAAACTTACAATTACTACTTACATAAAACGCGAAAGCACCAAAATGATAATGCTCAAAATGTGCCCATCTAGCCAAGTGAACACAGTGATAAAGAGGCTACGTCCATACGACGATGACGGAAATCCCCTGAGGCCACAGCCAGACCGTTCCACCATTTCCACCCCTATGCATGAGCTTCTGATGTAGAAATTTGTGCATTTATTTAATTTAGTGTACTTATGTACTGTTAGAAGTGACAGAACGTATTGGTTATCTCCGGATATAGAAGACCTGAGGACACTTACTTAATTTATTATCTTTGTCGACAGAACAATTACCTGTTTCATTGACTAATAGGGCGAATTTACGCAGCATTCGTTTTACAGGATCCATTTTTTTTTCTGTATAAGTGCATGCAGTTTTAGGATCGAGTTCACACACCCGACAGTATTCCGGTTCCAGTATACGGTTGTTTCCAGCGAAGGACGTGTAAAAAAACGGTCCTGTGAAAACCGATCCGATCGTGAATGTGTACAAGTGTTTGTTCACACAGAAAGTCCGTTTTACAGGATTCGTTTAAACAGATGCGTTGCTACTGCAGGTAAGTTCAAACCGAGTTTACAGAACCATTTTCAATGGTTTCAAACTCGATCTGATAAAACGGATCCTGTATATTCATGCCATCGTAGAATAAAAACGGATACGATAAAACGCAGGACGGTTTTACGTATCCGTAAAACGGACTGCTGTGTCAAATTAGGTCAGGAAATACGGAAATTCAGCAGTTTACGTACTAGCCACTATCTAGTAGCACTATTATGAGTAACTGACTAACATTATACAAAATGTAAGAGCTCTCACGAGGCGTATACGTGCCTCCCGCCTCTACTTCCGCTATATACCGGTTACTAATTTACCGGAATCCGCTTCGTGCGTCTCACAATTGCCTCCTTTTATTGCCTTGAGATTATTATGCGTAGGCTCATAGGGCATGTTTATCGCTTGGATCGATGTGCCCTCCATTGTTGTGAGAGGGATGAATCCGGTTATGTTCTCAATTAAGTTTTATTCATCCTACCGCTCGTAATTATACCGTAGGCCGTGGAAAATAGATTTTTTAATCAACATGATTTTCGACTTTGTTAGGCTAGACTTTTAACCCCTTACTGCATGAATTATGAAGGAGGTTCAATAAAAAATTGTTTTATGCAAAAATGTGTTTATTTACTTCATAGGGACCATAAAAAAACGAAAAAAAAAATTACAATTATTAAGTAAAAAAGTTATTACACGAAGCCATGTATGGCTTCGTATGCAGTCTAGAAAAAATATGTTTTAGCATAAATGGCTTTGTATGTGATCAGGTGAAAAGGCAGTTACACTTTATGAAAATCTGTAAAGCAGTTTCTTTTCTCATTATAACACAGATATACCTGACATTTTACACATTTTGTGAAAGAACGGAACTTTGAGCAGTTTTGACATAGCTGTCGATTATTTTTCTTCCCAGTGGGAAAATTATCAGTATTGTCAGATCATACTGAATTGAGTGGCAGATCTTGATGCCTGGCTGGAGCTTTTCGCGGTTTTTTTCGAGGACACTGGTGAATTCGGACAGCTGGATGGAGTGCCGACTCGGCTTGATGGGGTACCAGCTCTGCTTGACGTCGGTGTTCCAAGAATGCTTGACGGACGACGACGTTTTCTTGGCATCGCGATTACTTTGCCTGCTTTGCGAAAATGTTCTGAAACTGCGAGCTTGAACATAAACAGTGGCATGTGCTTTTCTTCATTGACCCTAAGCCAAAGCAACCAAGCATTTACCACCAGTACCATCACCAGGTATTACATTTACATGCCTGGAAGACCCATAAAGGCGTGAAGGGTCCATCTCTGAAAGAAGCAGAAAGAAGTCTTATTGCATACGAAGCCATACATGGATGACCGTGTATTGAACGCAAACGCATACGAAGCCATAAATGGAGTTTGCAAGAAAATGGTCAAAAACCAAACAAAAACAAAAGTAAAAGCAAAACCAAGTTGCAACCCAAGTGATGGATGAATCAAAGACTGTGAAATTATTTTATTAGAAGTTCTTACTTACCGTTTTACATTTTTTTTGTATTGATGAAAGTTTTACTATTTTATGTTCAATTGATCGGTCGGACGCCTTGCACTTATCCTCAAAAATATCGCCAGGTGTGACACACCACATATACAAAAAACTTCGTTCCATTTTACGAAGAATTGCTTGTTATGATTCAAGTGAGTTTTTTTGTATGTGATCTTTACATAAACTGTAAAAAAATAAGAAACTTTGAAAGCCACAGATGGCTTTGTATGCGGTAAGGGGTTAAGGGACACAACCAGGAAAAAGTATAACGTCTGCTTCTTTTTACAGTGTAATTTTTTATTAGCGACCGGCCCTGGCTTTTCAAGGGTGCAACATTTGATACTAATGCCAATGATGTTAATCATTTTCTGTCTTCTTTCATTGATATAAGTCAAAGTGATAAATAACACTGCAAACTAGTATGAATAAGGGAATAGCAGAGAACTACTATGAAAACAATTTCCCCGTAGCCTTTTGGTCGGTGCCTAGTTTCAAAAAACCGTTCTCAGTTAAGAATAAACTAGCATGAAGTAGGAGGTGGGTATATCATTTTTCGAGAAAAGAGATTTTAAAAAGCATTCCCTAACTCACAGTAAACATTCATAGTAGACAGTTTTTTAATTTCCGGCGGGCCGAAGCGTCCGCCTCGAAAAATGTAGATCGAATGGCCCCATGTGTTCCGTTTGGAACCGATTTATTAAATAATATCACTTTTTATTTTCCTATTATTATTCCTTTTGATGTAACTAATTAAAGGCGATATAAATAAAATCATATAACAAAGTAAGGTTCTAGGTATTTAAAGGAAAAAAAGAAAAATTTGTACAAAACTAAACATAAACCTGAATTCGTATATGAGTACCATAAAAATGTTATCTATATCTATACTAATATTATAAAGAGGAAAGATTTGATTGTTTGTTTGTTTGTATGTTTGTTTATTTGTTTGAATTGAATAGGCTCCGAAACTACTGGACCAATTTGAAAAATTCTTCCACCATAAGAATCCTAAAATTTCCGTGATGAACATAGGCTATAAAATATTTTCAAAAAAGTTAGAGATCCGTATAAAAACTTCAATAATAAAACCATAGCGCTATACATCAACTTCTTTTTTTTTCTTTTTTTGCGCTGCTCGCTTTTGCTGTGACTCAACTTCAACTTCTTTTTTTATGGCACCGCTTTTGCTACGACGACTCCGCCAGTGTCAGTTATGGATTGTCATAGACATCACAATTCGTTACTGGGGTGTGAGCTGGGGTGCGAGAGGAAACTCAATGTCAAAAAATATAAAAACTTCAAGATTGGAACCATGCGACGTAGGCGATATAGCGGTGCGAGAGAAAAGTCTTTATATAAGTAAAGGAGGTAAAGGTACAATTTTAAAAAGGAAAGATTTTATTGATTGATGTTTGTGGTTTGAATTGAATAGGTTCTGAAACTACTAGACCTTTTTGGAATACAATTCATCATTAGAATGATAATCATAGGCTATAGAATATTTTTAAAGTTAGTGATCCTTATGAAAACTTCAATAATAAAGTACCTCATCTAACGTGTGTGTGTGTAAGAACTTAAAATTCTTTAAAATACCCGTGCGAAGCCGGGGCGGGCTGCTAGTAAATTTATATAGAGGTAGATACAGGAATATAAAAAAAATGTTTGGCGGGAACACATGCACTGATATCTTTAGCCGTCAAAATGTGACATATTTAATGCTGGTTGTAACTTTTAATAACTATTGCAGGCATATTCGAACTAAAACTACTCCTTTTTATTTTTTCATTATCATTCTACTCAAGGTTGCATTTAGCATTACAGAACATAACCTGAATTTAAAAGAAGGGAGCCAGACAGACAAAGAAATTAACTTTTTAAATTAACTTGCATGTCCTCTATTTTTCTAAGTCTCGCACTTAAAGAAATTGGAAAATAAACAAAACTTAAAATAAAAAAGTCTGGATATATGGACCTACAGCTTAGCTAGGTCATTGTGTAGGTTCTTATTGTGTAAACATATACCTAATTTGGATGATACGGGATGTCTATGTCCAGCAGTGGACTATTATACGCTGATGATGATCATACCTAATTTAGGCTTAGGTTGGTTTAGAAAACACTGTTTATTGAAAAAACACACTTTAAATAAACAGTTGCGTTCCAATAAAAGAAAACATAAAAAGCGCGAAAACCCAAATAATTTCCCCCAAATTGATAGGTGAACCCGTGAAGTGGGAGAGCCAACAGTAGATTTATAGGGCGCCGCCGAGTGCGTGCTCCCATGCAAAAAATAAAAAAATCAGAGGTAGAGAGGTAATTCGCGCGACAAGTTATTACAGGGCCAGATATATACGGCTTTCATATTCTCATATGAATAAATGGCTCGTTTTAGTCTAGTACGCCAACTTAGTGAGATGATTTATATTGTGTTTTAAAATTTATCTTCTGAATATCAACGTTTCGTTTCAGTGAAAAATGCAGGGGCAATCTGCTTTGATTAAAATTTTCATTACTACGTTAAATTTTCATCAAAATAATTCTGTTAATATTTAATCTTTTTTATGGTTTTGCAGAGAAAGTAATTAATTGTTTTGAATATTGTAGGTATATTTAACGATTTAGATTTTTTATTTAGAACAATTTATACAAAGGAACTCATGTATTAGTTTTTTTTCTTTCCTGAACCAAATTTAAGCACTCTCCCAATTTACAGATCAATAGAACCATTTAGGTCAAACGTCATTCATGTAAATAGAGTGGGTCAACGGCGAAGTTGGTTGGCCACTCCGGCCTGAGATCCAGAGATACAACTCACATAGTTCACTTAGCAAGAGTATTGCAACCACTAAACTATCCAATACAAGACGGTCGTAGATCGCCAACTAATCGAGGCTCTTTAATATAAATGACATATTAGCTCTACGAGTATCATTGAGTGATACCATAATGGGGTTGCTTTAATCGTATTCGTTGCAACTAAGCCGTGGTTTACGAAAGTAATAAGTATTTGCGTTTTCAGTTTGTACCCTGATGTATATCCTGTCTTCGGTTTTGGGCTGGCGAGGGGTCTTTGTATATAGTTGGGACCCTGTATATCTGCTTTATGCCTGTATTGTAACTCAAAGCTGTCAAGATCAGGGGCCCGCCCCTCGCAGTTGTATCGTAAACCGACCGCGACAAAGGTTGCAAAGTTTTTATCGGTCAGAAAATTATCTGGAGCACGACTGGAGAACTTTTTAACTTGAAACCCCAGACCACATAAATTACAAGTTTGCTTTGTAAAATGTTGGAGCTTGTATAAATACGTAGGTAACAGAGGTGCAATGTGAAAACATTATAATGAAAATAAAAGCAGTTTATAAATGTAATCACGCGTGCACCCTTTGTTTGCCAACAACGTTTCCATTAATATCTTTTATAATATTCCACTGTGAAAACCGTATACACATAATTGAAAATGGAATTTACTGTGTGGTTATTATAGATGTTTATCGGGAGACACTGTTATCATACTTACCGTATGCCATCGCCACAGCCACTTCCTGTGTCGATTTGAGTTTGAATATTTTATAGAAAGGTTTCAATTTGCCTCTGAAAAACAAAGATTGGCTCAAGAGGGCTCAATATAAAATATGCTAAAAGTAGGATAATTTAACTAAAGTTGTCCGAGTTCTGCTGATGACAAAGACCTTGTGCCCTCAGCGACACATCTTCATTAGCAAACTGCGATGAGTCTCCCGGGAAATATTGTCCGCGGTATGATAGGGCTTGCTTGAAGTATTGCCACAAACAAATTACCAAGGTACCACGGACATTACTGCTGTTGTTTTGGAAAATTCTAGATAGAGGGACTGCATGTTCATTACACAATTATATTTTTCATACGAATATCTTAAATTTTAGTTATATTTTTCATATGAACCAGTTTCACGTTTAATTTATTGAAATAGGACGACAAGCTTGCGGGAAGTTTTAGTTGAAAAGAAAAACCCAATTACAACATACCTATTCAATTATATATTATACTAGCGGCCCGCCCCGGCTTCGCACGGGTATTAAACAAAAATTTCTGAAATTATACACACTAAAACGATGGGTTTCACAGTTTTCATACGGATCTTTACTTTTTTTAACAGCATTGGGGTTTTTGACATTGACTCGACATTCCAAAACTGACACTGGCCGTAGAGAAAAAGCAAGCACCGTGCGCTATACAACCTCTTTTTCTATTCTGACGCGCCATAATAGAAAAAGAGGTTGAATATACAGCCCACGGTTCAATTATTGAATTTTTCATGCGGATCCCTAACTTTTTTGAAAATATTATATAGCCTATGTTCATCACGGAAAATTAAGGATTCTAATGGTGAAAGAATTTTTTAACTCGGTCCAGTAGTTTCGGAGCCTATTCAATTCAAACAAACAAACAAACAAACAAACAAACATACAAACAAACAAACAATCAAATCTTTCCTCTTTATAATATTAGTATAGAGTATAGATTTATATAAAAAGAGAGTTCCAAAGATTTTCGACTAGTCGGGTAGGTACTTGATTTCGTGGTGAAGTGGTCAGCACACTCCCGTACCGAGGGAGGGCCGCGGGTTCGAGTCCGAAATGGAACATTTTTGGTACATTGTTTAATTTCCTACAGATTACCCCGAGTGCGAGGACTTACTCACTTTAATAACATAAATCTTATATCTATAAATATCAGCAAAAACAGTTTGAGGCGCGTAGTTAATACGACTTAAAATTTGTGCATATTTTTTATAAGCCCCAATTTATTGTGACCAAAAATAGTAGGTAGATTTAGAATGGATAGATAAAGGCAATTTTGTAAAAAGAATGTTCACTCTTGGCCGGATTCACAGTTGGCAGGAGATCGAGATAATGTCACCATAACAGATTATATCTTGGCAGCCAGCGAACTGCACGACATATATTTCAAGACATTCACAGATATATTTCATGTTGCAATTGTTTCCTGAAGAGCTTGCATTTTTGATTTCTTAGAAAAGGAAAATTCTCTTCTAGCATTTTCTTCTACAAGATAAAGTGCAACAATACATTTAAATAAAATTTGCACTCAGCTCGGGAATCAAATCCAAACTTTTTGAAATTATAATATTTGTATTTATATACATATCAATGATGATGGTTCCTTTATATAAAAAAACTAGCGGCCCGCCCCGGCTTCGCACGGGTATTAAACAAAAATTTCTGAAATTATACCCACTAAAACGATGGGTTTCACAGTTTTCATACGGATCTTTACTTTTTTTAACAGCATTGTGGTTTTTGACATTGACTCGACATTCCAAAACTGACACTGGCCGTAGAGAAAAAGCAAGCACCGTGCGCTATACAACCTCTTTTTCTATTCTGACGCGCCATAATAGAAAAAGAGGTTGAATATACAGCCCACGGTTCAATTATTGAATTTTTCATGCGGATCCCTAACTTTTTTGAAAATATTATATAGCCTATGTTCATCACGGAAAATTAAGGATTCTAATGGTGAAAGAATTTTTTAACTCGGTCCAGTAGTTTCGGAGCCTATTCAATTCAAACAAACAAACAAACATACAAACAATCAAATCTTTCCTCTTTATAATATTAGTATAGATAAGAATATAGAATTCTGCTACGACAAATCAATTACTAATAAAACTTACTGTGTATTAAATCATGCCCTGTAAGGTAACAAATAAAACATTATCATGTATTATATTTTCTATGTATAATAAATATATATCTTGGTATTTTTCTATGTTAATGTATGCCTAAATTTTAACTGTTATTGAAAATATAGAAATAGATAATTTTGTAAATTTTTTTGTAATATTTTTTTGTATAGCATAAATAATATTGCCGGCTAGAATTGCACCACCCGAACTCTTCCCGCGGGTGTCGTAAGAGGCGACTAAGGGAAACTCACCGAGGGCGGGCAGCAGCGCCCTCTGTAGAACAATTCCACCGAACTGCGATCCCCAACCCGCATGCCCAGCGTGGGGATTATGGGCAATAACCCCCAAATGATGAATAATGCCACATATGGCGCTCATTAGGGGAGGCCTATGTCCAGCAGTGGACTATATAGGCTCATGTTGTTATATCAGCCATCTAGTAACCTATACACGAGCTCTTAGCTTGAGACTATATGATGTTGTGTGGATTGTTCAGCACTCTGTATATTACTATTTACTCTGTAAAACATTTGTATAATTTACCTCACTCGCTTTATCAAGCAGCGTTTTTCTTAATATTGTTTTCCATAAATATTTTACAGATGCAATTCACTCTCAATATAACAAAGAATTAGTACCAGAATGCGTAGCGAAATGGCACTAACGTTTCCTTCGGGGACATATTATCTGAAAACTTATTCGGAAGCAGGTAACCAAATCGTCTGCCTGTTCCTTTAATTACCCACTTTAAAAGCTACCTGTTCCAAATGTCCCCATAGAGTAGTAAAATCTGGAAAACGCCTTCTCATTATGTCCCGTTAGAAATGTTGTTGCTTCCTTATTTGCTTAAAATTTAGTTAGTAGATTACGCAAGTAGAGCTTTTAAGCACTTAAAAGGAATCGAATTGCCTTTTGCAAAAAGCATTTGCGAGAAGGTTTTTCGAGTTACTAACGTGTCATCGGTCGTTTTGAGAATAGATTTTGTGTTTAACGTAATAGGGCGGGCAATTTAATACCTACACCTTAAGAGGCCAGCGGAGGACGAATTGCCCATACAAACGTAATACCAAAATTATTTCTAATTCAAGCATATTACCACTTTATTATTGTATTATTTGTATTCGATTAGTGTTTATCTAGGTTCCTAGATAGTTTTTTTTTTTCAAAATACTTACCTAAAATTAAATGAAAGCCAATCGCGTTTTGCATATTTTTATGCCAAAATTGACAAGTTTTCTCCCTATCTGTTTCTTATTAAAAACAACAATATCTTAAGTGTTGTTTGTTAAGGAACATAGCTTATATTGTCTTGTTACAGAATAACCATACTATGTGAAGAATACAAAAAGTTTTCATTCATCATTTTTGGTATTACGGAACACAACCAAATTCATACCAAATTTTAAACGGCTAATATTGCTATCGCGTCGTCGTCGTCCCGCGCGCTCCAGCTAAACAGAGATAGCGATATTCGGGGCGATTTTTGCACGCGCCTCGAGTTGAAGTTGCGAGCGAGGGTCGCCGGGTTCTTAAATGGGTAGGTGGATAGGCTTGGATGCCTCAGAATGAAAATTTATAATATTGACTCTTCATCGTTCTCGACCAAACTCTACATTGTTACCATAAGTAGAAATTTATTATACACAACACAAACGGATTTAGGTACCAACAAACTCTACTCACACTGTTATACAACCAAAGTACCTAAAATAAGTAGGTAAGTTAAGCTTCTTACGTTGTCTTGAATACCTAGTTTCTACTGAATAGAGACATAGAGGATCTTGCTGTCTCATAAATCTAGAAAGACGCATTTATTTCTGCAGGAACAAACATATATAGATATGGACTTAGGTATCTCACAGTAGGTAAACTTCTGGGTTGTGAAAGTGTTAAATCTTCTTAAACATAGAAGGGCTAAGACGAGATTCGATATAATCAAAAATTAGATAGCATTCGTAGAAATTTTACTATTGTTGGCTTAGCAGAAAATTTTGTGGAATCAGATCAAATAAGGTAGAATCACATATCTACAGATTGATTAGATTAAGTACCTACCAACATATACACGATTCGGGGTCTCAGAAGATCCTCGTTCGTATTAATTGACACTGACGGAGGTTTTTCCGACTATCTATGTGTTTTCGCGCCAAGAGGAAAATACGTATACGTAAATACGTAATACATTTCTCAAGGTGACTTCAAGGTGTTCCGAAATGAAAACAAATCCTTTTATTAACATGGTCACAGTAAACATAATACTTACACCGAAACAAATTGCTGTAAAGAATTACGAGTGCCTTGGCCTACAGTGCTTTGATGCTTATGTGGCACTCGTTTGTGTCTGCGCCTTGACTTCCAATTTATTTTATTGAAAAGTAAGATATAAAATAATATCCGAATAAAAATCGGTTTCGGGAGGATTTGAACCCGCGTGCGAAAAGAAGAAGACTACGAGCCAAACTTTATTATTAACAAGCGGCAAGGTTTTTTTTTTAGAAAATATTAAACTTCTTCAAAACAAGAATAGAATAGAATATTGCTTTATTGCAACATCAATTCATACTTAAGTAATAGTTATAATGAATGGTGTTCAGAACCTCGCTCCTCAATACGTCGAGTGTGAAAACACCGCGCTAGTTTACGCCGCGCGAGAAATAAGCGAGCGACTTTGATTCGAGCTGGACTTAACCGCGTGCTCATCAAAGTGAGGCTTGGAACGGCGCACTATTTGAAGTCGAGTCTGAGAACGTCGCGCCAGTCGAAGGCGCCTGCAGTTGCTGCAACACTGAGCGACAAATTTTGTAGAAGCGCTGTTCTTGAAAAAGCTAAAATTACGGGGAGGGTGATGCAACCTAGGCGCTATATTACTTTTATTGAAACGTCCCGTAATATAGCGCCTAGGTTGCATCACCCTCCCCGTAATTTTAGCTTTTTCAAGAACAGCGCTTCTACAAAATTTGTCGCTCAGTGTCGCAGCAACTGCAGGCGCCTTCGACTGGCGCGACGTTCTCAGACTCGACTTCAAATAGTGCGCCGTTCCAAGCCTCACTTTGATTAGCACGCGGTTAAGTCCAGCTCGAATCAAAGTCGCTCGCTTATCTCTCGCGCGGCGTAAACTAGCGCGGTGTTTTCATACTCGACGTATTGAGGAGCGAGGTTCTGAACACCATTCGTTATAATGACCTCAGTGGCGTATTGGGCGAAGGTCCTCTACGAAGTAGGAGGTTGCGGGTTCGATTCCCGCCTCGGGACAAATATTTGTACGATCTGCAGATTAATGCAATGTAAGTTCACGTTGCGTACGCGATTGTCCAGCATTCTTTATTTATTATTTGCCATTGCAGGTCGAGCACTGTATTTCAGCTGCTATTTCGCCACCGTCCGCTTTATGTACTCTTTAGCCGTAAAACTAGAAGTAATTACGTTTTAATCTTAGATGGAATTTCTTCGGTTTCGTCTAATATGGCCGTAATTCATGCATACCTCTTATTTAAGGCGTCGCTATAAACAACTTACGATCAACATTAAGGGGCTGCGAACCCCGAAATAAAGTTTATGGCACGTATCATTTTAACCTACGTTTATTTGCAAAATTTAATCCACACTGAAAATAACAATTGCTTGGAAATATTTATATCACATCGGTACATAATAATAGCAACTCTACAACGAGTCCACTTAGTTAATGAAAATATCATTTTTGTTGTCGATCTACATAAATCTATACTAATATTATAAAGAGGAAAGATTTGATTGTTTGTTTTAAGTCTGGCTCCAAACTACTGGACCGATTCGAAAAATTTTCACCATTAGAATCCTAAACTTTCTTGGCTACAGAATATTAAAAAAAAAATTATGCATCCGTATAAAAATATATATTTTTTTTTAAATACCCGTGCGAAGCAGGGATGGACCACTAGTAAATGGTAATACAATTATTAGTATGTTTCTCTCATATCAACATAATATTGAAACATAGCTAGTTTGCACACACATGCATACCTTCACATAGTCATGAGCAGCTTGTCTAGTTAGGGGCTGACTGGGTCAGAGCCTATTCATCCAGCCACTAAGTATTATACTGTTTCCTTTTTTCTGTTAGATTGTTTTTCTTTAAGCCAACTATATAAATACTACCTAACCAATAGTATAGTAGCCCTGGCGTAGTATACAGATATTAAAAGTTTTTACTTGCACTAGATTTTCGTTTAGAGTTTTATATACCAAAGGGTAATTTTATCTCAAACATTATAGAACTTAACTACATATTTAGAACATTAATTAAATATATAAGACCCCTACCATCAAACTTTTTTGGAAAAATTAAATAAATTACAAATATTATAAGGACTTCTCAGCGCACAACTTTTCTATGAAATGAAATCTAAGAAATGTGGCCGTTAGATACGTTGTGCAGAAAAGGTTCAATATGGTATCATTATTAAGAATCCCTGCGATTCCCGTTCAATGTGCCTCAGCCCTAACGTACCACCTGCGGAATTGGCGCAATAAATCCGGGCTCCTCGAGCAAATCGCGCCTCAGCCTCATAGATTGCTCTCAAATGTAATTAAACCTAACTCGACACTTGCATCAGGTGCCTTGACGCTATCTGGAGTGTGTGAACTTACGAATAACCTATTTGGTGACTATCCGTTATGCACCTTACCTACACTTCGGTAAGTAGGATAATATGCTAGTTATTTGTGGTAGGTACGGTAAGCTAGCAAACATGTACAAAAATGCTTTATTGTACACCATAAAAAGAAAATAACAAAAAAATATTACAAAAGACAAGTACAATGGAAGGCCTTATCGCTTAGAAGCGATCTTTTCCAGGCAACCGTTAGATGGAAAGAATTATTTAAATTAAAAAAGGCAATGGGGTACCAAAGATCACTTTTAAACCCACGAACGAGTACTTAACAACAAAATAATAAAAATATAACTGATACCTAACTTAATATACTTTACACAGTGAAATTGTTAATATACTACCTTAATACATACTAATTAGTAAGTACCAATATTCACTTTTCTGATAGGAAAAACTCCTTGACACGAGCCTTAAAAAAAATTTTCTATATAGAGCATAAGTCCAGTGTGAATTGAACAGCATGGTTTTGAGGGTCGTACCACTACGCACACGTACGCGTACGCAGTGAATGTGATATAGTTAAGCAACCTTTCCCATCCATACAGGAGCCCATACATTTAATAGAAGCAATAAATCCAACGCCTTAGCCAAGACGACAATTAAATCGCGCTGAATCGTGGAACACCACTAATTACATCTCACCGTTTAATTATAACGAAGCCATTTGCTAGCCTATTTATTGTTCATAGATTGGTTGATTTGCAGATAACCTAGCAAAGTTGAGGAATTCTTAGTAAGCGATAAGGATAATCACGTATAGAATATGTTGTTTAGTGCTGGTAGCAAAGAGTAAACCAACTAAAAATGAACCTGATATCCATAATAGTAGCGGATTTGAATTTATATTTTTATTTTACAGTCAGCAGATTTATTCTACGTATAACCATGAACGCTTTCAAGCTCTGAAAGTAGGATTCTCTTTGCAATTTCAACCTTATCCTTACTGTTTGAGTGCCACTCAAGTGTCAAGGCTTATGCATCTATTGTATGTATAAAGAAGATTGTATGGGTTAAACGTGTTCAAACTGAAATAACTCGTGAACTTTAGTGATTTCAGTTCCCGCTCGGTAATGTCTACGTACGTGTATTGACTACTTAAACGAATTCTAAACTATTGAATGTGGCAGTTACGCAGTTATCGTGTTTAGTTAACATGGGGGCGAACATATTTTAAAGCGCATACGTTTGAGCATATATGTTTTGAAGCATAACCATGCATAACCAACGTAGCGAAGAAGGTTTGATTCCCGCTACGAGACAAATATTTGTACGATCTGCAGATATTTCCCAAGGTTTTCCGGTTATTTTGTTTGAATTTAAAAATATCTATCTACATAGTAGGTATAATGTATATCAGTCATATAGCACACATCTAGCTTGTGTTACAAAACACAAGCTAGATGTGTGGGTTGACCAGCATTATTTATTATTAATTCTACTTCACTTAGTATATTTTGAAACTCAATACTCAATAATTCATTATTTCTGCAGGATCAGCAAAGATTATGTATAACTTGTGTAGGTACATACGGAGCTATATCAAAAGACATGGCACAACGAATATAAAATACAATGAAATTAATGGGATGGTCCAAAATCCCAGTAAAGGAGATAGGTACCGAGTAGTTGGGCTAGCCAGAGAGACCGCGCGTCCGGTTTCCGGCCGCCCGACAGCCGATTCAATTTAGAGCAGCTACAAACTCCATTGATTGTTTTTATATTCCGCTCGCTACGGAGCACTTCTACAATTTTCACTGCTGGAGGTGCTTCCTTATTCGGGTTGGTATAATCCGAAAATAGATTGTAACGTTCACAAGAAAAAATCTTAGTTCCCTAGCTGATAATTCGGAACGGGGAATATTTTGCTTGAAAGACTAATTTACCCTAATTTAGTCTTAGCTCTATGCTCTAGCTCTTACTCCTGTGTGTCTTCAGGCTCATCTTCAGACTGTCTCTAGCCAGCATCGAGTTCCGTTGTTCTGTTTTGTAGTTTCACCTTTCAACAAGTCTGTGCCATAATGTTTCAACCTAGAATCCTGTATTTTTCACACGACGTTATTAACACAGTACACCAACTAGATATATATATGAATACCTATCTAGTTTATTTTATTTCCTGCAATAACAAGTTGTCCCCCACATATGCTCGCTTTCCGGCGGCGCCGAGAAGCACAAAAGACGTAGCCTTAGTGATTTAGCTTTATTGTTATGCACCCTCCACTCCTTATTCACTCGTGCAGATCATTCACAGAAAGGTGAAATGTTTGCGATATTTTTATTACACTTATAATTAAATAATAAAGAATAATAAATTAATAAATAAATAATGCCGGACAATCCACACAGCATCATCTAGCCCCAAGCTAAGCAGAGCATGTGTTATGGGTACTAGATGACTGATATACCTACATAACACAATATTATTATTACACAGATAGTTTTTTTTTATTATATATAGAAAACGACCAGAACATCCTGAACAAATATCTGCAGATCGTACAAATATTTGTCCCGGGGCGGGAATCGAACCCGCAATCTCCTGCGACGCAGGCGGACCTTCGCCCACCGCGCCACAGTGGTCGTCATTGTAGTTAATGCTGTTATTTTTTATTTAAGAAGATTTAGTTATTGCTGCGTGTTACAAGATTTCACATATCATAGAAAAAAATCATTTTAAATGGTTATTGAAAAGGACTGAGTGAGATGATCTATGAGATGAGGCCTGGGATAATGGCATAAAAAATTACGTACATGCTTTTATCTTTTGTAACTAGATCGGGAAGATAAATAAATATCTTCTCAAAAACTCCAGTAAGCATGAGCTTTGGTTTAGGCAAGTTCAGGTAGTAAATAACATGTGGGTGTCCGTGGCATTCATCCGTGACGAGGGATAAAGGGGTCGCAATACAACCTTTACGTGAGAACAAGCGGTTTACCTCGCATTGTGTGCTGGCCAACCGCTTTGAATAGCAATTTCATAGAAGCTACCCTGTTATTAGGTACGTTTCCTACACTCCGACTGCCAGACGCCGCCGCTCGGGCCGTCTCAACGGGTTGAACAGACGACAAATCTTAAATTGCACGCTTTGTGAACTGCAATCTGCTGTTTTCTTCTGAGTTTCAGCTATCGCCTTTCATTTGCATCTCAAGATCAATTTAAATGCAAATAACTTTCTTTGAGTTAAATAGTGTACACAGATCTGTTTGTGCCATCATAAAACGATCCTCCGGCGATGAATCGACGCTGTTAACCCGTATCGGAACGGCTACCACTCGCCGAGTACGACCTTTTACGGAGACGTGACCGAACGAGCCAATAAAATCTTTTCCAATCGGTCCAGAGTTCCGTTCAAAGCTGTAAAAACCAGGGGACGTGACGAGGACTTGCTGATCTCTCCAACGGTCCCTCACGTGTCGCCACAAACTGCAACCATTCAGGCACAATTTCATCTCTTTGAAACTTTGCCTCTGCGTAAATGTCGTAGCAATTTAGGTACCGAGAAATGTACGTGCAAGACACCTTCGTAAGCTAATAATTTTTGAATTTAATTGGGCCAATAAGGAACTCGGCTGGGTGGTAGACAGAATTTACGCTGTTTTGCAAAATCTTAATGAGCACTTTTCGCACCCTTTTGTTGTTTTGTTTTTACTGCCTACGTTTTACTATCAAGGCCGATTGAATTTGCATTGAATTTGCATTGGAAGATATTAGTAAATACGGAGAAAAATAAATTTTATAGCTTTAGAAGGAAGTCGTAAAAGTTGTTTGGGTAAAGCTTCATTCACATATACTTCCTTCGATTACACAAGGCGAAGCCGTTTTATGACACCATCTTGAAACACTCACGGGTTTCGTAAGTACATTTTCCTGAACTGGAAATAAGTTTAGCAAATCAACTGGTAAACCCGAATATAAAACGATTTAGCCTCCTAAGTAAGGAATTAGGTTGTAAAGATGTCGGCTAAGGGGAAAATAGGGAAAGTTAAACTTGCAATATACTTTTCCTGTTCCTACCATTGTTAAATTGCCTACGCAACTAAGCTTATTGTGAAGCCATCTTTTTTGCAGTTAAGGCACAAACCAACTGCGACAATAAACGAGATTTCTTACCAATATTTTGTATAATAAAACAAATATAAATATAAAATATAATGTATTGTATATCTTTCATGTAGTAGCCATAGCATCTGCTCTGCTCTATTGGGGATTTTTCCAGCATTATTAGTATTTATTTTATTTACTACCACTTCGACTTGGCAGCTTATCACAGATTTATTATGTCCTTGTTGTGTACAGGAACTCTTAAGTTACTAGATACAAATTGGTGATATATTTAAGTATTTCAGAGCAATTTTAAAGTCTAATATTTTTTTATCGTACATAACACAGTTATCTTCTTAGCTGAAACAACACCTTTAACTCTACAAACACAATCCACTGATATTATTTTGAATTGAAAACTCGACGTTCAGGAATTGCGCCGCAGTGGGCTGACAGCTTTACCAGTAGATCGCGACGATACGAAGTCGGATAACAATAAAAGTAAATCATCGGGAAGTTATCTATCTCCACTGGGGAAATGCGACTGAACTGAAACTACAATACGAGGATACTACCTAACAAGCGCGCCCGGTGCGCGGTGGTGCAGCGAGCTATTTCCTTACTTATTTTACAATTCGAAGCTTTAATTTCCTTATCTGATTTTTTGGAATTAAATCGAGATAAGTAAGAAATATATCCCGTTAGGAGAAGGCGCTAGCTTTAAAATTTAAAAAGTTAGGATTAAGTACCTACTTTTATATTTTTTCTTTGTCATTTACCGGAATAAAAACATACAAAGAGATTTAACGATCGGATCAAGCTTATCAAATTATCTTGAATGTCGCAAAAATGATATTTTATAGGTTGTGATGGCATTTCACAAATTACCGATCCCATCATTTTTCCATTAGCAGTAATTGGGGTCCGACTTTATGCGAAAAAGGAACAACAAAAAGTCATCTGAAGAGCTTATCATTTATTTTGAAAATATTGAAAAGAAACATAGTTACTATGTAGGTACTTAAATACAAGAGTAGCTGTAGGTATTTATAACTTAATAAAATAGAAAATTATAGAAAAGAAAAGGAAAAATTACTGTTACTTTTCTCTGGAACATTCCTACATTAGGTATAAAAGTAGATAAATCCTACAAATATTATAAAGCCGTAAGTTTGTGAAATAATAAGTTTATTTTGTTACCTATGATCTCGAAGACTTTTGAACATGATAAAATTAGCTGTTCATCTACCCCCATATTTATTGAGATCTGTTTTATATTATTCACTTTGTTTTATACTCACATTAACTTATGTCGATAGCAGATAGAGCGAGAAATAACAATGCTTTAAGTAAGCCGACTATTATGAATAAGGGGGTCAAAACATAAAACTGAGATGAGAGACAACTTATTAATATCGAAAAAAAGCTTGCAAAGTCGCAAGTATAATCTTAAATAGTGCGATGAAAAATAGTGTTCCAATTTCTCATATTTTCAGCGACCTCATAAATGGGTCAGCGTAACATCAGCAGATATAGATGAGACGGTCAGCTTCAATTATATCCCGGAATTAATACTTAGCAGATAAGGTTAGCACTCGTTCAACCACATATAAGGATAGTCTGCCATTTTGTATGAAACCAGGCATTTTGGTGGTTACCGAGTTTCGGTTACAGCCAGTCCCAACGATGACTGACTATATGCGCAGGACATTTTCATATTGCCATTTCGAAGAAGTCAAGTCAAGTCAAGCAGGACATTTTACAGTACACAAGTGTGTTCGTAAACAAAGATGCACTCTCTATTCCTTCATGATTGACGACGACCTCTGTGGCGCTGTTGGCCAAGGTCCGCCTGCGACGTAGGAGGTTGCCGTCGATTCCCGTCCCGGGACAAATATTTTTACGATCCGCAGATATTTGTTCAGGGTGTTCTTGTCGTTTTCTATGTATAATAATATATATATATATATATATGTATATATGTAATAATATTGTATTATGTGTATCAGTCATCTAGTACCCATAACACAAGCTCTGCTTAGCTTGGGGCTTGGTGATGCTGTGTGGATTGTGCGCCATTATTTATTTTATTATTTATTTATAATCCTATAGGATGGCAGGACCTTCTAGACCAGTGATGTAACCGCAGCCACAATCAGATTTTTGCAAATATGTACCGAAAGGATGAGCACATAACAATACCAAATACTATTCAATATTTTAGTCCGTGTATTGTTTCATTTGATAAATTGAATTGGAAAATAGTATAGTTTTGTTAAAAAACGTTGAAAAAGAATAACAAAAATAGTAAAAAATATGAGTTGTACCAAAATCATGAGCTGTAATAAATAGAAGCAGAAAAGAAAGAGACAAAGCTAAGATCAGACAAGGAGTAAGAAAAGGAGGAGGATTTGTTCACTTTCATATTCAACATCTTCATCGTAGCTGTTATAACTAAAATGTCCTTGAATAATGGTTTAAATTATAACGGAGACAAGATCAAGTTGGTACATAATATTCCCAGATGATATAGCGGCTGTTGCGAAAACACAATAGGACTTACAGAATTTAATATCAATTATTATAGCTGCCATTTTCAAAGCAACTAAAAACAAAATACTAATAAATTGTAAAGCCAAAATAACACCACCACAATTGGTAGTTGAGATGATTCTGATAATTTTCTATTGTAAAATGTAGAAAATTTTTAGTATTTGGGAAGAAGGGACTCAAGATGCATAGGCCATTATATTCTATAGCCTACGTTCGTCAGAGATAATTAAGGATTCTTATGGTGAAAGTATTTTACAAATCGGTCCAGTAGTTTCGGAGCCTATTCAATTCAAACAAACAATCAAATATTTCCTCTTTATAATGTAAGTATAGATTTACATCATATCTCCCCATCGATGCGAAACATAACGAGAGAAGATTGAAGTATTTGAAATGTGGTGAAAGAGGATTAAAAGAATAAGCTGGACGTAGAAGGTTGCTAATGTCCTCCACATTTTTGAAAATAGGAGAAAAGGTTTTTGATAAACACTTTTCAAAACAGAAGAGGCCGAATGATTCAACCTTATGACATGACAACTTCATAAGGAACATCATAGAAGGAAAAGAGGGAGGGGAAGACCAACAGTTACGAATTCAAGGTGAAAGTCCCGGTCATGCATCTGTCATGTCTTATAAAGAAACAAAAGACTGCATTGGAAAGTGTAGGAAATGAAATCGTTACACCGACAAGAGCTAATTAATTTATAACAACCGTTTCATAAAGGATTCGTAGTCCCCTCAGCACGTTTTGCGCGGGTTCAAGTCCCGCCGAAATTGTAAATTTTTGAGACATTATTGAATTTGTTATTTTGTAATAAAAAAATAAAATAAAATAATAAACATATAAAATAATAAACAAAAAAAATAAAATAATAAACAAATAATAGATTTTTATCTACTTTCTTGGGTATAGGTCAGATACGGTATCTACCCTACAGACGCTCATTTAAATGCCCTGTCTTCTATAAAGTAATTAAGGTACAACAGTTGATTTTGTAGAGTCCGAGCATCTTTAGATACTCTCGAAGTCTCATAAAGTCAATAAAGTGGCGATCTCAATAGGCCTTTTATGGCTAATGATTTTCTATGATAGGTAAATACTAGTTCTAATTTGTTTCTATGATGATCGTTCTAATAGGTAACCCGATATTTATATATGTACGATTATACCGATAAGAACTGGTTTCTGTTTTCACTGTGAGAGAGTCCGTCGATAGCTTAATTCAATCTTTGCTCCCCTCGTCATCTCGCTGGCAGCACAATATGCTGCGAAATGAAACGGGACTTTTGCTGAGCTGCAAATTCATCCACTTATTCTCTTTGGTATCTTTGTCTGATGTGATTGGTTTTTATAAGATAAGGAGGGTTTAATAAGGATATATTAATAGTGGGAACATGATGGGAAAGCCTTGGTAAATGGAAAAGGTCACCAACATAATACAAAAGGTAATCCATCTAACGCTGGTCAATATAATAAGTTACTACAACTAGTATAATAAAACTAGTATGTACAACAGGGTATTGAAGTTCGAATGCATTCTTTTTAGTCAGACTATCAGCGTTCTGCTATGCCAAAAGAGCCACAGGATTAATGGCGCATATCTAAGTGTCAGCCAACAGACACAAATAAAACAAGTCTGCGACCAAAATGAAATATGCAGCTAACTGGTCGAACTTCGACTTTTGGCGCGTTTCTCGCATCAGCGATAGATTTAACTCGACCCAAAGGATTATATCTCTTCGAGAAAATGCCTTTATATGCTTTATTGAACTAAAACATCTTTTGAAAAATGTATCTTGTATATTTTACCTACGACGATTTGTCGACGAATGGTAAATTTTTCGAAGTTTTTTTCTTAATTTTGTTCTTTTTTGAAATACATTGATATTTTAAAAAGGAACGAAATTTCAATATTTTGAACGTTTCGAGATATACTTATGCTATACTTACCTTGATTTGATACAAAATTTTGTCATTGTAGGTCTCTTTTAATATTTCAACATCAAAATTTAAACTGAATCATTTTCATTTTTTTTCCCATTTTTTCTATGGCGCGCATTAGGGGAGGCCTATGTCCAGCAGTGGACTGATATAGGCTGATGTATGTATGTATGTATTTTCATTTATTTCAACTCATTTTAATTTTAATCCTGATTAAACACGATTGGTGACAATTTTCTTTTCTTTTTCAAGTTTATCTCAGGAACCGCACAGTTTTCTGTTGAGATTTTATTTTGGCAAGAAACCAGTATTTTTTTAGTTATGTCTTTCTGAGGAGTCTATCCAGTATTTACCCTGTGTTGTATGTACTGTAGAAAAACAGAACAAAAAACGAGACAATTAAAGTGACTGACGGTTTTCCCATGTCATGTCGCTAATTACGTAGTCAAATACATGGCGGTGACGACATACGTGAATAATTACATTTTTCCAACCGATATAACTTTTTAAAGCGTTTCACGATGATGCGTGCCTTTGAAAATGATATTATATCTCCTTTATAGTATGAAGGTACCAACAGATCAACTTTCCAAACGGTTCACACAAAGCAATATCAGAAATCGATTTCTTCTTCTCAAATTGAGCTGCCAGCGTAAAATTTAAAGGGCCATTAGATTTATAAATTTATATACCTATCTAACCTAGTAAAACGATCTTACATCCAGTATGAAGGTAAGTAGTATAATAGTATTTTAAATGATGATGATGATTTGAAATGTGTATGTTTTTGTCTCCTTCCCAATCAAACGACTGTACGGTTTTGGAGTAAATTTGATACCGGGCAACTTAAATATGTCTTGGATCAACATTTTACATTAATTACAAACATGCACTATTACAGTTCAGGAACATGGTAACGTACAATGGATTACAATCTGTCCATGTTAACAAATTTTGTAAAAATTTTGAGCACAAATGTCCTTCAATGACTTTTGCAACAAGCTAATTGATAATCGAGCCATTGAAGGTACGTATTGACGGATGTTTCTCTAGCACGTTCCGAGTTCACGAGTCCATTTTCAGAGATTATATTCCAACAAAACTTTTTACTTGAATTTTCTATCAGAGCCCGCGTTCACGAAACCTTCTCGCTTCACATTCAATTTGAACTCAAGGAGCAGTAACACTAGGCCGAAACAAGTCTCGGTGTAATCCTTCAAATCCAAATTAGATTTTCTTTCAGACCTTTCTTTATTGACAGGTTTCCGGATGGAGCGCAAGACTACGTAAATTCTATATTGAGTCTAGCGTCTCGGTTTTCTTCGATTCTTTAGAATTTAAGTATTTTCGTAAACGTAAATGTTCCGTCATTAGTAATCTGAACAGAACCATAAATATGGCCCATTTAAAGGCAATAAATTCTCAATGAACAAAATTTTGTGTAATTGCTCGAATTAGGCGCGTTCGCAGAAGAAAAAAACAATAAAACAAAGCGGCGGCGTGATGGTAATAAATAGGCAGTACAAATATTGGACCAGATTTAACAGGGTGTAAGTCGATAGTGTGGCAGGCAATGTGGCGTGTTTGAAGGCACTGAGCGCGAGACTCACGCACCCACCGATTTAGACATCACTTATACAATACAGAACACTGGTAAAATGTCATACATGAGCTTATTTATTCATTTAGCTTTAAACAAGAATATTAGATTGATACATACGCGTTTCTTGTTAAACTTTTATAATTTTTTTTATTGAAAGTAGTTTTAATGCAAAATTAGGTTTCTATAGACACAAGAGTTCTCTTATATAATTTAATTTAATTTTAACACGCTCAATATCTAAAACACACAGGCACAGCGGTGTTACCGTCTTGTATGTCTACCCGTTATATTAGTACCTATGAAATTTGCGATAGAAATAATAAATAATTTTTTCGCTTCTCTTGCTCCAAAACCATGTCATTATAGCCGCGTATTAGCAGGGGTTACATTTTAAATTGCGCCGTAGAGCAAAAGCGGTTTTTTTCTTCTAATTTTTGTCTAAAATGATCAGCCAGTACAAATCATATAGAAATCTTTTTCTTGTAAAAAACTCATTGAATGTTGCTATTTAAATTAATGATGAAGGTCAGCAAACCAAAATTACAACAATAGTTTGCAAATGGAACAGAAGGGCAAATAAATAATTAATATGGATCTGCGGTCGAAATCACGTAAAATATAAAGACGACAAAATCGTGAAGTAGAAAAGTGAAAAAAGTGTGCCTATTTTCCTAAAGGTAAATTTTGATTGTTTTATTTTCTCGAAATCAAAATAATTGTTGGTGTTGGTCCGAGTTAACATTTCAATATTTCTATGATTATTTTAATTTTTAGGTATAATATGAATTTTACTAGTAAACATTTGTTGTAGGTACTTAAAAAGGTAAGGTACGGAAAAAGAACTTTTGACTTTGAATTTTAACAACGATGTCGCCGATGCGCTTTTACGTCGTCATGTCGTCGTAAAGTAGCAATGTTATTTGATTGTGTTCTGAAAAAACGACTTCGAATCTCTTAATTTTATACTGTTTTTCAGTTTTGCGGGATAAATAAGAATCTCCGTCAACAATTTTTTTATGGAACCATCTAGGGATTAAATATGTACCTCTAATACCTCTAATACAATGGCGAAATAATTTTCTAAATCAGTCCATACCTACTTGACGGATAAATAAACGTAGTTATACCAGTAAACGAATACAGCTGTAACATAATCTCCTCCTTTTTTGAAGTCGGTTAAAAAGTACCGTAACACTTTATGCGTTACCCCAGTAGAAGTTTCCGTACCTGGAGGTATATCTTTGAATGGCTATGGATACGAAATCGTTTTTCAATTCGATTTACCCCTACTTAAATATAAAGGGTTCATGCATCCCTCAAAGAATCGAATTGAATATAAAGGAAATTAAAATAGGTCGTATCGACGCTCCCGCCAGCAATCAAATTTCCCTTTGAAAACAATGCCAAAACGGAAATTAAACGAACGTATGAAAACAAACTGACATCTTCTATTGGATGCTGATTTATAGCAACATACACCCTCGATTGCTATCGGAGGGTAACAAAGAGCATTGTTTATTTAAAACTTGTAAAATGTTATGAATTCTTGTCTGATAATAAACAAAAACCACAGACAACGATTAATGACTTTGATTATTTATTGATGAGAACTGTGTTTAGAATTCGCGTATTTAGCCAGACAACTTGTAAATTTAACTACGTACTTACATTAAACAAATGCTTACGTGTAATATGAAATTCAGAGATTTAGCGATTTGAAGGTTAAATTACGAGGAATAATAAAAAGGATTAGGTAGTACCATATCATATTAATTAACACTTGAGCAGAGATAAAAGATGGATTATCATTCTATATCTAACTCTCTCAGTATTGTAATATCTTCTCGTACTAGGTACCTACTGAAGTTTCAATATTAAAGACGCGCCAAAAAACAGATAAGATCCGATGTAAGAAGTGTCGCGTGAATAAATATAAAGAGACGCTAGAGACAGGTTTATACCGTGTTTACTTGAGATCGGGTGTTCGAGAGCTAAGTGATTGTAAGTGAGAATCTGGCGCCTCGCCGGAAATCGTTCCGGAGTGACGGACGCCGGAAGCGATTCCGGAATCAGGATCGAGTTCGCGTTGTCAACTCCGGTCCACAAAAATGCATCACTAGTCTCTGTACCTAAGGAACTACCAAGTACCTTCTCGTAAAATCCTTTACGATCGCTTTTATGCATAGGTATATACGGCAGTTTGTTTGTTCGCATTATACTAAATTCTTGAACGAATTTAGCAAAACACATTTCCTACTACTCCGCCACAGGTAGTAAAATGTTTACGTTCACACTACATAATAAATTTGAGCGCCTCTTAATTTCAAGAGATATTACTTTTGAAATTGAATTTATTCTTGAGGACAGCTCAGTAAGTGTCTTGACGCCCGTGACGCTATAACGTGCTATAAACCTATCTCAGTGGCTATAACCATCAAGTCTCAAAATTAAGAAGTTGGCACTGTCAAAACGGCAAGCAATGCGGGCTGAAGTGCGTCGTTGTTTTTGTAATGCCTTTTCTTATGACTAGCCCTAACGATTATTTCCTCTATTGTGAGCACCGCGGCCGCTGCCAAGACCCCATGGAGAAAGAGCTAAACTTACAAAAGTTTCCGACTTGTTCAAATGGCCGGCTTTTGTTAGAGAGCGACTTATTGTTCGGGACAGATTGCGGAGGATCACCATCGTACTTCCACAAATTTTTACTACGAAATAAAACCAGTGCGAGCGCCTTTTAGGTTTTTGGCAATGAAGGAGTATTTTTAAGACTTCTTTTTTTGCAATGTTCTTTCTTCAATTGTTCGATAGTAAGTTTGGTATTGATTTTTCCTAAGTAAAGCTACGATGCATTTAAAAACAGTAGAATGACAGAGGCAGATTTCTTTCGACAGCCTTCGAAAACCATCGATCGAAAACCAAACATGTGGAACTTTTCCCATTGTGTAATTATTTTCGGTAGAGTTCTTATACGTTAACTTTATATTCAGAAAGTTTAGTATTCAGTGGTACAAACAACCATCTATCTTCACAACAAGACAACATTAAGCAATCGAATTCGACCTCAACTCACGTTACGATTCCTTCTCATCTCTCAAATCTGTTTTCTTTGTGAATCAATTCTCTCAATCACGTAATCCGCTTCACAAACAAGGATGAAATAAAGGTTGTTTTCCTTTAACATTAGTATTCTATTGATGCGTCCCGCCGGTGTCACGGGCCAGTTACAAACAAACCGAGGGTTGCCCAGCGTGACGTGAAAAGTTTACAACAACGCTCGAACTAACATGTCGGGAAAAACTACATAACCCAGACCCTTCTTAAAGGTACCCACATACGGTCGGTACGTAACCGCTGGACCGTCGAAACTGTTGATAAATGTACTGGGAAAAGTTTACATGTTCGATTCTTTTTGTTTTAAGTGAAACGTAGCTTTGCCAGTTCATATAGGGACCTGCCCATAAAAACTAAAATCGATGTTTCCAATTCGCTTTCGAGCAAAACCAATCCACCCTTAATGTACCGATGATGCATGCTTGCGATGTTTATTCTCATATGACCGTCGCTTTACCGTCGATAACGCAAGAAACAATTGTTTCACCTGCTCTTCTGTTTCTTAACTTGAAGCATTTATTTGTATCAAAACATAACTGCAAAGTAGCTATTACGCGCACCTTCAACCCCTAAACTCAATATATTCAGTAATAACGAAATAATATGTTTCGTGAGATAGAATTCATATTTCATAAGCACTCTTACGCATAACATATTACAGAAGACATTGGTACTGTTTCCTTTATTCACGTTGTAAAGATAAAGGGAAGATAGGAGGGGGCTAGTATACGGTGTCAGCCTCCTTGAGATTCATACCCCAACATTTGCGTCACATAATATACACGCCGGGTGCGACTGAATTTTATATGCATGAAGACAATAGGATTTTATTCGGACATATAGAGAGCACTTTGTTTTTATTTATGATCATTTGCCCATTTTTTCTGTCGTAAAAATATAGAACACAAAGCGAAGCTGGACGAAATATTGCATCTATGCTTAAATTATACTTAAGGAACTACCCCATCAGAATACCCGAATTAGCTCCGCTCCCTATTTTATCTAATTAATTATAGCATTGCGAATAAAATAAATTTAAAAAATAACGTTCATTGGCCTAATATAAGCCTTCTTGAAAGACTCTGTAAAAGTTTTATTTTTAAAGATTACGCAAAAATACGATGTTACCCTTTTTGGCAGTACGAAAATAGTGTGGTAACACTCTATTTTCGAACTGACCCGTCAGGAATAGTCAAAAGTTCAAAACCAAGCGCTTAAGTCTGTTTTAAAGTAAATATATCCTCAACTATCTACCAACGCTGGCTGAGTTTGTTGATAGTTACCTAAAATGTTATTATTTACTTTTAGATATTATTTTACCAAAAAGAAACGGATTAAAATGAATGCCAAAAACATGATAAAACTTTTCCTCATTTACCGCGCATGTCCAATGATGTTTAAAAACTTTAAATAGAAATTTTGAGCAACCATAAAGCGACTCCATTAAACGGAATAACTAATTCAATAGTTCGCAGCATCTGTGAGTGTTATGATGCCTATAAAAAGCTCATTTACGCGAGTTTAATGTTCCATTGGCGCGGCGAATAGTTGTACAACAATGAAAGCTTCATTAATACTTATTCGAAATTAAATAGCTGATGTTTTATAGCCTGAAATGTTAAATGAACTGAACTGAGTTCTTTAGAATCTACTTTAGTTAGATACGAGTATATAGAGGCTATACCTACACCTATATTAAATCAGCGAATATCGTAGACACCGTGGGGGTGGAGGATTACCTCAAAAAGAAGAATAGATTTGCGTTGTAAGTTGTCACAAAGAAGTTTGTCCATATTGTGAGTTACAACTAGTAGGTACCTCATCGAGTGTAGTGAGTGTTCCAAAACATGTATAGGCCTTCAGCGTGCTGTAATGTTCATGTGCTCTATCATGCTTGCTGAGTACAGAACACTGTTTGTTATATCTGAGGCCCCATTAAAATTCACCAAATAGAAACAAACAAAAAACCGCAACTTCCAACCATTCCACCATCAGAACGTTTTCTAACTTTCTAATGGTTTCAAAACAAACACCCCCTCTGTCTAATATTACCTTCCCAAATTATGAATGATGCCTCCTCTCTAAAGCGTGGTGGCTTTTGAGATGAGTTTCCACGAGGTTAATAGCGTATTCACTTTCAAAATGGTGTAAGTACCTGTAAATAATGACCAAATCAACCGCAGCTGTCTCAATAACAAAACAATGTTCTGAAATCTGTATCTATTAGCATAAGGGCTCTGTTGAATGGAGTCAAGATAATTTGTGGACGAACTTCGGCCTATAATACCTCGCAAATTACCGGATAAGACTGTGTGAGACAACTGTTAGTTTTAATTAAACTGCTGCTTGCTCGAGGGAGTCCTCGGAACGACAAAATTATTCTAATCTTATAAGCTTGTGGTCCGGAACAGTTCAGAATAAATTTTATGTGCGCTAACCAGAGACTTGTGTGAAGCTCACTTGACAGGACCTACATCGTGATATGTTTAAGCTAGCAGAGGCAATCACGAATTTTTGACTGATTTTCATAGAAAACCAGTCAAAAATTCCGACTTTGGACGTGATTAAATCTGAGTTGCGTTTGAGTATTTGCTATTTGGTTGTTAGACCCTTAAAGCTACAATAACATACGTCATAATAACACATAATATTAACTTGTATTTGTCTTGTACACCTACAAGAACTAAATGGGCGTAACTTGTATTATAAAGTCAACAAATATGCACTGTCTATCCTGGTCTGTTCTATAAAATATATTTCATCTGAATTTTTTGAACCTATCTGCAAGTTTAAGCCTAATGTCGTAAATAAATAAAGAAGGATTACGTAATTATTAGTTATGTTTTAACGGGTATTTATCGCGTTTATTTAGTGTGTTCAGATAGCGTAACTTTGAAGCAGTAAGTAAATTACAAATATTACCGTCTGCTTCACGGTGTAAGACCTATTGGAGTTTGCTACAGATAAGTTAGTACAGAGTACTAGATCAAGACACATCGAAACACCACATTCGGCACAAAACGTAGCGATGACTTCCGAAAGCGCAAAGCCCCGGAATTATTAGAGTGTAAGACGATTTGTGAGGCTCCGCCGCGACGTCTGTTCAATTTAATGAAAAATATAAAGCCAGGACAAATTCACTGGCACGGGATAATCTCCAATATCAATTTGAAGAACTGTGAAGGGGTGCCTCGGGAGAATTATTTCATTAGACGGACGGTAGTGGGAGCACCTGTGCCGTGGAACAAACAGGTGCTTTGAGTCGATAAAATATATTTTTAGTTCTTCTTCGACATTTTAAAGTGTAATAAGTCTTCTTTCATTATTCACTCTAGGTAGATTTAATGTTTGTCTTTCTTTTAACCTTTCATCAGTCTTAATTTTAGTATAAGGTTAGGGTTGGTTCTGTTATCGAATTATGAGCTCATTTTTATCTGTAAGTACCTACTTACTTACAATCCAACGGACAGTGTTCGTGTATTAAGATCCTAATTCAAGTGTAGATAATGCTGAATAGCGTGGTCTTCAGACCAACGCAGAGTTATTGGCAGCGCCAGAGAACCGCTTGTCAAACTTTGGCAATTTAACTTCAAAACAGGTCGGTGTACCGTGTTCGGTCATTTGTTTGAAGCTTTTCAATCGCAAGTATTCGTTCTTACAGTAATCTAGATTTTGGGCTGCGACCCTTAAACCGCGCTGTAAAATTAAAGGGCCAACTGTCAATCGGTGCAAAGTCCATTTGAATTGACTCATAAACCGCGTGACATTCTAAAACCGTGTACCTAGGTCACCCATTATATATGGATAATTTCTTTTTTCAAACGTACTAGGAACAAAACAGAAGTTTCCTATGGAAAAATACAGCTAGGTGCCTATCTTTTTGGCTAGGGAATGCTTTAACTGCTTTTGGCTGAACCTTTTGTTGGTGGTCCCCAACTGTGAATTGATAATGTCCGTGTTTGTTTGTTTTGTTGGTTATTCAGTTGTTCACGTCTATTTGATATCAAATGTATCTGAACTCTAAAAATGTTTCACTTGCTAAAGTTTGAAAATATGTATCGAGCAGCACGGGCACGTATTATTAAACTATGGTCAGATTAGTGTAAATGCTTGAGTAACGCTTCTGCCATAGAAAATCGTTAGGTACTCAACATGACTAATACGGACATTATAAAAGCTTGCTCAGTCATTACATTAGCTTTGAGGCCCGCCTCAGAATGCTTTAATTGGGTACAAGCATACCTAACAAAAAATTCAAAAATTAAAAATTTTTCAACACACATGTTGGGTTACATTATTGAGGCTTTCATATGGATCCCTAATTTTTTTGAATAGTCTTTAACCTATGTTCATCAGGGATAATGTAGAATTCTAAAAAAAAATATTTTTTCTAATAGGTCCATTAGTTTCAGAGCCTCTTCAAACAAACAATGAAATCTTTCCTCTTTATAATATTAACATAAAAGTATTTTGTTTCTTATGTATCTTATGTTGCCTATCAAATGCCAATCAATATGCCTAGACAATCTACATAGTATTACTAGCCCCAAGTTAAGCAGAGCCTGTGTTATGGGTACTAGATAGCTGATATAACTTAATACATATGTTTTTTAGATATCATTTATCAAACTTAGAAAACGACTAGTACACCCTGAATAAATATGTGCAGATCGTACAAAGACGTCCGGACGTCCCGAGGCGGAACCCACAATCTTTGTGTCGCAGGCGGATCTTCTCCCATTGCGCCATATAGGGGTCGTCATTTAAATATTATTTTAAAAAGTGCCCAAAAAGTTGACATAAGAATATAATGTACGAGTAAGTCTAATAGCAAGAGAGGGTGTAAATCATCTAAGCCAAGACATGTTAGGAACAATCCAAAACGACACAAAGACATGGTCACATAAATTCGCTTTACACAGATCTGCAGAGTTCGCAGCGCGACTAATTAGAACATAAATCAGCCTTAATACAAATCCGTACTTTTTACAAGCGAATTTTGCACAATCACCTTGTCTGCAATTCTTTTACGGTAATGGCCTTTACCCCTTGGGGACTCGGGATATTACGTGCGGATGCGGACTAAAGCTGTACTTCCACGAAAATCAGACTTCCAGGCTAATGCCTACCTTATGTTTATAGTACTTAAAGGCACATATAATAAGTAAGACCGTCGGTAGAAGTTGATTTCTATTTTTAATGATTAATATAATTAAAAACTAAAACCCGACTGTGCCCGACTGCGTAAATGTGGACAACGGATGAATTTCCCATACAAACGTAGTAACAAAATAATTTGTAATTAGGGCATATTTTCACCATGGTCTTTTTAGGGTTTTGACATCGGTTGCAAAACCCTTATGAAATCGCTTTGGGTCTGTTTTGTGTTTTGAATCCTTAATATCTCAGAAAGTAATGCAGCTATTGACTTGAAATTTGAAATAATAATACATTTTGTGCGCCCGTACATATTTATAGAAAAATAAATGAAAATAAATGAAAAATAAAAATGAAGATTTTCCATACAAATTTTGAAATCGAAATTTTAAATGGGACCTACAAAGTCGAAAGTGGTATCAAATGAAAGGTACTCGTTTGTAGATTTCAAAATAGTTTTTGAAATTTTGGTAGATTTTATACTTTTTAAAATATTTTGAAAAAGGTCAAAAAAATGACCGTCCCCCCCCCCCCCCCTATCTCCGAAGATTGCAGAGCGATCGACGTGATATGTACCAAGTGTTTATAGATATAGATCTATATTTTACAGGAAAAATATAGAGAAGTCTGTAAAAATAACAGTTTTTGAAATATGGTCAAAAAAGGGCGGGTAAAATTTCTGAAGGGCTGACTACCCCACCAAGTTGGGTATCAAATGAAAGGTATTGGCTTGTACATTCCAATACAGTTTTTGAAATTTCGACAGATTTTACACTTTTTGATATATTTTGAAAAAGGTCGAAAAATTGACCGGTACCCCCCCCCCCCCTTATCTCCGAAGATTGCAGAGCGATCGATGTGATATGTACCAAGTGTTTGTAGATATCGATCTATATTTTACAGGAAAAATATAGAGAAGTCTGTAAAAATAATACTTTTTGAAATAAGGTCAAAAAAGGGCGGGAAAATTTTCTAAAGGGGTGACTACCCCACCGAGTTGGGTATCAAATGAAAGGTATTGAGTTGTACATTTCAATACAGTTTTTGAAATTTCGATAAGTTTTATACTTTTTGAAATATTTTGAAAAAGGTCAAAAAATTTACCATTCCCCCCCCCCCCCTTATCTCCGAAGATTGCAGAGTGATTGATGTAAAATGTACTAAGCGTTTGTAGATATAGATCTATATTTTACAGGAAAAATATAGAGAAGTCTGTAAATATAATACTTTTTGAAATATGGTCAAAAAACTAATTTTCATACAATTTGTAATTAGGGCATATTTGTAATTAGGGTCTGTTTTGTGTTTTGAATCCTTAATATCTCAGAAACTAATGCAGCTATTGACTTGAAATTTGAAATAATAATACATTTTGTGCGCCCGTACATATTTATAGAAAAATTAATGAAAATAAATGAAAAATAAAAATGAAGATTTTCCATACAAATTTTGAAATCGAAATTTTAAATGGGACCTACAAAGTCGAAAGTGGTATCAAATGAAAGGTACTCGTTTGTAGATTTCAAAATAGTTTTTGAAATTTTGGTAGATTTTATACTTTTTAAAATATTTTGAAAAAGGTCAAAAAAAATGACCGTTCCCCCCCCCCCCCTTATCTCCGAAGATTGCAGAGTGATTGATGTAAAATGTACTAAGCGTTTGTAGATATAGATCTATATTTTACAGGAAAAATATCTCTGTAAATATAATACTTTTTGAAATATGGTCAAAAAACTAATTTTCATACAATGGGGGCTATTTCATTGAGAGTAATATCAAATCAAAGGTATGGATTTCGACAATTCAAAACAGGTTATGAAAATCGTTTAAGTTTCATACTTAGTGAAATAGGTTAAAAAAGCCGAAAAAAAATTGTAGGTACCAACCCACTTACCTACCCACTAATCTCTGTAGTAACTGTAATAGGAGTTCCACAGCGCACCAAAACCGTTGTTCTCAAAAATTTTGAGAAGAGATAGGTATGTATCCTAGATAATCCACACAGTATCATTTACCCACAAGCTAAGCAAAGCTTGTGTTATTGGTATTACTACGATAGCTGTTATACTTAATAAAGTATAAGTATCACATTAGGTGATTTATTTTTGTGTACTGAAAAGGACTAGAACACCCGAACAAATAATCTGAAGATCCTACAAATATTAGTCCCGAGGCAGGAATCAAACCTCCACCTCCTGCGTTGTAAGCCCACCGCGCCAAGAGGTTGTCATATACGTACCTACCTAAACGACAAAAGTTCAAAACCCTCGGCGCGCGAGTTACACTCGCACTTGTCGTACTTGTTTTATTTGTATTAGAAAGTATTTATCAAGGTTCCTGCCATAAACATTTTTTTTCATTCAAAATACTTTTCTGGAATTAAATTAAATCTAATTGCATTTTTACATCGAAGAAGACAAGTTTTCTTAGTATCCGTGTTGATAAGTATTTTGAAAAAAGCTTGTGCATTACATTATATACCTAATATAATTAGATACAAATCAAATCAAAGGAAATTCATCCGTCGCCGGATCCCTAACTAGCGTTCACCGATTGTCCTTATCATTTTATTTTGATACTACCAGGTATCAAAATAAAATGATAAGGACGGAGGCCTTGTTTGTTTTAGTACCCTGTGTGTAGGGTGCCTCCGACTACCTACGTAGCAAAACAAAATGATAAGAACAGTTTGTGTACAGTTGGAATTGGTATTAAACTATAAATCTTAAATAAAATCTTTTGTTAATTGCTTGAGAATAATAACTTTTTTAACTTTCAGAAATATTGGAAAGTACAAAAGACCTTTGGCCTTTGCAACGATGACCCGGACGAGCATATTCCCTTAATAGATTTCGACCCTTAATGACGTTAGGCGCCGATCTTTATCAGACGTGACATATAACCTATAACCGAGGTAGTGAGAGGAAACATACGACACTTCATTTGTTGCAATCGGACCTGTAGTTTAAGCGCTACGTGAGAACAAACAAATCGGCTACATACAGACTTAAGGCGCCAACCTCATAATACAAAATACAAAAAATAATAATTTATGTATAACAAGGTACCTACATTAGACAAGTTACATATTATGAACGATGAGACTGCAAAATTTATAAACGTGGAGAAATAATCTCCTCCATTGGTAGTTGAGTAAAAACGATAAAAATTGGATTCCTTCGGTATTCGCCTAGTAGTTAGCGATTAGGTTAATCGTATCAGTAGATCTACATGTATGTATTTTTTTGATAGATGAGTTCTTACTTATGGACCAGTTTTATGTTTTGGGTATACCGAGAACTGTCGTAGTTGGGTATGGAAGATTTTAAAATCATTTTGTAAAGGTCGTCGATGAAAAAAGGACCGAAAATATTTAAAAATTGTAAGTTCTACCTATTAGGTAGATGTAGGTTTGGTTGTCTTTTCCAATTGTTGTTTTCAACAAAAAAGGTAAAAAGCCAATATGTAAAGTGATGGTTTTAATGCGATGGATGTTTTGATATTCAGCGCACATCTTCGGCGCCGTGTTATTGCAGTCGTGTGCGATTTATGACAACGCTCATTTTAAAAATAAAGCTATTTCTTCTAAAATATTGTCATATCTGCTTTAAATATTTCACTTTATGCGTCCCGGGGCGGCATTATACATTTCAAACTGGGTATTATAATCTGTATAATGTTCAATGAATACCTGATTTATTACCTGCCTGCGTTTCAAACATGGGTCTTATGTTATGTTTTGAAATGGAAAGTCATATATTGTAAATGATAAGAGAATTTAATAATTTGTACCATAAACCTAAAGTTCCAATCTCGAGTACCTATCAGATTTCAGATCTCAATAACTTATTTATCGAGGCTTACAAAAGAAGCACGTAGACTCGCAAATTTTTATTATTACACAAAAATATTATTAAATCAGAGGTTGTGATTTTCTCTTCCCTTAAATTTTTATCCCTCAAGATAGTAACTTTAGCTTTTTAGAGGCAGCTTGAGCTTGTTTAATATATGGTATTCTTTCTGAATATATAATAGCAACAAGTAACTATGTCGCGTCCGAAGTAATGTCGTATGTTCCAACTGTAAATATAGATATCACATTGTACATATAAACAAAAAATAATTTATAATCAGTACCAACATCGATACCGCAACAGATCATGTATTTTGAAATGCAATTATGTAATGCCAATGATTCAAAGGTAAATAAATCTTTCGTAGCACTCTCTACGAATCATGCTACGTATGTAGCCTCGTAGACCCTCTACGTATTATTTGTGCTTCATAAATCTGTAGCTACGCTTTATGTCAATGCTTCATAATAGTAGTACTTCTTACCCTATGTGCTATTATGCAATCTCGTAGAATCGTAGACCATCTACGGTCTATTTGTAAAAATGCATAGATCTACTCAAGCTTCGCAATGTAGACTTGAGTGGGAATTAGTTGGGCGCATCATTGCCCTAAGGAGCATAATTTAAACTAAGCGGCTATAATTCGCAGAGTTTACCTCTCACGTCCATAGGGATTGCAGGATTTCCCGCACCACTGCTTTGTGATGATATTAATTACAATCACCTACCTACTTAGTTAAAATACATACAGTGGTGGACACATAATTAGAGACACCCCGTAATTGATCACAATAAACTTGATTTTGGCACTACCATTAGCCAAAGTAGGTATTGAATATAATGTAATTGTTACTAAATCATACATGACGTTGTATTCTTAAAATGGGGGACAAAAAAAGTTGTGTTGCTTAGTAGTTTAGACACTGCTCACTATCCGAATCTAATACAAACTTTTTTAACGTACCTGTAGCTGGCCAGCTAATTAAAGACAGTGAACGCTGTGTTCTGAATTTAAAAAAAGAAAAAAGAACTACATTCGGTTTTTCATTGTTTTGCCGCGTATTTGCAGGAAACGTCGACATTAACTATAATATTTTAGTTTTTGTATTCAAATTAATACGTTTTACACCAAACGATATGGGAAAAAACAAGAGTTGCGATTCGTCTACTAGAAAGATAATCTTGAACTTCCATAGCAAAGGTTGGTCATACAGAAAAATCGCAAACCATTTGAGCTGTTCTAAGGACATGGTTATGAATGCTATAAAGCATTTCAAGAAGTTCAATACGACCGAAAACATATCCAGAAAACCGAGACCTAGAAAAACCACTCCGCGGGAAGACTCTAAGATGGTGTTGTTGGCAAAAAAGGAACCTTTCAAAGGATCAGAACTGATCCGCTCGGAAATATATGGGGCAGGAGGGTCGACGGGTGTGTCTGCAAGGACAATTAGACGGAGACTATGTGAGGCAAACTTGTACGGAAGAGTGTCTAGGAAGGTGCCAATTTTGAAAAAGCAAAATGTTAAGGCAAGGTTAGCGTTTGCTAAAAAATATGAACACTGGACTGAACGAGACTGGAAAAATGTGCTTTTTTCGGATGAAACAAAAATTAATATGATTAATTCTGACGGAAAACAATATGTTAGACGCCCCCCGAACAAAGAAATGGATCCGAAGTATACCAAGAAAGTAGTGAAACATGGAGGGGGAAATATCAAAGTTTGGGGCTGTTTTTCAGGACTTGGTGTCGGACCTGTCAGGAAGATAGAAGGCAATATGGATAAATACCAGTACAAAAATATTTTAGAAGAAACCATGCTGCCCTATGCTGAGCAAAATTTACCAGTCATTTGGACTTTTCAACAGGATAATGATCCGAAACACACCGCAAAAGTAGTAAAAGATTTCTTAAGGAACCAGTTTGTGACAGTTTTGGATTGGCCCCCGTACAGTCCGGATTTAAATCCAATCGAAAACTTGTGGTACCAGGTGAAGAAGACAGTGGCGGCAAAGCGTACATCAAACGTCGATCAACTTTACACAGCTTTTACAGAAGCGTGGGAACAAATTCCGGTACAAGCTTGTACAAAATTGATCGCTTCCATGGCTAAGAGATGTCGTGCTGTTATTGCTGCAAAAGGACATGCGACCAAGTATTGATACGCATCGGAATGCTTTATAAAAATGTGTTAGAAATCCTACGTACTAAGATAATTTCAATGATTACTCTATTTTAAAAAAAATCTTGTTACGCAATGTAGCGTCTTTAATTATATGGCCAGATCTTACTTATCTTATATTTTACTTACACTGCTTACTTTTAAGTTTTACAGAGTAAAAGGCAAGTTTTGTTGTAAATGTTTCGTTTTAACATTACACAATAACAACACAAATACAAATTAATAGTGCAGCAAGTTACAATGGCAGTCTGATAAAATATATACAGAGGAATAGCTTAGTTATTTCAATATGCTTCCAGTGTCTTTAATTATGTGACCACCACTGTATGTACCTACTTATATCAACTCTTAGTGCAGGATAAACCAATATTCGTAATTTCATACATTATTTGTAAGTATGGGACAGTTCTTACGTTTTTAACAGACAGAGCCAAAGCCTTTAAGGCTCCGGCGACACGGATAAATGATGAAAGGATGTTTCCAAATATACAGGGTTTATAGGTAGGAAAAAATATAATTGAATTAGACAAAGTCATAAAACAAAAGTTGTTCGTCATGGTCTACACAGTCGCCTTTAAGAGTTTATTGATCTCCTACCTATAGGTAGAAGCCTGAATACAAACGTAATACCAAAATGATTTGTAAATTGAGCTTATTTTCCCCATGATCTGCTATTGCTTGTATTAAAATTGTATTTATCTAGATTCCTACCACAATTTTGAATGTTGTGACGTAATTTATAACAGCTAAGTTATAAATTAAATAAACTTTTAATTATTATTTTTTGTTTAATACGACCTGTTAAAAATGGGTATTTACTTAATTTCCTTGTTATTTTTAAATGAAAGCCGGATATGTGAATCGAGAATAACGAGCAAATTACTACAGGCCACCGCGGTCGGAGGCTACCCAGCGCAGGCCAAATGTGCGCGTCAGGAACCCTCGGAGCCAGTTGAGGGTTGAACACACCACAGCAAACGCTTTATGCAACTCGCCAGCACATATTACGTCCACTGGTAAAAGACCTTATCCCGAACGAGGGGTCTCGCCATAATCACCATGCTTGGTAAGCGGATGGGTGATCTGATGATAGTGTAAATAAACAAATGAGTTATGCTGGGAAACCCACACGGCATTAACCAGCCCCAAGCTGACCAGAGCTTGTGTTATGGGTGATATACTTAATAAGTACAATTATATATAACATATATAGGTATTTATATTACATAGAAAAAGACCAGAACACTGACAAATATTTGCAGATCCTACAAATCTTGTCCCGAGGAGGGAATCGAACCGTATATCGGTTATGTAGTACCCATAACACAAGCTCTGCTTAGCTTGGGGCTAGATAATGCTGTGCGTTTTATTTTTGTAGTGTACATTCAATAACTCTAATTGATTAGGCACTTGACTTTTGCGACGACGACGCGACGTCTTGGTTTCAACTGTAACTCCACTTGTAAAATAAATTAATGAAATTGAAAAAAGGGACTTGGCCGCCCCCGCTATCTGTGTATGCAATATCCCGCAGTGCTTCATTATTTATACCTTAATCTCTCTCTGCACCCAATACAAATTTTAAAAAAACCTAGTAAACAATATTTCCATGTTTTTCTTATTATAGAGCGACACTAAGATGGGTTCAAGTACCCTAAAAGTCCCATTTTTTAGGTAAATTTTAGTTTATTTTTCCCAGTTTCAAGAACTACTACAGTTTATTTCCTGCTACATATGATTATATCAATCTAACTATGTGAACTAAGTGCTCGCGGCAGCCCTGCGCCGCCGTGTCCATGAAATTGAATTAGCAACTCATTTGTGACGCCAATAAAACCGGCCGACTGCCCTCTCCCCTCTGCGTCTACCATTTACAAATGCAGTCTATTTACGTACGGCACCGGACATTATCAGCGCTTTTAATGGTTAGAAATAACCAAAATATTGCATTTAAAAAATAAAACGCTATGTTTGTATTTTACAAGTCAAGCGAGTAGCTGTCTACTTGTTTGCAAATATAAAAAATTTCCTTAGCAGAATGAGGTCAAAATACAAGCCATGGCAGAATGCCTGCCGTGTGTAGTTTGATTACAGCGATTACAGGATGAAACAAAAAAAAGTAAAAAATTAAAACAAAGACAGGGACACGTGTTTTATAGAGCGAAAGACGAAGAATCCTAAGGGATGCTCTTACTTCTTTGGATTAATCGAACACATCGACTACGTATTTCAAATGACATTCAACTGTTAGTTGAATGTTGACGATGACTTGCATTTGAAATCTTATTTTTTATTAGCTACCTACCAAGTACCTACCTAACGTTTGTATTACGTACTAAACTCTAACGTTGCAATTAAATTAGGAAATTAGTTTACTTCTTTAATCCTTAATTTCAAATAGGTACAATTTATATCCCACAAGTTCTTAAAGGACATGTACAATGGCGAGCTTAAGATGTATTTTTTTACAGCAAACCTATGGATAAAAAGAGAATTTATAAAACGAGTAAACATGCAAAACAGAAAACGAAAGAACAGAGAATAACTGTTTAGTTACAGTACGACGTAGGTATTTTTTGTTTTTACGTCGCCACAAAGCTTTTTGAGTTCGGTGCAGATCATAGAACTTGTATATTTCAACGAAACTAATCTGATAAACTTTAGATAAAACAAGAGTTTTGAACATCTCATCAGACCAAAAACTGTCACTAGAAGCAAAATCCATCCAAAACTTCTCCTGTTACTAAATCAATATAACCATATAACTTAGTCAAAGCACTAGTACAAGTCAGATAGCCCACATTACTTAATGTAGCTCATAAAACCTTTGTTCGGGAATACTTTATGGCACGAAGCGGTCGACTTCCAAGAAAGTTTCCTTGAATAGGGAAAATGCTACATTTGATTTCCCCGTGCCATATTTGTCAAATATAAATAACCTTTTGTCTTCGCAGCAATTGAGGAGAACCTTTATAGGTGCAGTAAATACAAGTAGGAGAAAGTTTTTATATCTTTATGTGCAGTTATATATATAACTATCTAGCTAGAAAACTGCTGAATCCGTCGTTAATTCGGTAGCTTGAACTTAAATCTAGAGATCTTAAAGCTCCGAGATAAATGTGGCCAGTTATTTAGTATAATCAATGACTCTTCTCAAACTCCTAAGAGATTTGCAGCTAAGTTGTCTTGTTCTCGCGGGAGTTTGTTTGAAATAACACGTATTGCGCAGTCAATACACATAACTGTCCGTTTGGTTCGGCAACAAAGTTACGCGTGGAAGAAATAACACACTTTAAAGTTAGTGAACTCAATCGCTGGGAGACGGTAAGTTTTCTGAATTGTTTTCTTTTTCAGGTGGTGCTGCCAAGTAGAAGTTGTTCGGAGTGAGATACGATAGATTCACTCTAGCTTAAGATAGGTACAGCCTATTTACACCGTCTAGACCCGACAGAGAAGATATAGGTACAATTAGTACATTATTTACATGATCAAGGGCCATATGGAGGCGTGCGTGGGGCCGTAGCCAAAAGCACAGAGGCTCTTTGAGAGAGTTAATTTTAAAGGCGGTGGATTATTGCAAAGGAATATGAAAGGAATAAAAAGCATTATTTTTATTATAAATCTAAGTATACTTACCTAATACTTATTATATACTTTATACTTCGGGGCAATTCTGCGGACACCTTTTCAATCCAGGAAAACGCAAAGTTTTCGACAATGGATTTTAATTATAATAGTTCATTCAAGCTTTGGATGAAAGACGAGGTAGCTCAATAATGCCACAGAAGTTTCGTTCCTTTGTAAAAAGTATTAATTACCAAATTGAAATCCTGAAGCTAAGCACTGTTTCAACTTGAAAACATGCCGCGTGCCAAGTAATAATCTTTCAGGTGACGTTAACATACATCATGTGGGGTGTGGGGCTGCCAAGTGCGCCTAGGATCCCGTAGGTAGGTACTTATTTAACGAAATTACTAAGCCAGCTAGTGGTTTTGTCAGTAGTTTCAGAAATGTGTCGAGGGACTGTTGATGTACATATTTGTATACATGACTCCGTCCACAAATTTGCGAAAACGCTGCTGTACCCATTTTCAAATATAGACGATTGATAGGAGGTACATAGCTCAGCAATCTAAAATCATAATAATAATGTTATAATGCTGGATAATCCACGTAACATCGTCTAGTAACTGGTAAGCTCTGCTTAGCTAAGCAAGTTATAAGTATAAGATGACTGTTATACTAAGTAAAATATATTTTAAAATAGATAATTTTTATTATGCATGCATATAGATAACTACCAGAACACCCGAAACAAATATCTTAAGACCGTACAAAAATTTGTGCCTAGGCGGGATTAAAACTCCAATGTCTCTAGTAGGACGAACAGAAACTGGCCTCCCTCGTGGTCCTACCAGTAGGACAAAAGAGTAGGATCATGAGAAAAGAAATCATATACAGGTGGTATAAATAAATGACTACAGCTCTAATACGTCATAGTAGGACGAACAGAAGTTGGTCTCCCTCGTGGTCCTACTAGTAGGACAAAATAGTAGGACCACGAGAAAACGCCCGAATAGACCCCAAAACCTCCTGCGGCGCTCGGAGGCGGACCTACGCCCAACGGGCCACAAAGGTCGCATGTCTAATGAATTATGTATTTGTTTAAAACAAATTCATCATCATCACCAGCCTATAACAGTCCACAGCTGACCTCCTAATGAGCGCCGTAGAAGGTATTATTTATCATTTGGGGGTTAACCATAATCCCCACTAACAATATCAAATCACTACTGAATAAGATTACGTTGATTATGTAAGTACTTGTTTTTATATAAATAAATAAATAATGCCGGACAATCCACACAGCATCAACTAGCCCCAAGCTAAGCAGAGCTTGTGTTATGGGTACTAGATGACTGATATACCTACATAACACAATATTATTACATAGATAGATATTTTTTATTATATATAGAAAACGACCAGAACGCCCTGAACTGACAAATATTTGTACGATCTTGCAGATCGTACAAATATTTGTCCCGAGGCGGGAATCGAACCCGCAACCTCCTGCGCCGCAGGAGGCGGACCTTCGCCCACCGCGCCACAGAGGTCGCCAGTATATCGCCATATCAGTTTTATTTCCACTTTATTTGCGATATGGGTTAGGTATGAGCCTGTCCGAATGCTGAAACATCATCATTCATCGTACCTTTGTCATGAAATATGCATCGGCCTCAGGAGGTGAGAAAAATATTTTTGGTAGAAAAATATGATACGATCTTTACAAACATTTTACTTTATGCTACAACCTTTTGAACATTTTTCATTAACTGAGAATAAATGTTAACTTTTCATGTTAAATAAATTATTCCGTGCCTTAAGGCTCCGGTGGCGGATGAATTTCCCATACAAACGTAATATCAAAACGATTTGTAATTTGAGCATATTTTCACCATGTACCTACTGCTATTATTTGTATTAGAATACCTAGTATTCATCTAGGTTCCTACAATATTTTCTTTTTAAATATTCATTTAAATTAAATTAAACCAAATCGGATTTTTTCAAAGAAAACACGTTTTCTTATTGTGTAGAAAGACCATTATTTTCAAAAAAGCCTGTGGTAGGAACCTAGATAAATACTATATTAAATAAATTTCTTAAGGCGGAGCCTTAGGTATAGAATTAAACAAAGGCAAATAAAATTAAAGCAATTATAGATTTAAAACATTGGGTAATACGTGACCTGCTAAGCGATGTTAATGAAATGGATTTGTTCCATTAACCAAAGTTAATCTAATTCAGGGTCATCGTGCGTTTGAGATCGACGCTTGGGACACTTTTAAGATGAATCTAAATCGGTACTTAAATCCAGGTTTACAGAAAGCTCTTGGAAAAGATTTGGTTCAAAAGAATTTGCATCGTATAATAGAAACTATCTTCGGCACTTTGTAATCAAATTCGTTCGAATATTTCAACGCGAAGCTATGTGGTATTCATGGTCCTACCTATTTACAGTATAGTAGGTTTGAATGAAATAAAAGCTGTCTTTATTCATTTACTAGCAGTCCGCCCTGGCTTCGCACGGGTATTTTTGTTAAATATTTAAATATTTCTAAAATTAGATTTTTTTACACATTTTACATGTTAATGTGGTGTTGGGTTACATTACTGAAGTATTCATACGGATCCCAATTTTTTTTTAAATATTCCAGGCCTAGTTTCATGAGCGATATGTAGAATTCTAATGGTGAAAGAATTTTTCAAAATTATTCAATTCAAACATACAAACTATCAAATGATTTATCTTTATAATATTAGTATAGATATAGATGGAATTGATTATGACTGAAATAAAAAAAAACAAAAGACGATAATTATAAAAGCTGGCTCGGTTGCCTTTTCTTACAGTTCCACGCTGCGCTAACGACATCAAAAACCGCGGGATTTTACAGTATCCAAAAAAGGGGTTCGCATCGAGACTTAACAAATTGATCCATATACAAACTGTGGGACGAATTTCTAAATGATGTAATCTAATTGCTAGGTATAAAGTCTATAAATTAATGCTTTTTCATAAATCTGCTGTTGCCATGTACAATTAAATTAAGATGTGCATGCCATTCTCTAATTATTTTGCACATCAATGTATATTGGTCAAACATAACTCAAAAATCACTATTTGTCACCTTTTTACACATGTTTTGCAAATTAATGACTTTTACTTTAGTTTTAATTTTTTTACTTTTTACTTTTATCTACCTAATGAAAAGTTTGAGAGTACAATCCTGGATTCATGAAGGTAAGGTACTTGTTCAATAAACTATCACATCAAACGAATACTTACAAATACGAACGTTTGGATAGATGGTTAGATGGAAGTTTATTACTTCAAATTTCATTCCCATGTTATTTCTTCAGCTGTCTAAAAAGTGCTTCCATTTTCCTATTCGCCTTAACCTGTACTTGAACTTTATTGATAGAACTATATCTCCAGTTATTAATAAGGCTGCCTGGAAGAATTACTTAAAGCAATAAGGCCGCCTATTGTACGTTTTTATGTACTTTCTTCTTTGTAAATGTCACAGTAGTGTTCATTTATTCATACTACTTCACGGCCAAACTACTAAACAAATATAACTAAAATAAATACGTACATAGCTCTAACTTAACCTGGAATCGAGCGTAGGCTACTTTTTATTCCTTAAATCAGTATCCATGGCATAGAACAAATCATAAAATAAAATGTTTTCGCGAAAAAACTAGCTACAAACAAAACAACATAGACCTGACTAATTAATAACACGTGACATAATCAAATTAAATGTTAAACAAGCTTCGGCCGAGTATAGGTAGAGATACAATCAAAACATCGTTCATTATTCAACAGAACCGTAGGTATATCTATTTCAACAAATCCACTTTATGTTCTTAGGACTGTAAGTACACGTACAATGGCACAGGCAGGGCTCACACCTACTTCAGAAGCCACAACCCAATTACGGTCGAACAAATCAACCTTTCGGACCCTTCATTAAAGATGAGCACAAAGCCGAAAGAAAAATAAGGTGCTGCTTACCAACTAAAGACCTTATTTACCAACTAAATAGGCAACGTAATTATCCTCCGAATCCCCGGCCAATTCCAGTGTTTAAGAAAGATAAACGAGAAAGGGAACCATTCCGGCGAAACTTGTAACTTCGCCGCGATCAGACTCCAGTAATTACGTAGGTTAGGTACCTTCCTAAGGTGGGGATTTATGGATAAAAGTTCTATTGGGATGCGATGTGCGATTGTTGTGTTTACTTGTACCTTACATGTTGAGTAATATAGCAGAACATAGCAGATAGGTACTTGTAGGCAGATAATAATTTATCCGATAATTCCAAAGTAAGGTTATGTAAAATTTTGCCATTTTGATGAACCACGAGTTCATAAGTAATTCTTATTTGAATTTTACTACACAAATTGGAACAAGAAATAAACGTATTATAATGTACTCTGTGATAAAACGTCTTATTTTAGCCTTAGATACGTGGCAAACTTAGGTAGGTATATAAAAATAAACGATTGTTACATAGCAATACGAAAATATAACGCATAACATGTCACACGGGAAAGCAGAAAGGAAAGGAGCCACTTTAATCCGTATTTGCGTACGTGATGACTCTTTAAATATTCCACTTTATTGTGCAATCCTCTCCTTGTCACAAGTAGTTGGTGCCTAGCCTGAATTATTTAGTTGGTCGACGGCGGATTCACATTTATCCAAATTGTCGTCTCCGACATAGGAAGGAACAAACTGGGGGCGCGAGTTAAAAATGGAAGAGTCAGTTTTGCGTCGGGAGAGATTCGCTCGGAAGATGATATTTATGTGTGTCGTTTGCCACGTCTGCTTACACCTAGAGCGTTAAAGTTCACAGCTGTGATGGGCGATGTTTTATGAGCTTGGAACTCATACATTAGCAGACTACCGTGCCGTTTCTACGTACCTAACCTTATAATCTAGGTACCACAGTAGAAGTTATTATATAAGTACTTATAGGTAAGGTAAGACCATTTGGTTCTGCCAATATTTTTGATGAACTCTGTAGCGCGGTGGGCGAAGGTCCGCCTGCGACGCAGAAGGTTGCGGGTTCGATTCCCGCCTCTGGACAAATATTTATACGATCTGCAGATATTTGTTCAGGGTGTTCTGGTCGTTTTCTATGTATAATAAAAAATAACTATCTATGAAGTCTATAGTATTATGTATATCAGTCATCTAGTACCCATAACACAAGCTCTGCTTACATAGCTTGAGACTAGATGATGCTGTGTGGATTGTCCAACATTATTATTATTATTATTTATAATATGGTGTAAAATAGAGCACCTAATATTTTCCAACCATCCTGAAAAACTAAGGTAGGTAATAATAATTTCTTGTAAGCCAATTATGCAAGGCAAAACGCGAGTTTATAAGCTTCTGTGGAAACGCAATGGTTCGTAATTATAGCAATAGGTACCATTTGAATTGCCATTTCCATAAACAGTCGCATGTTCAGAAACTATTCGTAGATATGCCGTGAATGCGGCAGTTTTTATCTGCATTTTTAGATCATTTAGGTTGTTTGATATTTTGGCATAAAATTTGATCGAATATTTTTTATTTCAGTATTCTATATATTATAAGGTTTATATTTCGCAGCCAACTAAACTAAACTTTTATCCCACTTCTACAACCTACAAGGATGAAATTGTACAGGGATAAGTATAAATCGAATAATAGCAAATCCTTTTACTGTCCCTGTTCAGATATAGAATTTGTTCCGCTTCTAACAAGTTTATACCCTTCCTGAAAATAGGACTTGCAATTTATACCTGAAACTGAATAAAGATTCAACCCATTTACGAACGTAGAAATTCATATTGAAACATAATCCTTTTGGGCAATACACTTTTTGTTCAATGAATACTTGAGTTTGCATTGCGTATTTCTTAAAATAGGTGGTCAAACGCTCTTTTCTTTAAATTAGGGTTTTGGTATTAATAAAAAATCTGTTTGGTGTTTGTTATTTAATTTTAATAGTAAATTGTTAATCATATAGGCATCGACAGCCAAAACTAAAGCTAAATAAAATTGTAATTCAAACTAGCAATCTTACATAGTTTTTAGCTTATGTAGCTAATTGTTCTCTGCGTTTGCAGCTTAATTACAATAGAAGTGTGAAACTAACCAAAAATATGAATTATTCAGAACGAAACTAAAATAAGCGAAATGGTTACAAACGCGCGCTAAAGTCTATAAATTGGACGTATATATCAGTTTAAAATAAGCATTACCTTTATAGTAAAACAAAAATATTCTTCTCAAGTTTATGAAATATGAGTATGACAAAACAACTTAACTGGCACAACAATGGAGCATCAAAAACAGTGTAAACAGAGTAAACCCGTGCATTTAAAAACACTGGATAACAAATACATGTGTCGAGTACACAACATACACCAACGTTCAGAGCTCGCGATTCTTAAAAAATTTGACGTTCCGTTTTCGGTATATTAAAATGCTTCTGACCTCAGGATTGTGAGCGTGTAAGTAAAGCTCACGATTCATTAATTTAACGTTTCGTTTTCGGTATATTAAAATGCTATCTGACCTCAGGATTGTGAGCATGTAGTGTAAGTAAAGCTCACGATTCATTAATTTAACGTTTCGTTTTCGGTATATTAAAATGCTATCTGACCTCAGACTGTAAGCGTGTAAGTAAAGCTGAATTAGCAAGGGCGACGGTCGGGGCCGCGACGACGCGGTGCCGCCTTCAGAATGTTATCCACGCGGAGAATCATTTCGGCCGCTTCCGCCGCGGAGAGTAGAACTTGACGCTTTACCACGTACGACTCGGTGATACCGAGCGTCTTCATATCGCCGATACAGCCACTTTCCATGTCTATAGACAAGAATTATAAACATTAAGGGATTTACAGTCATATATTTACTAATCAGAAACATATGTAGGTAGGTACATGCAATAAATAGGTCTTAATTTAAATAAATGTCCATTATGTTCTACCATTTAAATGGTCAGCAAATTAAAGTTTTGGTCAACCGAAAAAATATTTTATTCTCCTGCAATAGTTCGCTTCTAAGCGATAAAGCCGCCCATCGTACTTGTCATGTGTTCTTTTTATGGTGTACAATAAAGCATTTTTGTGGTGTACTGTATTTGTATAATTTTTCCTATTGAGAAAGTCAGTGATTATCACGTTTACTTACATAGATCAAGTAGCATAGTACTTCAGTTTATCACATCAATCAGTCTCCTGAATAATAAGTAGTCTGTCTTACCAAGTCCCATAGCATAGTACTTCAGTTTATCACATCAATCAGTCTCCTGAATAATAAGTAGTCTGTCTTACCAAGTCCCATAGTGTTATGTCCCTGCGCATGTTGGGCCCTCAGCCTTGCAATGAGGTCTGCACTGTCGTAGCCAGCATTGTCTGCGACGGCGGACGGCAGGCGACGGAGGGCGACGGCGAAGGCCTCTGCGGCGGCGGCCTCCTTGCCGGCGGTACGAGCCGCGGCCTTGGACACCGCTTCGGCCATCAGCATCTCGCTGGCACCTGACAAATTTCATATGTTAATTAACTTGTTTATGATAGCTAGCGGTCCGCCCCGGCTTCAAAGGCGTATTTATCAAAAATTCATTTTTTCATGGGCATCCCTAACTTTTTAGAAAATTTTCTATATATCTATCCTTAATTTTCTCTAATGAACATAGCCTATGTTCATTAGAGAAAATTAAGGATAGATATATAGAAAATTTTCTAAAGAAAATTAAGGATTCTACTGGTGATTTTTTCTAATCGGTCCAGTAGTTTCGGAGCCTATTCCATTCAAACAAACAATCAAATCTATCCTCTTTATGATATTAGTAAAGTTAATTACATTAATGTTAATGCTTGGCCAGACGTCCCTCCATTCCACACCAAATGCATGTAAGTATTTTGTGCTGAATGTTATGCTTAACTTTTGGTATATGTACTTATTCAAATTCTTATTGAAATCTGAATCTGAAATCTGATGATGATGGTAGATAGATAGAAAATACTTTATAAAACGTTGAACCCGAAATATGAATGCCCTTACTCATCCTTGCTATTTGCATTTTGACGAGTTCAGTCTGTCAAGTATGAGTCAATAAAAAATTTAGCTTATTTTGATATCATTCACCTCAATAGGTATATACCACATAAAGATAACATTACGAACTGACATGCTTAGAGGAAGTATAAATTAGCCTTATCGCTATATCGAGCTAGATCTAGATCTACGCCGGATTTAGCAACGGCGCCTGTGTTTGACTGGTCAGGCCTTTTCATTCAGATGTAGGGGCTCAGCTCAGAGATGTTATGAGGGGGCTAGGTTTTAACCCTTTTGTGGCGTGCGTGCGTATAAGCTTGTTTAGTGTCTGTAGAGATGTTAGGAGACTTAGGTATTATGGTCAATGACCAGAACTGAAACTCAATAGAGAAAAATGGACAAAGGAAAGGCCCTCGCCCTGCAGTAGTATTCTACAGTCTAACAGTTATTATTTTGTTCGATATTCGAAAGCTATCGAAAAATGTCTAGTCCGTGCCAGATAAAACCAGTTATTTCCGGTTACCTCCTCCGTAAACCACTTTAGGTTCCTTGACAGTGGCAGCGAGCACGCAGAGCGCGTCGTGCAGAGACCGCTCCGCCTCGTCGATGACCTGCTGGGTGGCGCCGCGGATGACAACCGTGCAAGCTGCGCCCAGCTCCACGCCAGAGAAACGGATCAGATTCTCATCTCCGATTTGCACCTGTGGAATACGTAGTAGTAGTAGTGGTAGTAGTAGTAGTGGTAGTAGTAGTAGTGGTGGTAGTAGTAGTAGTGGTAGTAGTAGTAGTTGTAGTAAATTCTTTATTTGTCACATCTATAACACAGGCCTACAACGATTTTGGTGCCGGGGATTTAAGACCTGATTTTAAGTATGTCTTACGTGGTGATATCAAAAATGTTAACGGTTTTTTTCTATCAGCTCTAGTTTCAGAGATAAAAAAAAATACAGTTTTCAAAAAATATGTATATTTTATAGTATTAAACATCAAGAAATTGTCTTTTAAGTGATTTTCTAGAATGAAACTGACGTGAATAATCTCGCATTATTCCCCAGCAATAGTCGGCCATCATATTTATGAGTGTTCCACCTTTCTTGGTATCTATTCTCCATCGTTTCTATGTCTTGGTGGAAACGTTCTCATGTTCTTCGCTTAAATCTCCTAAATCGTGTTGGAAATGATCTAGATGACTATCGAGATTGTGTAATTTTATACTCATATTACAGCCTAAAGTTTTGAAACAAACCAGCATTTCTTCTACTAGTTCCACATAGTTGTCAGCCTTATGATTTCCATGAAAATTTTGTGCAACTGCTACAAAAGATTTCCACGCAAACCTTTTCAGATCATTCATAGAAGTCTCAAAAATTAGTAGTGTCTTTTATTAATTTTCTTATTTGAGGTCCATCAAAGATATCTGCTTTTATTTTTTTAGTACTTAAAGTAGGAAATTTCTGTGAAATAAACTGAAAACATTGACCATATCTGTCGAGAGCCTTAACGAATTGCTACATCAGCCCTAATTTTATATGCAATGGCGGGAAAATGATTTTTTTTCTTGAAACTAAAGCTTCATTTATAACATTTCTTTCTCCAACAACAATAGCATCTCTCAATGGCCAATTTTTTGTGTCCAATGATGTGATTTGGCTCGACTGTCTCAAAGACAAAAAAAACATGGGTATTTAGTATAACCGCTCTGTTGACCTAATAAAAAATTAACTATCTTCAAGTCTTACTTTAAAGACATACGTGCCCCTTTCTCCTATTGTCGCAAATGTTCAACGCATAGTTTAGATACACTATGAGGCACCCACACTTTATCTAGGTGTCAAATTTCAATACTGAAGTAAGCAGAATTCGAACGATTTACAGTGTCTGTAATCTATTTACGCTGATCTTTCAGTATGTATTCACCACAAATATAACAAAATATATCAGGATTGTTAACACAATTTCTGGACTTACTAGCCATAATGAAATAGTAACATATTCCTTTATTGATGTTATTGTAATAATGACTATTTCCGAACCAGAACGTAAAAAACTTTAAATGAGGGTAGTAAGTAAACTAGAGCTGATGAGTTAAAATGACGTATGACAGAATATTGTACATTACCTACTATATCGATCATAAACACAAACAGAGCCGCACCAAAAAAAAATTTTTTTTTTGTAGGCCTGTGTAATATACCATCGTTTGTATTGTAGAGTTTTATTTGTATATTGTAGAGATTTTAATTTGTTTAATCAGAGGTCTTTTGACAAAACTTATGTTTATAAACTTGTGTTATAAATAACTTTTAACACGACGCGTCTAGAGCCTGTTAGGCACAACCTTAGTTATTGAGTAAGTACCCGAATTGATTATTGACGTACCCAGTAAAGAATATCGGATTCAGACCTGTCAGACGTACGCCGCAATTAGTTAGAATGTTTTAATTCAAGTTTTTCAGTGCCTTGCTTGATTGCAGCATCGAGATTACATACAGTCAGAAGAGGAATATGAACTGTTCCGGATATAATATGAAAAATATCTTAGCTCATTGTTCAAGCTGTCAGCTTCGAACTTATTACTCTGCAAACTAGAGACTGTCTATATATATAAAATATATTTCTCGCTCTATAAAAGTTAACTTTGTTAACTATATATCTTTACCTGCTCAATAACCTTGCAGTGACCAAGCTTGACTCTGTCAGGTGAATCAAAGGTTGATACAATCTCTCCACCAGTGACTAATGCCAGACGCTCAATGCCGTCAAAGTCAGCATGTTCTATAGCCATTACTCCTGCATCCGCAAACAGCTGTTCTGGGTAGTTGTAAATCAGTTGTCTGCAAAAGAAATGTTGAATGTTATAAGGTTGCTTTCAAAGCTTAACTATATTCAGATCTATAAATAACCATAATCAATGTGAAATGTTTGTAAACAAACCCATAGATAACATAATATTAATTTTCTTGCCATGTAATCTTTGCTTCAGTAAATCATGCTAACAATAACATCTAAATATATGTAGAACCCAAGAAATTTTACTTAAAGAAAGGAATGCATGTATGAAATGTTAACGGAAACTGATAACAATGAACAAAAACAAGGTAATAACTAAAAATAGAAACAAATTATTACACACGCAATTACTGCGAAATTGGAAAACAAACGAGAGACAAGACAAAAATGACAAAAGTAAATACCAAAAATTTGCAAATTAAAGCAAAGTTTTGTTTAGCTTTGATGGATGTTAATAGTGTTATTTTTTTATTCCACTCCTAAGAAAATATTGTATGACAAGTATTTTTATTGGTTTTTTTTTTCAATAATTGTTTTAGATCTCGTTATAGATGATTCAAACTTCTTAATCAAACAGAAGCGGAACTTGCCTGTTAATGAATACATTGCATTTGTGCCCCAATATCTTGTTGACCTTGTCTTTCATTTTTTCCTTTTCAGCAACTTCCAGTTCAGCAATCTTAGCCATAGAATCTACTTTTATTGTGGATCCAAATACTTTAATCTTGTCTGTGTCCATAGGTGTGTTGGCAATAAGGATGTTGGCGTTTTCTATGCGTTGTGGCTGATGTACTCCCACCTGTATCAAATATGTATTTGTTTAGTAATTCTATATTATGTATTATTTGTTTTCGGTTTATTTTTTTTAATAGGATTTAATTTTGGAAAGGAATTAAATTTGTCAGGATACATATTACTGATTACATTATTAGAGGGGATAGCAGTAAGCGTACTGTCCGAAACAAAATGTTGCTAGAGCCGATCACGCACCGTCTAAATATCCAAAAAAGACTCCCTAAAATAATAGGTCAGAAACTCTATAATAAGCTACCTTTAGGTTTGAAGCTGATTAAAAATGAAAATAAATTTAATAGAGAACTAAGAAATTTGCTACTTGACAAAACGCTATATAGCATTAAAGAGTATTTAGAGAATGACTACAGTCACCTAAACATAAAGCTACCCGACACTGTCGTAATCTCACCTAACCTAGAGTCAAAATAAGTACCTATTACTTAAGGACCATAATTGTTATTTTAAATTTATCATTCTTGATTATTGCCCCTTTACAGCAAAATTGTATTTTAGTGTTCTTGACAAGTCATAGATCATAGATCAGCCTATCCATCTAATGAAGTATATTTTGTATATTTGTTATTTGTGTAACTATTGACAATAAAATGATCTTATCTTATCTTATCTTATCTAGGATGCATAGCAATATGTTTTTTTTATTTTAAGCTAGAATACTAAGTTACACTTGCACTTACTACACTTTGTAATTTTATTAATGGTAATGTTTAGTAATTGTTATTTTTATATTTCTTTGCTGCTGGACTGTAACAGCAATATAAAATATGTTACTAAATAAATCAGGAAAAATATAGAGAAGTCTGTCAAAATAACACTTTATGAAAATTGGTAAAAAGGGGAATTATTTGCAAAAGAAAGAGCTACCAAACATATGTAACACAAGTCACACTTGACAGATCTTGTTTTATTAACCAGCAATCTGGGATGTCAATCTTCTTGTAATGCATTCAGGAGTAAATTACTAGTTTTCAAGCTAAATAAAAATACCTTCTTGTTGAGAAGAAAACCTTCATCAAGAAAAGATTCTTCTAGAAGTCCACCAGAGATCTTGATGATCTGAATTGCCTTAAGGTTTCCCGAACCCTTGAGACGGAGAACTGCATCAACAGCCAGTTTTGTGAAATGCCTGAAATCAAATTAATAAGTAAATAATAACAGAACTGCAGAACAACTATACCGAACTGCGATCCCCAACCCGCATGCCCAGCGTGGGGATTATGGGCAATAACCCCCAAATAATGATGCCATCTATGGCGCTCATTAGGGGAGGCCTATGTCCAGCAGTGGACTATATAGGCTGGTGATGATGAAGTAAATAATATAGGATATTCTTATTCATCACAAATCATCATTTGAACCCAAAGTAAGCAAACAGTATTTCTTTCTTAATTTAATTATAATTTTATTTTTAAAGTTAATTGGTTTCTATTCCTAAATTTAATGTAGTTTCTAAAGATGAGTCTGCATGCAAATGCAAAATTCTGAATGGACTGGCTAGAAATTTTACACAGCTTTATTTATCGATTTGGAATACCTTAAAGGTAATTTTTATCTCAAAACTTGAGGAAGCAGCAAATGACCCATTAAATAGCAATAATAGCAAAATACACTAACTCTTTGTGGTTGGACAGAATCTTAGAGCTGAGTGTGGTCCTGGCAATGTTCTCAAGATCAACCCTGAGTGCAGCCTCATTGAAATGCAGCTGGTGGTCAAAGCTGGCTTCAGCCAAGGCTGCCCTAGCAGCCTCAACAGAAATGCGCCAGCCAGCAATGATGGTCTGAGGGTGCAACTTCTGCTCCACTAACTTTTCTGCCTCTCTGAGTAATTCAGCCGCTGTAACAATACATTTAAAAATTATTGCTAATATACAGTTCTGTCTGAGACTATATGTAAAAAAATGCCTATCTTTTTAAGTAGTGGTTAAACATAAGATTAACTCACCTAAAACAGTAACAGATGTGGTCCCATCTCCTACTTCTTCATCCTGCACCTTAGACATGTCTACTAGAATCTTAGCTGCAGGATTGTCGACACCAATAGATTTTAGAATGGTGGCACCGTCATTGGTCACTTCAACCTGAAATAACAAATGGGTACCAACTGAACTGAATCCATAATTTATAGGTACTTCTGTAGATCAACAAGCCCTATAGGTTATAGGCTTTTCATCAACTATCTATTATAATAGTGTCAGAAAAATGAAATCTATGAGTGATTCAAGGAGTTATCCCTTACCTGGCCTGAATTTCTTCCACAAGAAACTAGAATTTTGTCCATGCCTTTGGGTCCCAATGTACTTTTTACCAAGTCTCCTATTGCGATTGCTCCGATAAAACTCGACATACGAGCCACTTCGGCCTTCTCTTCTTCTGCCTCATTTTTCAAAATTCTTATGGGGTTTAGAGACACCTGAAAAGTGCAAATCTTGATAAAAACCGACCACACGTGCCTGATCACTAGCCAAACACCGGTTGCAATGCCATCCAAATACTCCTATTTCGCGAGCATCAGGAGCAAAATACAATGAGTTTTACACAGATATAAGTGTAAATATTAATAATTGATTTACCATTTTGTTGTTTTTCACGTGATTTGTACGAAAACGTAATTTTTACGGATTTTCACAATTAGCCGAAAAGATGAGACACACAGAATGAAAGAAAAAAAAAACCTAGCCATAGCCACACAGATGGATGGATCGAGATACTAACTAGTCTATGGAATCTAGAATGAAATAATTTCATTCTTGATTTCATAGACCACAGAAAATTAATCCTTAAGCATCGAGAAAAAGTTCTAATCTCTATGGAGAAGTGATGCCATTCAAAAGTATTTAGGGTCGTCGATACGAGCTAACCAAGATTAGTGGAAGTCCAAAACTCATTAAAACAACTGCTACAATTTGTGATTTCTTCCCAAAACTCGATATCGGACCACGGAGCACCATTTTTCGTTTCCTCCATCCCTTAATAAAATCTCAATCTAGTTCTAGGTTCCAGAGACGGGAAGACTCTCCAGTTGTGTCTTGTGTCTGTGTCACATTGGAGTATAATATTACACAACAATAAAAATAAATCCTTTACAGCAGCGTCAGCAACTTTGAACCAAGCTAACCAAGATTCAAAGGTGTAGTGCCAGGGACAGAATTTTTGATGGAATGGGCTTGATAGGTCAGTGATTGTCTAAGACTTTTCCATCAAGGTACAAGCTGCAGAAACTAGCAGTCCACACGAAACTTACCTTGGGCCGAGCGCGGCAACCTAAATAATTGTCTTATATGAACATATTAGTATTAGTACTGAATATAGAGGATATTCATTGAATTGAGTGCCAGCCAAAGCTTGGGGAAGTTGCAGTGTTAATATTAACTAAATTGAGCTGTACTGTACGTAGTAATTAGCGTTTTTTATTGAACTTGATGAAATCTATTGTAGTATCACGTTTTTAGACGATAGGACGGAGGGTAATGTAATGCTAATGACCCGTTACGGACCACGTGGGTATAGAAACCTTTAACAAAACTGAACAGAGCTTAAAGGTACTTATTCTTCTACCTACTCATATTTGAAAATTTAGAATTCAACTCCGTGCAACTCAATTACTTATATAACGATATTCAATGTTAAAATACGCGCAACTCTACGGCAGGCCGCCATCTTTGTACCAGACTAACTTTAGGTATGCACGTTTTTTTCGTAGGTATTTTAAGTCTATTCTTTTCCTTAGTCTGAGGGCAAATCAGACACATATTGCCATAACGAAGAAGTCAAATAGAATGTCAAAGTTCAGTGTCAAAATTATTATGTTGTTAATGTCAGTAGCGAAAAATAGTAGGTAGTCAATCAATCAGACAACAACTGACAACAATCAATCAGTCGCCATTTTCATGAAAGTGCCCATCCAGCCGAAGTGAATTTTGTCGCCATAAAATTTATTATTTACCACCTGTGAAAAGTAGTGTTTCTGCAAATTTCTTTATTGTAAAGTAAAAGTATAGATAATGGAAGAACAAGGTAGTTCTGCCCCAAGGGTAAGCGATAAACGCTTAGCCCAAACTCAAGCTCAAGTAGACGAAGTCGTTGGCATTATGCGCGTAAATGTCGAGAAAGTATTGGAGAGAGACCAGAAGCTATCAGAGCTAGATAATCGTGCTGATGCTCTTCAAAACGGGGCTACTCAGTTTGTGACACAAGCTGGGAAACTGAAGCGCAAGTACTGGTGGCAGAATCTAAAAATGATGTTGATAATGGGTGCTATTGGAGGTGTTCTCCTTATCATTATTATAGTGTGGGCTACATCCGGCGGATCATCGACGCAAGCCGCCCCGGCCCCGGCTGTGACTCCAGCACCTGATGCAGGCCGATAGGTACTCCTCTAAACTGGAATACTAATGCTGAATGATGTAACCACTTACCTATCTAATAAGGATGTAAATCTACATAAAATGATTTGCACCAGCAACTGAAACTCATGATGATGCCAATATATGTAACTTCCTGTTAACTGAAAAGCCTTATTTTAGGCCGAAAAATTTTATACTGTTTTCTAAAGTTTACTACCTAAATTAGTTAGTATATTTATTATAGTATAACTATTCAATATTGCCTTTTGGATGTTTATAACGAAATATTGTATGTGTACAAAATAATATTTTTGTAATATTGTATGAATCCTTACCTACCTGTTTTTATAGCAAGACAGGGACATTGATGTTAAAATTTTTACAATAGTTGAATATTTTGGGGAAATGTTTTTTTTATTACTATTTACTAAAGATATACCTACTGTTATTACATCATCAACATATATGGATGTTAGAAAAACTATCATAGTTGTTACATTATTATGCAAAACTCGCACAAAACATTCATTCCATGAAAGTGTGCTTATTTATAAAATTTACAATTTTTTGTATATTAACATGTTACTAATATAAAGTTTCATGATACTTATGTGCCTTCGATGTGATTAAATGTCTATCTGTACCTACTCATATTTAAAAATTATCTAAGTATTATTGGCTATACATAAACATGTGCAGAATATGTATGGAACTATCTGACTGTATATAGTTCTAATAGTCTTAATAGGAGCAGAATACCATGCCATATTTACCAAATAAAACAACAAATTCAGGATTTTATACTGTCCTACAGTATGGCATGGCCTAATGCTTATTATAAATTTTAGTACATGTGTTTTTTATTATTTAATTTTATCAGATGTTAAGTTATGTATGAAGTTAAGAAAACTTGATGCCTTAACTAAACAATATGTAAGGTTGCTTTCTTATTTAAAATTCAGCTTATCTTGCATTTTAGTTCATGAATCATAAAAGGACTTGGGACCAATATTGTCCTGCACAAATAATGATTCATGGTGGTGTTTGTATCTAAAGTTATGCACTTTCTTTGTTTATAAGTTGAAAATATAATGTATTCTTCAATTCATTTTGGTCTTTATTTATCACTGATAAGACTCATTTTATCATCAGTACATACATGTACTAAAGCAGGTATTTGATAACAGTGCTCTTGTGGCTGATAATCTGTAGCCTAAGTTTGTGACTAATGCTGTGATTCTTCAACTTTGAGTCAGATATGAATATTTTTTTTTACTCACTTTAATTATGTAGTAATAATACCAATTTAACTAAGGAAAGAATAAATCAAGTTTAATTATGACAATTTAAGTCTATTTCAGACAGATAACAAGCTAAGCTAAAAGTCAAAGAGAATCTCATTATTTTGTAAGGTCCTATCCCTTCCATACCTTCCTTAACTACCTATCTAGTTCTTTGTCTTACATAGTAGGTATTTGTATTCTCTTTGCTGCTTTACTGGAATGATAATTACCTAGTACTTACCTTATAAAGTGCCTATTCTAGTTTCAATGCATCACTCATTCATACGTAACTACAAGCAATGGAGGATTATGACGTAATGCAAACTGTATTACGTCATAATTTATTTCGCAGTTTATAGCAAAGTTTGTTCCACAATTATCTTTGGTTTACAGCAGCACCTATAATTCAGTCGGTTTATCCCTATACCATCTAACACTGTTCAAAGTTTTACCTCTTTGCTAAAATAAACTGTACCCACTACTAAACAAGTACGACAAGTGCGAGTGTAACTCGCGCGCCGAGGGTTTTGAACTTTTGTCGTTTAGGTAGGTACGTATATTGACGACCTGTTAGCGCGGTGGGCTTACAACGCAGGAGGTTGCGGTTTGATTCCCGCCTCGGGACTAATATTTGTAAGATCTGCAGATTATTTGTTCGAGTGTTCTAGTCCTTTTCTACATACACAAAAATAAATCATCTAATGTGATACTTATATATACTTTATTAAGTATAACAGATATCGTAGTAGTACGAATTACACAAGCTTGCTTAGCTTGTCGCTAAATGATGTTGTGTGGATTATCCAGGATACATTACTCTTCTCATATTTTTTTGGAGCACGGTGGAATTCCTGAATTCAATAATCTTATTATCTAAATATTCTTCGAGCGCAGTGGAATACATTGGGTATGGACTTTAAAATTTTGAGAACAACGGTTTCGTGGCGCTGTGGCACCCTACTATTACAGTTACTACAGAGATTAGTGGGTAGGTAAGTGGGTTGGTACCTACAATTATTTTTTCGACTTTTTTCTACGTATTTCACTAAGTATGAAACTTAGACGATTTTTAAAACCTGTTTTGAATTGTCGAAATCCATACCTTTGATTTGATATTGCTCTCAATGAAATAGCCCCCATTGTATGAAAATTCGTTTTGTGACCATATTTCGAAAAGTATTGTTTTTACAGACTTCTCTATATTTTTCCTGTAAAATATAGACCTATATCTATAAACGCTTAGTACATTTTATATAGATCACTCTGCTATCTTCGGAGATAGAGGGGGGGGAACGGTCAAATTTTCGACCTTTTTCAAAATATTTTGAAAAGTATAAAACCTATAGAAATTTCAAAAACTGCATTAAAATGTACAAACTAATACCTTTTATTTGATACCCAACTCGGTGGGGTAGTCACCCCTTTAGAAAATTTTCCCGCCCTTTTTTGACCATATTTCAAAAAGTTTTATTTTTACAGATTTCTCTATATTTTTCCTGTAAAATATAGATCAATACCTACAAAAACTTGGTACATATCAAATCGATCGTTCTGCAATCTTCGGAGATAGAGGGGGGGTACCGGTCAATTTTTCGACCTATTTCAAAATATATCAAAAAGTATAAAATCTATCGAAATTTCAAAAACTGCATTGGAATGTACAAACCAATACCTTTCATTTGATACCCAACTCGGGGGGGTAGTCACCCCTTTAGAAATTTTTCCCGCCCTTTTTTGACCATATTTCAAAAAGTATTATTTTTATAGACTTCTCTATATTTTTCCTATAAAATATAGATCAATACCTACAAACACTTGGTACATATCACGTCGATCGCTCTGCAATCTTCGGAGATAGGGGGGGGGGAACGGTCATTTTTTTGACCATTTTCAAAATATTTTAAAAAGTATGAAATCTACCGAAATTTCAAAAACTATTTTGAAATCTACAAACAAGTACCTTTCATTTGATACCACTTTCGACTTTGTACGTTCCATTTAAAATTTCGATTTCAAAATTTGTATGGAAAATCTTCATTTTGATTTTTCATTTATTTTCATTTATTTTTCTATAAATATGTGCGGGCGCACAAAATGTATTATTATTTCAAATTTCAAGTCAATAGCTGCAGTAGTTTCTGAGATATTAAGGATTCAAAACACAAAACAGACCCAAAGCGATTTCATAAGGGTTTTGCAACCGATGGCAAAACCCTAAAAAGAGAAATGTTTGATTGTTTTGTGTAGGTACCTAAAAGAGCTGTTGTACATACCTACTAAGTATGTACAGTCTTATGTTTTGTTATTCTGTAATGTTCTTTCTACAACAGCTCCATCTCTTGGTTTCACGTTGAATTAAATGTTGGATGATTTAGAATAGATGGCGCAGCACTACATTCGTAGATAGGGTATGTGGTATAGTAGTATGTCTATACTAATATTTTAAAGAGGAAAGATTTGATTGATAGGCTCCTAAACGACTGAACCGATTTAAAAAATTCATTCACCATCAGATTTCTATATTTTCCCTGATAAACATAGGCTATAGAATATTTAAAAAAAAAATAGGGATCCGCATGCAAAAGTAAATTTTTGTTAAATACCCGTGCTAAGCCGGGGCGGATCGCTAGTAATTAATAATAATGTAGGTTCCTAATAATAATCTAGTGTGGATACTTAATCTGATGGGGTCTGGCCTTTGGATTACCTTTGTTTTCGAAGGTCGAACCTCTGGATTACTACCTACCACGTACGAAGGCGTTGCGGTTTTCAGGTAAGGGAAGAGAAATACTAAAAGTTTAGGTAGGCGAAAGGTTTTGACTTTTGTTCAATTCTTGTTAAAGGATGACGGACAATCAATCAAGCCCACTATAACTATATTGTTGACATGCGGCGCGTACCTAAGCCAATTACTAATTAGATAGAATACAAGCAATGCGAAAAGTACCAACTTCCGGTTCCTTAGGGTAGGTATGAATGTAAGTACCTACAAAATTTTAATCTACATCAATAAATCTGCTATGCTGGCCGTGATAAACCGGGGCAGATCGCTAGATGAAAAAAATAATGCTGGACAATCGAAGACTCATAGTGTCAATGTATCAAGCATGACCATCCAGTGCCCCAGAATAAGCAGCACATGTGCTATGATTTATTTTTTATTTATGCTCGACAATCCTCGCAACATCATCTAGCCCTGTTTACAGTTATCTGATGTAGAAATTAAATGCGCAGCGCGCATTAATTAAAACGGCGAAGGTCCGCCTGCGACGCAGGAGGTTGTGGGTTCGATTCCCGCCTCGGGACAAATATTTGTACGATCTGCAGATCAGGGTTGTTCTAGTCGTTTTCTAGGTATAATAAAAATATCTATATATGTAATAATATTGTATTATGTATATACCAATCATCTAGTGTACATGTTATGTACACCTACATTTATGTGTTCGCCGATTTCTCCGTCAATTATTTTAATTTTGATTAGAAAATAATCCCGGGATGTTACATTTTATTCCCAAAGGAGTACCTACTATTCGTCTCTAGTTTGGTTAATTTATAATAAATTAAGTTTTAACGTGTTACCTGTTTAAAAAAATAATTAAATGATCTCACCAAATTCCATTTCCCTAATTTAATTTTGCTTTGATTTCATTGAAGTACTATTACTATATAGCGTAGGGTGATGGAACCAGTAAGTGACACCTTAAGGCATTTGTGTAATTTGATTTCTTATAACTTTTTTTAAAACAAAGATATTAAAACAGTTTGTAGTTTAAACTACAGGTATTATTATTGGGAACGGCATGGCTGTCGTAAGTTTTTCAGAAAAGCTACATGATGGACATTACAAGTTTAAAACCAAAATTACTCAAAATCTCCAATAATGAACACAAAAAATCCAGTAATGAACCCCCAATAAATAACACTCCCCAATTATGAACATCCAGTATTTGACACTTACCCAGTAAAAAACACCTAGTTATCGACACAAATCCCATCAGAATATAAGCGCTATAGAATTAAAGAAACATAAGAAATAAGTAAGATTTATATATACTTGCGTAATGTCAAGCCCATAATAGCCTTTTATAAATTAAAAAATATCACAAAAACAACTTTATAATAAATTCAGCCTCAACCATCACTGGAAAATCTTGACTGATAGTGATATCAGTCAGGAGATCTTGTAGCTATTATTATTAGTATAAAGTCGGTATTTAACTACATATTTGAATAGAAATAATTAATAAGTATCAAAATAAAAAAACACAGCAGAGCAATTAGGGCTGATAGCTCAAACATCATAAAAATGTCTACATTTACTATAGCAATTCTAAACTCTAGGCTTATTTTATTATTCGTAAATAATGGGTAAATTTTTATCCATTTCTTTTAATTTGAATAAGCTTCTTTTAAAACAAATAGGCTCGTTTATCTTTCCAAATACATTTTCATATTTTATAACTAGAATCAGGCCATTTAAAGAATTTTCCCACAGAAAACATCATCATGCTCACTTCTTATTGGTTTTTTTCAAGTCTCATTCTGGCTCTTTCAGCTTTTTCTTTCATTGTTTCCTCCATGTACAGCTCGTATATTTTTTTATAAGAGCCATTTAGAACAAAATCTGTGAAAACCAGTTAATTACACTTTTTTGTACCCAATGATCGACACATTGTTCTTTACTGGTATTCGTATTTCAATCGGTGTATTTCAAATATTTACTTAACCAGCAAAATAATTAGAGCTAAGTTTGCTTAGCAACCCAAAAAGTCAACAAAACTATAAGTATGGACAGTTGTCGATTTGTGGAGTAAGTCACTTTCTCAGTACCAGTAATGAACAACTGTAATAAATTAAACAAATTGATGACCCGATGCAAGACTGATTATAAAATTACTTTACAAATGCATTTAACTTTACAAAAAATCAAACATAATACAATAATATTTACTAATGACGAAATTATAAGCAAAAATGTGTACTCACATTCTTAAGGATTCAGTTAAAAAAACAGCGTTTTTTTCTGTTAACGACTCGGGTTGTCACGTTCCATCCTCCATGGTCTTGTAATGAAATGTCAGATTCTCGTGACGTATTAAAAAATGTCAGTCGGGAGTGAGTTGACCATGGTTTAGTATCACCATGTGGTAAATTAAATTCTGAGGCTTACTATAGATGATCGAAAAAAAAAGTGTCGACCACTGGCGCTTGTCGATTACTGGTTCCATCACCCTACGTACTATTACTAGCGTAGTACCTACTTACACCTCACTGTTTGATCTTGGGATATTTTGGTTTTATCTTCATTATGAGAATACTACCTACACTTAGATTTGTTCAAATAGAGGTTCGTATTCGTAACATGCCCATCTGCATAGTAAAAGACTTCAACGCGCACTCTTCATCGTCAGCCTATATCAGTCCACTGGACACAGGGCCTGCCCTAATGAGCGCCATAGTAGATGGTTATCATTTCTGATCGTTTTCTGTGTATAATAAACAAGTACGACAAGTGCGAGTGTAACTCGCGCGCCGAGGGTTTTGAACTTTTGTCGTTTAGGTAGGTACGTATATTGACGACCTGTTAGCGCGGTGGGCTTACAACGCAGGAGGTTGCGGTTTGATTCCCGCCTCGGGACTAATATTTGTAAGATCTGCAGATTATTTGTTCGAGTGTTATAGTCCTTTTCTACGTACACAAAAATAAATCATCTAATGTGATACTTATATATACTTTATTAAGTAGGTATAACAGATATCGTAGTAGTACGAATTACACAAGCTTGCTTAGCTTGTCGCTAAATGATGTTGTGTGGATTATCCAGGATACATTACTCTTCTCATATTTTTTTGGAGCACGGTGGAATTCATGAATTCAATAATCTTATTATCTAAATATTCTTCGAGCGCAGTGGAATACATTGGGTATGGACTTTAAAATTTTGAGAACAACGGTTTCGTGGCGCTGTGGAACCCTACTATTACAGTTACTACAGAGATTAGTGGGTAGGTAAGTGGGTTGGTACCTACAATTATTTTTTCGACTTTTTTCTACGTATTTCACTAAGTATGAAACTTAGACGATTTTTAAAACCTGTTTTGAATTGTCGAAATCCGATTTGATATTGCTCTCAATGAAATAGCCCCCATTGTATGAAAATTCGTTTTTTGACCATATTTCGAAAAGTATTATTTTTACAGACTTCTCTATATTTTTCCTGTAAAATATAGACCTATATCTACAAACGCTTAGTACATTTTATATAGATCACTCTGCTATCTTCGGAGATAGAGGGGGGGGAACGGTCAAATTTTCGACCTTTTTCAAAATATTTCGAAAAGTATAAAACCTATCGAAATTTCAAAAACTGCATTAAAATGTACAAACTGATACCTTTCATTTGATACCCAACTCGGTGGGGTAGTCACCCCTTTAGAAATTTTTCCCGCCCTTTTTTGATCATATTTCAAAAAGTATTATTTTTACAGATTTCTCTATATTTTTCCTGTAAAATATAGATCAATACCTACAAAAATTTGGTACATATCAAATCGATCGTTCTGCAATCTTCGGAGATAGAGGGGGGGTACCGGTCAATTTTTCGACCTTTTTCAAAATATATCAAAAAGTAAAAAATCTATCGAAATTTCAAAAACTGCATTGGAATGTACAAACCAATACCTTTCATTTGATACCCAACTCGGGGGGGTAGTCACCCCTTTAGAAATTTTTCCCGCCCTTTTTTGACCATATTTCAAAAAGTATTATTTTTACAGACTTCTCTATATTTTTCCTATAAAATATAGATCAATACCTACAAACACTTGGTACATATCACGTCGATCGCTCTGCAATCTTCGGAGATAAGGGGGGGGGAACGGTCATTTTTTTGACCATTTTCAAAATATTTTAAAAAGTATGAAATCTACGGAAATTTCAAAAACTATTTTGAAATCTACAAACAAGTACCTTTCATTTGATACCACTTTCGACTTTTTACGTTCCATTTAAAATTTCGATTTCAAAATTTGTATGGAAAATCTTCATTTTGATTTTTCATTTATTTTCATTTATTTTTCTATAAATATGTGCGGGCGCACAAAATGTGTTATTATTTCAAATTTCAAGTCAATAGCTGCAGTAGTTTCTGAGATATTAAGGATTCAAAATACCAAACAGACCCAAAGCGATTTCATAAGGGTTTTGCAACCGATGGCAAAACCCTAAAAATATCTATCTATTTAATAATATTGTATTATGTTTATCAGTCATCTAGTACCCGTAACACAAGCTCTGCTTAGCTTGGGGCTAGATGATGCTGTGTGGATTGTCCAGCGTTATTTATTTATTATTTATTTGGGGGTTATTGCCCATAATCCCCACGCTGGGCATGCGGGTTGGGGATCACAATTGGAGGTGGAGTTGTTCTGAAGAGGGCGCTGGCTGCCCGCCCCCCGGTGTGTCTCATTCAGTCGCCCCTTACGACACCCACGGGAAGAATTGGGGTGGTGATATTCTATGCCGGCACACGGCAAACGTAGGTACTCTTAGGTACAACTTAACGAAATCCTTGGATTTTTTTATTGCAGCAAGAGCAAGCTGAACGTGAACGTTTTTGACAAGTTTTCATACCGTAACCCCTATGACTGAAATGCTGCCCCAGTGCAATATCACTCATAGATCGTGGAAGCGCAGCTTTTAGAAGTACCTTACCCCCTCCCTTCAGGGTATGGCCGTAATGGGTGACAGTGCATTAAATTTTTGAAATTATATTTGGTATATCCAATCATAAAACAACGTAATCGCTAGCGGCTCAACGGCGCGGCGTAATCGCGTCGGCGTCGACGTTGGTCAATCGTCACCAAGTTGGTATCAATGACAAGTGTTTGTAGGCAGATAATTTATTGTCCTGCAAAAATTCCTTGACCATGAATGGCAATGGTAAATTGGTATAATCGAAGGAGGCAGGAAGGTACTCGATATTTAAATACCGTCGTGAGATCATATGTGTGTGGGTATCTAATAACATATTGAAATATTAGTAGGTACCAATGTGATATGCATGAGAGATGTGGCATGCGGAAATAGGCATGTGTGTATGTAACTATACCCCAGCCAAATAGACTAACTAGAATGTGAAATTTTAGTAACCAAAAGAGGACCTACCTATATTTTATACGCAACGTCCATTCCTTTAAGCATTCCTTATTAATATTCGATCTTTGCTTCAATAATGCTAAAATCATGTCTGAAAGATCTGTGCTGAAACTCACTGTGTGTGTAAAAGTGTACTTTTTTATGTTATTAGTCTACAAACATTCCACAATGAATTTGGCTGGTGTATACATTATGTACCATTGAATTCCATTATAGAGGTACAAGGACGAGGATTTGAACCTATTTACGTATGGGGAACCATAATTTAAGTAAGTACCTACTGAGTATTGGTACCTACCTTAATTCAGTACTTAGTACTTACTCGTAACTACCCACATAATTATGTCTTAGTAGCGGTAGGTAAATTAAATACTACCTACCTTTAAATAACTAAACTACGTTACATTCACATCGGGGTTCCACTTTCCGCTCTGCTTGTCACCTGCTTGACTTGGCTTCCGTGGGATGGTAAAACCGCATGTTATATCGGTAAATTTAGACGACCTCCGTGGCGCAGTGGCTGGCGGTCAGCTGGGGCTAGGACTTAACACATACAGTGCCCATGAGTCAAACAACAGCCACCGTTACCTTCGGGGTAGCGCGGATGTGGTGGTGACCCACAGAGGCTGGTTTTCAGAACTACAGAATTATTGGAATTATACTATTATCTGAATTAGTGTAAAATGGGACTTACTCAAGTCTACCTATGACATTATTCAGACGAGTTAAAAGGAAATTCCAAGGAACCCACACAAACATCTAATTTAGTCTTTATTGTGTGTGAATAAGAGCGTCATTAGGGTCAAGGCCTTTTTTGTAAAAACCGTCTGATCACAACTTGAAAGACCTTTTTCGGAATTCCTACAACACATACCAATTTAGGACTGGACCATTCCGATCAGTGTATAATCATCATCTGCGTAAAGCGTGATGCCGGCAGTAAAAATAACAATGAATAATTAATCGAATATGCTTTGGATATTCAGTCCTTTTACAGCAAAGACATATCCAGAAGAAATGATTCATCAAAACATTACGTAGGAGCAACACAGATGGCATAAGAGTTGGTATGCTGTACCGCGCATCACCTCTGCGGATACTCTACGACTATATTCCGTGGCCCAGCAAAGGTGGAATGAGCGAGAAAACACAGTGTGGGCTGAGTGACGCCGAGCGAGTAAGACGACGTTCGAACACGAGGCTATTTAAAACTGTGCGCAGGTCCCTTGGCGCCGAGTCGACAACTAATGATCAGTCCAGCCTTGTCTACCGTCGAGTGCGAACCTACACTGTGACCCGTGTTTCCTTAAGAACGTTTCAGTGTTTGTTTAGTTTTCCACCCTATACACAACGTGAAAATGGCTGACAGTGGTCTGAAAAGGAATATCCCCATCAAGCTTGGTGACTTTTCAGTCATCGATACTGAATTCTCAAGCATCAGGGAGCGTTTCGACACCGAAATGAGAAAGATGGAAGAGGAAATGAGCAAATTCAGATCCGAACTCATGAACAGGGAAAGCAATAACTTCTTCAAGAGCACATCAAGGTACCGATATATACTTTACTATTTTACTAATGCAACATCGTACATTTACAAAATATCTTAGCTCTTTTCCCTGTGTTAGCCAGCATGTAATCTTAAATTCAAATTAGTAAGAATAAAAAGATGCTAATTAGTGATTATATATTCTGAACAGTCCTAAAAATAACGGACCTATAATTTATATTCTGTACGTAATACACAAGATGCCGGCCCGACTCCATATAGGGAATCTTGAATAATGAGTTGGTCGGAAGATTTCGCAAGTGTTGTCCGCCTTGGTCGGTCACATAAAGAAAGTGGTTTTAAGGCATGGCTACACAAAAGGCATTATTCGGGATCAGTCTGCGGAACGGCATCTACATCAGACATCTCGGTGTTCACGGCTCCATTTAAAGCGTGCAGCGATACGTAAGCCCGACGATGATGTCATAAATAGAAATAGCCGGCAGTGCCGGTCGAAACGAGAGAATTTGGTAGCTAAAACGTAAACGCCCGGTCAAATATCGACACAGCATTCGGTATCTATGTTTACCCGCTTCGAAGAAGTTATAGCTCTTGCCAAGAAATAGACCTAATTGCATTGCACTGTTGCAAATTTTTACGTAGTTGGTATAAACCGTGATAGCTTGTTGCTTGGCCAATTTAAACGGTGTTTTATATGTCACCGAACAGAGATATGCAAATTATAAAACGTTATTGTGCCTTATCAACTTAAATACGAAACCGGTTACAACATCACACAAATGATTCCTTTTAACATAGGTACCACGATCCACGAACCGCAATATAACGTGGGTTGACCCTATTGAATCCAAATATAAGCCATTAATCTTCAAAAGATCGATTCGCAAAGGGTGGCTGAACTCAAAAAAAGTCAGCTCCCTAAAACTAAAATCCTTGAGCAAACAATAATTTGATGCACGTACGTAACCGGTTTACGATTATTTTATCAACACCGGGTAGGCATGTGAAGGTATTTTACAGACGCAAATGCACTGAAGTCATGTAGGACATGAAGTACATGACCTAGTTGGAGCGGGAGCTGTTTCAGCCAGTACTGGTGATGCAATACTTGTAGAAGTATGCTAGTATCTACTTACTACACATACATTAACAGTAACACAAACAAGAACATAATGGAACGCGATAATCAAACGCCGCCGTCGAGACATCGACGCTAATGTTAGCCGTTAAATTATATACACTACACCTACCTACTTACACAAAACAGACGGCAATGAAACGTCGAACAAAGTAAACAGTGATCTCAATGAAGTCACAAATATTTTAAGCTCTTGCACAACTATAATAATAAGTGTGGGCTAAGAACTCCCCAACTAACTGGTCCGCCCATAATGTCGATCTGAATATTAAGTCCGTGTGGGTTGAATGACAGTGGTTGGACTTATTTGGTCTCGTGTTGGATTTAATAGCAAAAACAAGCAGGTATATTAAATATTAATGAATAGGTATGTTCAATGATAATTTTTTCACTCGGCAACAAGGTGTTGGTAGACCTCGCTCGGTCGTTAGTTTGGTGACGCAGATAACTGTTTACTTTGACTACAAAGGAACCTAAAGCTACATCTATTGTTAGCTACCAACTCAGATAAAATAAATTTTATAATATTATTTATCAAATATTTTATAACCCGAATATTTTATTTAGATACCTAATTACTTATTTAACATCAATACGCTTATGAATGTAGGTATATGCCTACATATACATGGGATGCTATGACTTCAAAAATTTTTAAACCTACACAATTTTTTTTATGAACTTTAAATATGTAAAACCCCGCGCTTTATACGAATAATAAGGTTTATAGGATCAAGCCATTTGGCATTTTTGCACTTTTTATAGTAAAATATCCAACTCGATCAGCCTTTAATTCAATTATTTATAAGTAGTTTAATGCAATGAAATGACCCAGTGTTGACATTGACTAGAAACCTACCAATGTTTTGTTTGTTGACAGTTGACCTAAAGTTTGTCTATTTGAACCTAATTGATCCTGTCATGAGCGTAATTAACTAACAACGATTATTGCTTTTTGCATGTCTTACAATTTCGAATCTGTTTCCACCGGAGGCGTAACCAAGTCATCAGAGAGGTAAATTTGTAGAAAATCATTACTGTCATAGTCCAATGTTTTGTCAAATTTCTAATTAATCTAGTACTAACTAGTTGCATCAGTAGATTTTCGAAATAACCCTTTAATTTTATTTCAACCTTAGTGTATGTATTTATGTTTTAGTGATTACTGTGTAGTGCATTTGTTTTATTGTTAGATTTGGTATAAACACTTGAATGATGAAACACTTTTCACATAAGTACCTACATATTTTCCTCTTGTTTTTCAGCCTTCTATCTTAAAATTCTTTAAATTAAATTGGTGTACCTACGTAAAGTTTACATAAATATGTACCTAAGTCGTAAAAAAATAACGGTGGAGTTGGCCTGAAACAAAGGCAGGTTATTTTACAGTCTCCACACGATAATACTACATATACCTACCTACTATCTATAAAAAAATATTTATCTAATATTTTTATTATGGTCTATAGAGCCATTATTTCCACCCATTAGTCGCTATAAATAAGTCGGTTAATTTACCAAGCACCCACTCATTAATTTTATTGATTACGACAATCTATCATCTTGTCGGAAAAAATTACGTTAGGGTGTCATCTGTAGAACTACGAGTAATACCTACGTAAAAACTTAGCATTAGGTTTCTGTCATTATTACATTAATCTTTTAAAGATAATATTGCTAAGCAATATTAGATACCTACAAATATTTAATTTTATAAGGAAGTTGTGTTAGTGAGACTATTTATAACTCAGAACGGCTGAACCGATTTGGCTGAAAATTGGTGGTGAAGTAGCTTACCTAGATAGAATAGAACCAGGAGACTATTTCTGTGGGATAGTACAGGGAGACACGGATGAAGTGGAGGGGAAAAGCTAGTATTTCTACATATATAAATAAACAAATATTAGGTTTAGCCACAAAACTTTATCAAACACTTCGTACCTACCATCAACAAATTGATTAAAGTGGTAGGTATAATTCATGCAATCATTAATAAAAGAGAAAAATAAATCATAGTGTTGGAAGAACACCAACCGAAAAGTAATTTGTCAAACCACGTTAGTTTTTGTAGCGAAATAAAGAAATATAAATACATAAATATGGTAGTTGTGACAATCTGATCATTAATAGTGAGGTCATTTTCTTCTTATAATCTTGCTATGACATGGTCGTGTTCAAGTTCAAAGTAACCTTCAAACTGTTAGGAACAGGGTTCTTCAACTCAGGTTTTAAAAAGCTGACTCCCAACGTACTGATCAATGGAATATTTGAAAATAGATACCTATATACAAAACCTAATATGGCACAAGAAAAGTTTTAGTATAGCAGTATAGGTATTTAGCCTATGCTATGTGCAGCTCTGGACGTTAACGGCATGGTGATGAGATTAAAAGTAAACATGATATCAATGTATGGCCACTTAATCACGTATAGTATTAAAACAAAGTCGCTTCCCGCTGTCTGCCTGCCCCTATGTATGCTTAGATAATTTTTTTAAATTACGCAACGGGTTTTGATGTGGTTTTTTTAATAGTTAGAGTATTTCAAGGGCACCTAGGACATGCAGGAAGGTTTATACACCTATATAGGACATGCATTAGTAGGTATCAGCATTGCAACCGTGCAAAGCCAGGGCGGGTCGCTAGTATGACACAATATATTCAAGATTGCTCGTTACAATGAAATTACCTATATGTATCCACTCTTTTATTTGCTGTTTGGTTGTTTGGTTGACAATCAAATCAGCTTTGCCTTACCGAATCGATTTTTTATAATAATAGATTTAGTGTACCTAATGAAGAACTTTGTAGAAGTGTTCGTTTTTGTTATCTTTGATCAACATTTTGTGTTATTGCACAGTCGTCTAAATGACTTTTTTTTGGAATCAGAATATTAAATATTGATGCAATGTATTCTGATTCTGCCCTATTGGGCGTGCAATGTCTTAAAATTAACAATAAACAATTAATATATAAAATTATAAAGAAACAATACCAAATATGATCAGAAAAAATAAAATAAAATATATAATTTTTATACTTTTAATAGTAATTGAATCTTTCGTACGTCTCCATATTTTTCGATTCAACAGTTTCGCATAACTACCTATTTCATAGACGCAGGTGTAAGAAATGTACTTCATTCTATCAATCATTCAGTATTCATTAGATAGGTCATCTATCAAAAATTAGGGAGCTATACCTACTGGCCATGCATGTAATGTACTAAACAGCAAATAAATCAGTGGATGGGGTATAGGTATAATGCAATGCACAGAATAGCCGGGTCAGGCCAAGGTCGCACATAAAGCGATACATTGATAACCTGTAAACTGACCACTTCTTCTTTTATTATTGCCTTTGCATCTGGTTTGATAAAATTCTGCCATTGTCAGTTTCAAAATGTACCTGAACGAATAGAGTTTGAATGAATGAAGGAATAGTATATTTATTTTCTCTTGTCAAAGATAATTCTTACAGAATATGGCTAAACTAGGCTAAACTTGATTTATAGCTAGTTATCTTGTTTTGCAAGAGACTGGTGCCAGTGAGAGCTTTACCTGTGGTTGTCTATGGAGGTTAAATTTGAATTGTATAAAATAATAGGAGGATAGGTAATATTGAGTAAACTGACCGCACTACCCACTCTAATATCGATGACATCACAGTTGACACTGACCTTCGTCGATGACTGGCATGACATCAGCTGTGAATGCTGTGATATATCAATTTAAACGCGGAAGAATTTACATTGCTTTTGTAAATATTTGAATGCTACTAAGTACCGCCCCCGTAGTAGTTATTCTATGTATGACGGTATGTCATACATAGAATAACTACATTTTCTATAGGTATTATAGAAAATGTATTATTGGGAAAATTTCGGCAAGATATCACGCCACCGACATCCTAGCAATCAGCAACTATTTTCCCGGGGTTTAAAAGTTGATTCCAATTTCGAATAGCTGGCGCGATAGTCTTTTATTTTTTTTATACAAAACAATGATGAAACACGGTGATGCGACATCAGAAATCCAGGCTTATAGTATACGAAAAACAATAGATATCGTAAAGTCATTTAAGAATCTTTAAACTAACAAATAAGTTTGGTTCGCTAGTATATTATTTACTCCGTACCTAAGTAAATAGGCGCATATATATCGTTGTATGGGCGCATGGTGCATATAAAATGCATTATTTCCCTGAGCTCTACCTGCCATACAAGGACGCAGTAAGGTACTTAGTCCAACCTCCTACAGTGGAATAATTGCATTTATTCATTAGGTAGATCATTCATTAGATTAGATATCAAGTTCTTCGTAGTATCTTTATTTTATCGTTGCTGGTTTAAAAGCATTGCAATTGCAGGCGTTTGAAGAAGCTTTGATTTTTCAAACGAAATGAACCTATTTATGCGGGAGAACATACCTAACTATTGGGAAACGCTTTTGAATACCTACCTACTGGGTAGGTAATTATTAATCGGGATATTTTGAAATTAATTATTCATGGGGTTTTCCGTACAAAGACAACAAAGTTGCTCACAAACTATTATCATTAATTCAGAAAACGAACATTAGATTGTTGTTTTCATTTACTTTAGAAGTAGTTTGAGTTAGCTCATATTAAAATACCAAGTAAATAGGCCAACATTATGGGCATTAACAACGCACATTTTCAGTAGTTTACTTAGTTATCTGTAAAACTAGACTAAAACCATAACTTCTATTGAGCGGGACATCAATTTTTTTATTGGATTGTATTGAACCTCAGCATCATCCAACACGAGATCTCTTGCCTTGACTCTTCAAAACCTCTCATCAATCTCAAATATGGTTTTTACTTACAATATTCTAATTTGCATTATTGTATGTCCACAGCACAACCTCATCCTCACAGCACAGCGACAACAGACAGTTGGCTGAGCCCTCACACTGGGACAGTCTGAACTCTCCCTTGATCCAGGATGAAGGTGATGGCAAGTCACTGAAGCTCAGATTCGACGTCAGTCAGTACACCCCTGAGGAGATCGTCGTCAAAACCGTAGACAACAAATTATTGGTAAGGGAACTACATTTTATCATCAGCCGCCTTAAGGCAAGGATTCCCGACTAAACCACTCTCTGGCGAGTACCTATGAGCAAGACGCAGTGCGCAGGCAGCCGAGCACGATTTTGTAGATATTTAGATGTTTTAAAAATATTTGTATGGCTTAAAAAATATTTTCTAGTGATGCACTTTTGGTACACATTTTGTGACATTTTATTCACTTTCTATTCACACTGATCGTTTAAAGTTTAATTTAGTGTAGTTTCATAGAGGTAACTTTGTAATCATTGGTTGGTTGGAATGACATCAGTGTTTTTTTGTCTAGCGATGTACTAAAAAAATATCCTCAACTATAATGTGTATGAATTTCAAAACTATAGGCCTTGTAGTTATTGAGATACAGACAGTTAAAAATTCAAAAATCCGTGAATCCCCGCCTTTATGATCGCTATCGCTCATCTACTATGCAACATACATTATTCAGGACAGAATAACTTCGATAATCTCTGTCCTAATAGGTACACTTTGAGATTCCTTATGAACTTTTCCATGATAGTTCCAATATCGTGGCAGCACTCTTCGAATCACGATCGTTTAAAGTCATAATAACACAGCAGGGAACTAATAAATAAAGTGTTATTTACGAACTCCATAAAGTTTAATGCGCTGAGTTCTGAATGGATTGGTCGGCTTATCGTTTCGCGATAGCCGCTATTTATGCAATAGGCACATAACTACTTTAACAGTCACAGTCTGCCAGCGCCCGCAACATTCTACTTCGATCATCATCATCATCACCAGCCTATAATAGTCCACTGCTGGACATAGGCCTCCCCTAATGAGCGCCATAGATGGCATCATTATTTGGGGGTTATTGCCCATAATCCCCACGCTGGGCATGCGGGTTGGGGATCGCAGTTTGGTGTAGTTGTTCTGCAGAAGGCGCTGCTGCCCGCCCCCCGCTGTGTTTCCCTTAGTCGCCTCTTACGACACCCACGGGAAGAGATGGGGTGGTGAAATTCTATGCCGGCACTACATGGCCTTGCCTTCCACTTCGATAAGCCACACTTATTATTCATTCGTATCCATTCACATCCATTGAAGTAAAGGTCACTTACTCAGGCACCAAGTGACAGGTTTTCCTTTTCGTCACCACTCAGGGTTATCAGCTCAAATATCTTACTCATTTACGTAGGTAACGAAAACTTTGGCTGAAAATACCGGCATCTTGCCAAATTGTAACTTTTACATCGGGGTTAACGAAGACAAAGCGAGTCACGTATAAAAATAGTTATCACTGACGCATCTTTACGATTTCAGGTTCACGCCAAACATGAGGAGAAATCTGACACAAAGAGTGTGTACAGAGAGTACAACAGGGAGTTCCTTCTGCCAAAAGGCACGAACCCCGAGGCGATCAAGTCGTCGCTGTCACGTGACGGAGTGCTCACCGTGGAGGCGCCGCTGCCTCAGCTTGCCATCACCGACAGGAACATCCCCATCCAGAAACACTGAAGTTTCCACCAACGCTCGGAGCAGCTATTCCATAATAATTTATTTTAATTTACGTTAAAACTTTAATATAAGATATCAGCGATATTTATTCGGAATCTTTTAGAGAATCTCAAAATTATTAACACTTATGTGAGTCGATTATTTTTGACGAGAATTCCAATCTTTACGTGGCGCGGTTTGCATGTTATAATAAAAGTACCTTTCGCTTTGATTGTTAGGTAATTGTACCTTCTAAGTGTTGCATTTTTGGCTGTATTGGATGTTTCTGTATGCACCATTTATTGGATCAAAGCACGTTCCTTTAGATCGTGTTAAAGGAGCTTACAAAATTAGGTAGGTACACGGAGTTCGAAGATTTATACATGTACAATATATTAGAGGTACAAAAGGTACTTTGTTGTATGCTATGAGGGAAAAGTGTCTTAACACTAAGCCTAAGAGTCCACTATAGCTTAACACAGTCTGCTTTAACAAGCACGTTACATTAAACACCAAGTTAACAACCTCACTTGATATTACACTTTATATTTTAGTACAAACAGATGTTACGAAATGTTTTAGATGTCAATAAAAGCATAAAAAAAAATTGTTTTATTTATTGCTCTCACCCCCCTTATGAAGACAGAGAAGAGTTCCAGCCGAGCTATGCTGAGTGGTTTTAAAAATAGATGACTGCAGTCAGTGGGGTATCATGATACGTAAAAGCATAACGCATAACTTGGTGAAAGCATAACGAAATCAATACTTTTCAAAAATATGCTCAGATCATGAACATTTATCTATATATTTATTTCATTCCATTTGATCAGGGGTTGGAAACACCTAAGTGTTTCCTACGAATAATAAAATGTATGATGTACCTACCTATTGCAGGTATAAGTTAAATATATCAGTTATTTAGACGAACGTTCAAGTGGTTAGTACCTAGCCATAACACAAGCTCTACTTAGCTCGCGGCTGGGTGATGCTGTGTGCATTGTCTATTATTTCTCTGTATAGGCCTGAGCCCAGGCAACATTTATAAGTAAAAACAAATAAAAGTGAATGAATAACAAGGCGTGAAAGATTAGGTAATTGGAGTCAAATGCTAGAGGTCATCATTACGTAAAACCCGACCATTGTATTGAAGTAAGTACTTATGCAGTTAGGAAGTTAGGCGGGTATTGTTAGGTACGGTATTTAACGCCAGCGGGCCGTGATGCAACGAATACCAGACAAAGCAGTTCTTGGACGCGAGTTTGTTATTGTTTTTTTTTATTTTATGGTAGCCTTATTGCTTACATTCAAAATATGCTTCACCAAACAAACTGAAAAACAATTTTAGAAGCTGGCGCGATTTTCTTAAGATTTTTCGTACAATTTGACAACGTCGTAAATCTAGGTCATAGTACTGATAAGAAAAAAATACTACTAAAAAGGCGTTAACAACTCACCTATTATATCGGAAGGTTTCTTAGATGAAGCCTTAACAAGGCTAAGAAGCTATATTAATGTGGGAGTTGTGTGACAAAAATCATCATCATCCAAACAAATATTTTATCCTTATTTTAACACTAAATGACGCAGTACACGAAGTTAAGTTTAAGTTTTGTTACCTCTATGAAGTTTAGTGTCTATGTCAAGTGTCATAAAAAACAAGGAAATATTTTTTTTCCACTGTTTTCACTAAATAATAAATATAAACACATAAACACTTGAGTTTCATTCGGCGCCATCTATATTAGTCTGCAACAAATTTTTTTATAAAAGTCGCATTGAAAAGCCCTCATTCCTGCCACCATCATTGTCTTGTTTAGTAGAATCAGAGGAAATCGAAATTATGTTCAATAAAGTACCAATAACTGCCTCAGACCTACAATTAATTAATAATTAGGTACACTTAATGGTTCTCAGTACCTACAGATTAGCTCTGACGTCCAGAAGCTGCAACGCTGCAACGCCTGTAAATGTTTTGCAAAGGAAACGGATACAGCACTAATTCACGAGTTCGAAGTAGAGCGATGACTCAACATCAACATTTTTCGAACGCTAAATGAAATGATGTGCCCAAATTAGTCGGGATGACACACATTCTAAAGAATATGCAGACATGAGTAATGGTAATGAAGCAACTGGCGAGAATAGAACTGCGAGACGCGACATAAATATGTTTGTAACGTCTTTTTTCTTGCTACCTGATGGATAGACTAATGGATAGCTGACTCATCTGTGAGATAAAACAATACCTACCTACGTGCTGCGTAGGAGGGGCCTTCAATTTCAGGGGTAAATCATCTGAATTATTTTCGTTATTTTCAAGAAAACTTGTAGTGCAGATAACATAATACATTATTGCAACACAAAAACATAAAAAATACACACAATTGTTAAGTTAAGAAATTGTGCCCTAAATTGGGGAAGTACCTACTTACAACGAGCATCTTTCCGGTGGTGGACGCCTTTTGGCTGAGATGTAACGAGCGTCGCCTTAACGCGTAAGCGATCTCATCCAGGCAGATGTAGGCATGCATATCTATCTTGTCTTGTCTCGTACCACAGAACAAAATACTCTACCATATTCTATAAGTACTCTTACTTTTCATAATACTTTCGGAACCGAGATTTTTATTTTTGTATGGAATGTATCTTTACCGCGCGAACTGGGAATTCCTACGCAAATCCCATCAAAATATATCGTCGTGATACTAGAAAGAAATCAAACTCAGGGGGCTCCCCGGCCAGTTACAAATTGCTTGGAAATTCATGTTAATGTAAGGAGCAAACACTTTAAAGTTCCAAGGAAAGTTATGCCAATGAAATGACGAAACTAGCGTAGGAAGCGGTGTGGGTTGTATTGCATTGCGGCAACAACCGTAGCCAGGTGTTGAGTATTACGTACGTGGTTAAACTTGTCTAACAGCTGACTGACAGGGGTATAAAATAAAGCATGTAATTGTAAGAAACTAGACCTGCCCCCCATAGAAAGGGGATTGTTATATTTAAATAAATAATGCTGGACAATTCACACAGCATCAACTAGCCCCAAGGTTAGCAGAGATTGTGTTATGGGTGACTGACTGATGTACTTAATGAAATGTACATAATTGTAAGTATTAGATAGATATAATATATATTTTTAAATTAATAGAAAACGACCAGAACACCCTGAACTACTACAGATCTTGATTAGTAATTAACGGGTATTTATCGCGTTTCCTCTTCTTCCTTTCTTCTTCTTCTTCCGTCTTCTTCAGTCATCTCGTGACCACGACAGAGTGCAAACCTGTTGAAACGTCGAGAAAGGAAGAAGAAGAAGAAAGGAAGAAGAGGAAACGCGATAAATACCCGTTAATTACTAATAATTATGTGTTCAGATCGCGTAAGTTTCAAAACATTACTACAGATCTACAGATCGTACAAACATTTGTCAGGCGGGAATCGAACCCGCAACCTGCTGCATCGCAAGCGAACCACCGCGCCACAGAGGTCGTCAAATTCAATATTTCCTTTAACTTTAATAAAATGCTTAGGGACTGCTTAGTAAACCAAAATGGAAAAAGTTGGCTAAGTCATTGTGTTAACCCTGTAAACCTTAAAAAATCTAAACCTTTCATTGTTAGGGAGCGCAGGGCGTTGGCCGTCCGTTGTAACATGGTAGCTCGCAGGTTTGCTCGCAGTTCCAGCGAAGTGAAGGCGACGCTATTCAGATCATACTGTCAATCACTATATACCGGCAGCCTGTGGGTTACTTATACACAAAAGGCGTACAATGCGCTGCGCGTGCAATATAACAATGGGTTCAGAGTGCTGATGGGGTTGCCACGATTCTGCAGTGCATCAGGTATGTTCAGTGAGGCGCACACTGATGGCTTTCACGCCATTATAAGAAAGCGCTGTGCGTCGCTCTTGAAACGCCTGCGTGGCAGCTCCAACACCATTCTGAGCACATTGGCGGATAGGTGGGACTCTCCGTTTATCGGGCACTGGATAAACTTGCATACAACCCTTTTTAAAGGGCGGTGTCCCGGTCACTGAGGGTCCCTCGTGTCCGCATATATTATTATTATTATTTTTGTCTGTAAGTGTAATTAAATTAAATTATATTTTATTTGTAGTTAAATTTTCTGTAGGATTTGATAATATGCTTCACATTTTAATTAATATTTCATTGTACTTTTATTTTTATTATTGTGTATTTAAATGTAATTTCTGTATGAGTCATGGTACTCGAAATAAACAATTTTAATTTTTATTTTATTTATTTATTTATTGTTATAGCGAGTTTCTTGGTCATATGAAGAAAAGAGAGTCAGGATTAGATTATTTTGTGAATGCTAGTAACAATAAAATATTTATGTACCTATCTATTATTTTTCTTACAATTGAAAACCTTCTGTTTCTAGTTTGATAATAATTATTTTCTCGTAATATAAATAGGTAAGTACCTAAATAGATATTGCTTAGTTTACACAGTGATTAAGTACCTACTAGGAAAGCATCTTGAAAACAATCGGCTCACAGAAAACATCAGTGCTTATAATTGCTGGTTACAAATCAAGAATCAATTTCAGAATCGATAACGTTTGATGCTTAAAATACGCAGCGTATGGTACCTATTAGATATCTATATTTAACTGACTGTGCCGTGGCGCTATGTCTCCGTTACCAGAGGTCACCAGTAGTCTTAGTTCCTCGCTTTTCCAGCCAAGGCGGCGGCGGCACCCAGTTTGTTTGATTGTTTCATTTCATCTGTGCTTCCCGCAGTACCTACATCGGACGCTCGACTCTAAATTACCCACCACATGCGCTCATATGAATCTTCAGTTCAGACCTCTCCCATTCGGCTCGTTTAAGGGGTATTTAGGGTTATTAATTACTCCCTGATAAAAGTTGTTTTGGTGCTTTAAGGTAACTACGCCGAGCATGATAAGTTGTTTTTATGAATTAATGCTTTGTCTTCTGCTTTGAGGATTTTTTCTCACACGTGTCACATATTTTTTGCAAATTTCTATACGTACTTTGGCGTCAAGAATTTACTTAAAGCGCGTAGCTAATTAGCAGACTGTACTTATTAAACTACAATTACTGTACCTACCTACTAATACCTATGTAACTGCACTTTGTACTTACTAATATAATGAGCCGTTATTACTCATTAGTTTATCAGTCCACCAATAATAAATCACACTATACTACACTATACATACATCATACACACAATACAACTCTTCCATAAGGTAGCATTTATTGTAGTTGACGTCCACGTTACACATTGCACGATTACATTGTATCTTACGATTGCTTTACGTCCATATCTCATACACACGTACCTACTATTGCGGCCTTCCAACCTATTTCAGGTGCATTATAATTTGGCTTCGAAACTAATGCAAACAGTAATTAGTTTAGCGTCGTGTCGAGAGCTTTACTATTAGTTGCACACATCATTCACTTTGCTCAGATTTTGGAGGTGAGACTTCAAACTAATCAGCGCATTTTGCCAAAGGCCGATGTAAACAAGGTGCTTATTCTGTTCTATCATCCAAGAAATTTTATGTCAACTGATGGTATTCATGAATGAAAACTTCAATACTAACCACAAAATACTTACCTAACAGAAATACCAAATTCTAAGTCATTTGCAGAGGGATATTTAGCATGATTTGTGATGGGCACTGCAGTAAAACCTTGACCGTAGGGAGATTACGACGAAGGATACCAGGTGGTCATCGCGCAAGATGGGTTGACCGTCAACGGCACAATGCATACCTACTTGGATGCGAGAAGCCCAAGATAGAAAAGGCTGGCAGTGGCAGAATTCAAAGGTACCCCGCAGTGGGTGATCATCAGTGATCACATTCTAGATAGATAATATTAGGAATAAGACAAGAACGAAAGATTTTGCTCAGTTCAGCTAAGATGTCTAGAGGACATACATAGCTACTTACCTACTTATCTTTTCTTTTTGGAGGATACCTCCTCCTAAGAATTTCAGTTTTATTGATAATTGATCCCGACCATCCAAAGGTTGCCTGGAAGAGATTGCCTCCAGTGATAGGCCACCGATTGACACAAGGCCCAAGTCGCAGTTACTGTCTGATATATTATTTTATAAGGTGCCTCTACCAATCTGTCTCCAGAGTGGTCAGATTGATCGTTACTCAGTCATTCAGAGAATTTTTTCCGCTCATCTATTCTTGGTAGTCTATATTTTTCAAATTGAATTACGAATATCAAGAACTAGTCCACTAGGTCATACAGTAATAAATCTGAATAATGCAAGTGACGTGTGCATGATGCATGTTGGAATGAATGGCGCAGAATATAGAAGAGTCGCAGAGCTGGAATGATCGTAATGAAATGTGTCTATGTAGGCCATCTTGATTAATCGTAAGCTAAGCTGATTTGGAATAGGTCAGTACGGCGATAAATATTAAAGTTTAGGTCAGCCAGAAGGTAACTAACTTCTGACTGATCTTTTGACAGCGCAGTACCTATAGGAAAATTGCCAAGTACTGCAAAATGCTGAGCACCCAGTGAATTATTATTAGATTACTTGTGTTGGCTGTAGATTTGTTTATTAAGCCATTGTTCGTTGTTCTTGTCTGTTTTTTTTTTCTTATTGTAATTTGTTTTTTTTTGTAATATTAATATTTACCTTTTCTTATCAGACCTATCAAATAATGATCTATGGTAGATGATCCATTTACCGATAATCTTGCAGCATTGGACAATCGTATTTCGTACAGAAAATCGACATAATAATAATAAATATATAATATAATATCTAAATTATTACCAAACTCTCTAAAAAGGAAGATACCATCTCCTGGACGCATAAACCACTAGTTTTTATATTACCCGGTTTGTTCAAGGACATAAATATCAATCTACTTTCATGACCAAACATAAAATTTATTTTTTAGAAACAATATGGGTTACAAAGTGATACACAAGTAAACCCACTGAAAAGCACATCACAGTTTCAGTTAAGTATCCGATTCCAGTTTTAGTGATTGAAGTCTCCTTTATCAAATCAGCCGGGTAAGGGTTTGTTGAGCTGATCTGAAACAAAAAATCAATAACATCAAGCAGTGCACGTATATAGGTAGATTGTAATGTGATGTGTGTATAACCAATTTCAATGTAGAGGCTAAAAACATTTGACGATGTGGCGCGGTGGGCGAAAGTCCGCCTGCGACGCATAAGGTTGCTAGTTCGATTTCCGCCTCGGGACAAGTGTCTGAACGATCTGAAGATTTTTATTCTGGGTATTGTGATCTTTTTCTATGTTTATTAAATTCTGCGTAATAATGTTGTACAGTATATCAGTCACCTTGTATTGATAAAATAAGCTATGCTTAGCTTGGGGATACATGATGTTGTGCGAATATGGCTAGGAAGATTAACAAAAAAAAATCATATATCTGATAAGGATAAATTGGCGAGGTGAGCCGAATAGCTCCTAAATTCAGTAAGTTACTGAATTTAGGAGCTATTCGGCTCACCTCGCCAATTTATCCTCCGAATAGCTCCTAAATTCAGTAAGTTACTGAATTTAGGAGCTATTCGGCTACGCTTTCTCGTAGATGAATACTACAGTAGAATCAGCCCTTTATCTATGGGTAGGGATTGATTGAGCACTTGCGGGCAAACCACGGTTATTGCATAAAACTGTGGCGTAAGGCTGCTCAAATAAATAAACCCTCATAACGGATTATTCACGCTAATATAAGGAATACAAGTCATTCACGGTAAAATTACGCTGACGCCCAAAATACTTTATAGCGCCATCTAGTGTTCTTAGACGCGTAACGTAACGCGCTTTGCATTACGTAACACTAGATGGCGCTATAAAGTATTTTATATAGGTACAATACGCCGCGAGTATGGCATATTTTAAGAAAATAACTAACATATCTTGCGTTAGTTATTTCATTCATTTATAATGGTATATTATTTGTTAGCAAAAAGTTTGAGCTCCCGTCTACTAATTATTTTACTATTGATACCGACAAAGTCCGAGGCGTCATTATGACCCTCTTGTTTTAGAGGTTATTACACCAGGATCTTCCCACGCCATTTTATCAACCCAATAACTATCTCCCGCCCATGGCTTTGCATGCAATAATAGTTATTAACTTGGAGTATGATGCCCTCCGGCCAGGTGGGATGACGACCTGCGAAATACAGACATATGCTGGGTGGAAGACACGGCGCTATGGCGCTCATTAGGGAATACTTATGTCATTGTCCAGCACTGGACTAAAATGCTGGCTGATGATCATGACAAAAAGGTGGCCTAGTAAATAATTATAATTACTTGGAAATACATTTTTAGAATTTTTTTACTAAACATTGTATTTTAATTTGTTTAAGGTATGTAGGTATTATAAAAATAAATACTTATCAAATACAGAAATAAACAAATATTTTAATATTTTGAACAGATGAGAATCGATAAAATATTAAAACTAGAAAAATAATAAATTAAACGAAACTACTTCGACTCACAATGTAACAGCGCAATATTTAATCAGATGGCGACTGCATACTCAGTTTGTTAGTGGAAAACACTATTTGTTTTATAAATTCTGTGAATCGCTATTGTTAATGGTTTTAGTGCTGCAAATTGACCTACCTATAAATACTTACATTACAGTTTGATGCAAGTTAACTTTTAATGATTTGCATCAGTTGCAGTTACGGGATTTTTTTAGAATTTACGATCTTATAACAAATTGTTTGTCGGTTTAATTTAAAAAATCTTAGGAATAAAGAAAAGAAATAGAACATCTAGGATAAAGAAAACAAAAATAATTTAAAAGAAAATTACTTTATCTTTCCTTTGAATTAGTTGGTTTTCTTAAACCTAACTTGGTTTAAGAAAACCAAGTGATCAATGTCCTTAGAAATAGCACCCCACCATTATCTAAACTAGCCTGCCAAACTAAGTACATATCACACTTCATTACTTTTTTGTGATAATTAGTTTTGCAAACCAAGTGTGTGTAGTTTCTTTAATCTATGTACAATTCTGGTACAACTAATTAGCAGAATTCACACACGATGCGGAAACGAATCCGAAAACGGTTTTCCATTCCGCCTCGCTTTATTATCTACTTTAAAACCAAAGTACATATGAAACAAAACATACCTTCAATAGAGTTTTCCTCATGACCTTTATCTGCCCACGAATACAGTCTATATTATCGAGCAGCATCTTCAAAGCTGCCTCAGTTTTAGTTGCTAACAGTGAATCGGGCGGTTCAGATTTCAAATACTTGTTGGTTCTTCGGTTGTCTCGCAGGGAATACTGCAACGTCGCCTCAAGAATGTATACTTGCTGCAGGTGGGAGCCAAGTGTCGTCAAACAGTCCAGTACACTGAAAGTAGAAATAAAATGGAGTAAATATTAAGAAGCCATGTCGTGACGGCTTAGAATTTGCACTACCCTATAACTCTACCGTTGACCACTTCTGTGGCGCGGTGGGCGAAGATCCGCCTGAGATTAAAGAGGTTGCGGGTTCGATTCCTGCCTCGGGACAAATGTTTCTACGATCAGTTATTTGTTCAGGGTGTTCTGGTCGTTTTCTACGTATAACAAAAAATATCTATCTATGTAATATTGTATTATGTATATCAGTCATCTTGTACCTATAACACAAGCTCTGCTTAGCTTGGGGCTAGGTGATGCTGTGTAGATTTTCCAGCGTTATTTATGCATTTCATAATAAATAATTATTAATCAAATAAATTAAATGATTTTTTTTTATATATTATAGCTTACTTTACTTATGTGTTGTTACTTAAAGATTAAGTTATATATAAGTTTAATAAAATTGTATCTCAGATAGCATAGGCCGGTTCGTGTCGTCAACTATACAATATATTATAATATCTTTATCGGAAGACCAGCGCTAGGCATCCTACTGGAGCTTAGTCAGTATTTCATGCTGAGTTTTTGTAACAACTATAAATAGGTATGCATGTACCTATCCTATAATTGTGTCTTGTTTTTGTTTCTTTCCAACAGTGTTGTTGTTATGAATGTCGGTGTAAGAAGAAAAATGTTTAATCTTGTCATTCTTTCTACTTCATAAATTTGAGCTAATTGCAGACTGTTGCAAACAGGCTATAAATAGCGTAATACAAGGACCATTATACATTTGTATAATAAATTAAAATTATTTAATTGATTTGAATGATTGAAACCAACCTAATCTGACTTTTGAAGCAACTTATTAAATTTGATGTAGATTTTCGAGCTAACTGCAGATTGATACCAAACAGGCTACAAATAGCCTAATCAACCCAAAGAACCTTATTCAATTACACACCTGAAGTCTTTCTTCGCAGTGAACAACCCAGCCACTGCATTCAACTTCCAAGATCTCCTGTGAAAACTCCGCAGCCCTTGCTGCAGTCTTCTTCTTTGAAACTTCATATCGATTCCTAAATCAATCATGTCATCGTCTTCCAACAGCAGAAATGTTCTGAGATCAATGCCTTTGTTCCTTATGATCGGCTCGATTTGTTCGCAACTCATCCCGTAGAGGAGATGCGGTATTTCGGAGTAGTAACTGGGTCTGAAACACAGAAACGGGTTCTGAATAAGCAATTAACTGATTTATTGCTTTAGTACAAGATATAGAGTTGTATAGCAAAGTTGTTCAAATAGATAACAAAATAATAACCAAAGTCAAACATCTAAAACCCATACAGCATTCACCAATTGCTGATTGTATCTCCCTCAAACAAGAGGGCTTTTGCCATAGATAGGTAGCTAGTACACCCCCTACTTCCCCATTTCTTAAATACAAATAATTATTTCCATCCAAAGGTTGCTGAAAGAAATCGCTTCTGAGCGATAAGGCCACCCATTGTACTTATCTTATGTAATGTTTTTCGTTATGTTATTTTTCTGGTGTACATAAAGCATTTGTGTATTTGTTTTACTTTAACCTGAAAAATTTATGACCAAAAAACAAGAGATAACTAAATACTAAAAGAATTGCTTATTTTGTAAGCCTTAACAAATAATATTATTGATATCTGAATCTAAAATCCGAGTTGGGCACGTCGATTCTTACACCGGACCGTCCACAGAACGAAATGAAAACCCATTAATATAATTTTTTTATTTCTATTCAGTAGTTTTTTAAAGGAGCAATGTATATTGGAAATAGCGTGTATTTTTCCGCCCTTCTAACCCTAAATATGCAGTATTGTTTGTATTATATTGATAGCTTTTTTTCTGTTGTACTACCAACACTTAATTTACTTATTAAGGTCGCCTGGAAGAAAATGCAATAAGGCTAACTAGTTTTATATATACATGGCAGTATGTATATACCACCCATACCCCACTTTTTGTATCCTGAAAGAATGGATAACTCTGAATGGTTATTTAAATAAAAAAAAAAATTAAGCTCTTCAATCAACTTACATGCCTGGTTTTTTTACTCCAGGGTAAAAATCAAACCAAGTGGCTGATTGATTATCAGGAGGTTGCTTAGATTCATTTATACTTTGGTTTATGTTTAGATGTTTGCTCAGGATGTCATATATTGTTGTATTGTCCTGCGTTTTAGCAATATCTAGAGGAGTATGGCCAGACTGGTCGACCTCTGTCACCCTGGCTCCTTGGGATATGAGAAGCTCCAGTATTTCTGGTTGATTGTGATTAACTGCCCAGAACAGCGGCTGAAAGTAAAAATAAAATCAGCAATCTGAGTAAACATCATCTACTTATGGCATGGTTAAGCTTAGCAAGATGGTCAAAGCTCAAATAAAATAATAGAAACGCTGGACAATACACACAGCATCTAGCCCTAAGCTAAGCAGAGCTTGTGTTATAGGTGCTAGATGAGAGATGACTGATATACATAATAGATTGTATTGCATAGATAGATACTTTTTTATTATTTAAACAAACAATCTGAACACCCTGAGCAATATCTGCAGATTGTACAAACATTTGTCTTGTCCAGAGGCGGGAATCGAACCCACAACTTCCTGTGACGCAGGCAGACCTTAACCCACCGCGCCAGAGGTCGTTATAAGTGTAAGTAGGTAGAATCAAAAGAGGATAAGAATTCAGTGGGGTATAAAAGCAAAAGCACCACATAACATTTACAATTTTAGTTAAAGAAAATGATATTAGTAACTGATAGAAATGTTATGAGTTCCTATTCTACCCTAAACCAATCTCTATGTATCTACAGCTTACCGTCCATCCATTAGCATCCCGACTTTCCTTATTAACATGCATATCTAAAAGCTTTTGTACAACAGTGACTCTGCCACAGCTAATAGCTCTCATAAGGGGAGTCTCTCCATACTTGTCTCCAATATTCAGCAGGCAGTCTTTCTCAATGAGCATCAAGATTAAGTCTAATATAGTGTTGTCATCTGCGGTTTTGTTTGAGCATACAAGCATTATTGGAGTGATAGAATCTGAAATATTTAGGTGTGAATTTAATAGCAATCAGTGTCAAGACCATAGTTATCTTTCATTCAGTACCCATAACACAAACTTTGCTTAACTTGGGCTAGGTGATGTTGTGTGGATTGTCTGGCATAGGCATTAATATTAAGGATTACAATCTGTATTAACATAGGTAATAAAACTGGATAGCATTAATTAGAATATATGAGACAATTTAGTATATTTATAAAATAAAATTACAATTACTTTTTAATCCTTTAATGTACAGTGCGCGTCACATATTAAGTACCCCCCCTCTCTCTATCTCAATGTAATTTGAGTATTATGGAAGGGTGGTTCGATCCTAAGCGGCGGCGTGATATATTTTTGCATGTGAAAACTTGTGACAAGTTACAAGGGAATTAGAAGTAGTCAAAAATATTTTGTAGACAAGGGGGGTACTTAATTCTGACGCGCACTGTACATTAATCTATTTTTAAATGCATTCAAATAAAATTTTAAATATTGTTCATGAATAAATTAATCAATCTGATCTTATCATCTGATATTTGATTGATCTGATACTTGTGTATTTGCTCACCTGCATGTAAATTGGGATCTGCACCTTTATCCAATAAGAACTTGACTATTTCCTTCTGTGCATGCAAACAAGCATGCAACAAAGGTGTCCAGCCACTCTTTAGCTTGCTATTTACCATGTTATTCAGATCTGAAATAAGCAATGTATGTACATGATTATTTATATTTTGGATATGTGTATTTTGGATAGGTGTGATGGGAACGGATGAGGAATGGGATGAAGAAAAAATTGGTGTGAAATGGGAGAGGCCAGGAGCGAGACAACATAGCTCTTATAAATAATACTAGAAATTCACACTGCAACAGCTACAAAAAGAAGAATATAGCGCCAAAGTAAGCCACATAAATAGGTAGAATTTTTATAACATCAAACAAGTATTTAGGTTGGAAACTTTACCATTGCACAGTATGGTATTGACATCTTCAGTTTTACCACTGATTATAGCATCTTGAAGAGCTTTTTCTACATTTTTTGTCACATCTTGTGGTAAGAAGATCCTCTTTTTCTGAAATAAAAATATTATAGGTAAACAAACAAACAAAACAAATGGGCCTTTCTAGTGGGGTGGTTATTCCTTTTCCTGGAATCATTACAGTAACATAAAAGATGTTATCTACAGACAGAGTTACTGAGCATTGTCAGTGAACTGACAATAATTCGGTGATAAGATTTGTAAATTTTCATTTTGTGACCCAAACGAAGTCCTACAACAAATTATGTCTAACTATGATTAAAAAATACATCCAACAAGCATTCTACATTGATTAGCGTACTGTTCACTACCTTTTCTGGTAAAATAAAGAAGTCACTGTTTATATAAATTTATTTATGTTAGTTAGAAATTACCGGTGTGTCAAAGTAGTATCCATCTTCATCGTCCGAGTCTTCATCGGACATTCCTGCCGGTCTATTGAATGCCATTTTCTGTTTATTTTCCGAATTCAGTGTTACTGCAATTTATGGTGGTACATGATGTGCAGAAAAAGCTACCAAGTGCTATTTGAGGATAGGATTCCTATCCTACCTCATAAACAGAAGAAACGTAGAAGTACTTTATCGTATTGGTTTAATTCTCTTCTTCTTCTTTTATTTTGGGCTCTGAATGTGGTACTCAGACGAAGGAATAGACTTGAATAGAATAGACTTGAAATACCTGCGAAAAAAACGTGCATACCTAAAGTTAGTCTGGCACAAAGATGGTGGCCTGCCGTAGCCTGCCTCCGTCCTATCGTCTAAAAACGTCTAAAACGCTATTTACTACGTACAGTACAGCTCAATTCAGTTAATATTAACACTGCAACTTCCCCAAGCTTTGGCTGGCACTCAATTTAATAAATATCCTCTATATTCAGTACTAATTATGTTCATCTAAGAAAATTATTTAGGTTGCCGCGCTCGGCCCAACGTAAGTTTCGTGTGGAATGCCAGTTTCTGCAGCTTGTACCTTGATGGCGTGTGTGGAAGAGTCCTATACAATCACTGACCTATCAAGCCCATTCCATCAAAAATTCTGTCCCTGGCACTACACCTTTTTTGAATCTTGGTTAGCTTGGTTCAAAGTTGCTGACGCTGCTGTAGAGGATTTATTTTTATTGTTGTGTTATTGGTTCTGCGTCGATGAAATAATTCGTTATCGATAATCGATGTTTTGAAAATACCGAACCGTAACTCTATTTACTATGACGAATAATATTCTCCCAAAATCACATAATATTCATAGTAAGACATTGAATGAATACACAGCAAAATGTTTGAAAATAATAGAAAATGTAAGATATTTTGAATGAATTCGGTACCTTTCCCATGCAACGTTATATTTTGATGTTTTTTGTTGATTTTTATGCGACAGCCAAACACTCTGCACATACACTTATAAAATGCATTATTCTCCAAGTTTGCACACTATAAAAAAGCATAATTATCGCCTATTAACTCTAAATTTCCTTCATTTTCGAATAAAAACAAGTCCGGATGACAACTGATGTACTTGTTGTTGACGGACACAAAACATGGCGACTGGCCGCAAAGAGGTATTTTGTGACGTCACCAAGACAATGTTGTCATTTTCTGTCATGATCAAACTACATACCTAAAGATTATTTACAACAACTAGGTATCTGCAGATTGGTACAAATAACCTTTAATTATTAAACTTTAAATTTAATTATAATGAGCATCATAGCGTTCTGTTCTGTCATAATGCTTGACGCTTGCTGTTTCTCGCAGGTACGTTATAATATAATCCTACCTGGATGGAGGACGTCCTACATTACGATTGCCGAGTCGCGGTCTACACTCAAGAACTCGGTTCTGCGGAAGTAATGGCCAGCCCACCGCCACTTCAGGCTACTAGTTTTTGTATACCAAACCTAGGTATGTACATTAATCTCAGTAACTCCTAGCACCTCTTCGTAGCTAGAACAATAGGCATGGATAAAGGTGTGAAGTGGTCCTGGAAGTTACTCTTTGCGTTGAAAGGTAAGCATAATAGGCAACAGTTCCAATTAGGCGACGAGGGCGTTTGTTAACATTTAATTAAGGCGAGGAACCATTGTGTCGGCGCTCGTCAGGCTTGGGGGACAGAGCCTAGAGACAAGTGACAGTCACGGTAGATCAATGTGTACCGTTAGTAGCATTAGCTTGGGTGTCCTTGAACTTGTACACTATAAAGGTACCTTTACCCGCAGTATCCAAGGTGCCGGCTGCATTGCCTCGTCTAATTAGGTTCTATTAATTTTGAAAGAGAAAAATATACTTAAGTCATTAATAGGGCTGCTGATGTATTTACAGGACCGAAAAAAAGTGTTGGCAAATATCTGCTGGTATTAGAGATGGCGGCTAACAAGGGCCGCTACTCCAAAAACGTACGACCAATATTAACTTTTACTCTAGTCACGCAAACATAAAGCACCATATAAAGGCAAAACGGGCTTGGATTGTGTGGGCTAATCGAGGGAAGCTTATGCATTACATCAATATTTTATTTATGTTAGTTTCTTTGAATTTTTACAAATTATAAACCACAAAAATAACTAAATAATATTAACTAATGTAGATAGGTACACTACAACGCTACGTTTATTCAAAAACCTTTTTTTATATACAGAGTCCTTTCAACTCTACTTTGTCCTCCGCTACAATTTCGTGAGTCATTTGTCTAGAAGCAGTTCTGTATCTTGATGAGTTGGAAGAGAGTTTCCAATTACACACACAATAAACTACACTGGAACAATGCTCCATGTTGCTGGCTGGCCAAGCCGAGCTTTATAAATTCGATTATTTTGCAGTTGTGATACAAATATCTGGTAAATAATAGCGACCTTCGTATTTAAATTAGACTACCTTGTGTATAATAGTTTAACGTACGTAGGTATATATTTAATCTATGAAATAACTTACGCTTACTAAGCTTTGGTGCATAACAAAATAAATACGCTATTGTATACTTGCTTGCATTAGTTAGTGTTGTAGGACTTGCCTTGCCTACAGTCCAATGTAACTTATGTCTCCCTACTGAATTTCAGCAATATCCACTGGAACTCAGAAATGTTTGCGAATGTAATAAGGATTTTCCTTAGGATGTGGAGGTAAAAGATTTGATTTATCGCAGCCGGCCGGCAAGGCACGGTGACCGCTGCCGCCCGCCCAGTGGCCGCGGCTGGGCGGCCCGCCCGCCCCGGACGCGTTATTAAACTTTTCCCCATATTAAACATTCCGGAGACGAATACATTTTATTGTTGCTCGGACCGACGTCAGAGGCCCCTAGCCTCACAAAGCGAAACTCAAAGACGGCAATTGCGAAATAAATTGAGAGCAATTTGATATTGCGTCGTAAGTAATAGCCGTCAGACCGCAACTCTGCCGGGGACGTTTTGTATGCAATTTAGAAACTTTCCACGGGCCATTTCGTATCGGTTTTTGGTAACTGCTTGGGTTCCACGAATTATGTGTTGCGCAGGAAATTAAATTCGCCGGAAAATAGCTTGCTTAGCTGTTCTTTTTCCCGCAGTTTTCCGCATCAAAACGTTATACATGAGTCTACTCTACCAAAGATCGTTCTGCTCTGCATAATCTTAGGTTCCTACCAATTGGGTAGGGATTTAAGATTAGGTATGCATGTTATTTCTTATTCATAAATCGTAAATTGTTTTCTGTCCAACCCTAAAAGTAATCGCGAAAGCTTCTTCATCGACTAAAGTCAGTGTAATCTTAAATCTCATTTCCTAAGAATAATAGGTACGTCCGTCTTAAATTCTATATTATCGGTAGGTGAAAATAGAGTAAGCTACCCAAATACAATAGATGAATGTATGACGACATCAGTGGCGCGGTGGTTGAAGGTCCGCCTGCGACGTAGGAGGTTGCGGGTATGATTCCCGCTTCATTACAAATATGTGTATGATCTGCAGTTCGGTCCAGGTGTTCTGTTCGTTTTCTATGTTTGGTAAAAAATATCTATCTCTGTATTTTATTGTATTAAAATAATGAATCCCATAACACAAGCTCTTTTTAGTTTGGGGCTGAATAAGTACTCGATGACTTGGGGCTAGATAATGCCATGATGTCCAGCGTTATTGATATTATTTAATTGAATTAAGAATCCAGAATTTTCATTTTCGTTATGTTTTCATCACCTATTAGTTTGGGTTTAGCATATTGGTTTAGTTTTAGTTAATAAAAAGTTCGTATGGTGGTTCCATGCTAAGTTTTACTGACGATTCCATATGTCAGCCATCATCATCAGACAGTATATTTATCAATGCTGGGATTGCTAGGTTTAATATATTGCGTCATTTCGTGTTAGTAAGGTTTATTTTATATAGGTATACATTTTATATGGGCCTTTGGTTTATAACTTGGTTTATAAGTATTTTTCATCTTTTACTAGACTAATGTTGCCTGAAATAAATGAATATTATTATTATTAATTTATGCTACTTATTTCGCCATTTGGCTTATCGCTGTTTGTCATCTTCCATCCATGACCTTAGGGGTGATGGTCGCTGAGCAACAAAGTAACCTTCAAGTCACAAAATATAAAATCATAACTATATAAATATTTATATGTCTTTTATCATACTTAATAAATAAGGTATACCTATAAAATTAATCGTTAGTGAGAAATCACGAAGGTAACTTGGTATGATATAAGTATAAGTAGTAGGTACTATGTACCTGACATGTGTATTTGACGTGTAATACTATTTTAACCAATAAACGAACCACTGAATCACAGAACCACATGATAGGTAAATTCATTAACTACCTATGCTACCTACCCAGCCACCAACTATTCTTAAAGCGTGTCCTTTTAGTAAATATGCACGATGAAAGCTAAAGTGATTGGATTGGATTGAATCATTTCCATCCCATAGATGGAGGTAACAAGAGAGTGTAGGTAACTCTACATAATCAACATTCGATCGATTCACTTCTTATCAAGTGAACACACTAAATGAGTTAGTTATTGAACGATCACAACCTTAGTATCTATCTATACTTAACCTAAGAATCCTGTACTCATGTAAGTGACATAATTTGTCACTTGTAATTTGTTTGAGAATAAATGAATATTAAACCTTAAACCTTAATAACATACTCAATTATTCGTAGACCTACGTTTGACTGTAAAACATTAAACCACAACTAATTGAAAGTACCCAAAATTCTTTATAATATGCTCTGGATATCCTACGATTAATCTGCAAAGTAAACAGCTTTTGAATATTATAAATGGCTATTCCTTGTTGAAACGAAAGCACTTCACTTATATTGCAATGGTTAATTTATGTGCAAGTATACTTACATATTTATAGAGAGTTTTATGTACGTAAAAATATTGTAAGTGAAGCACGAGAGTTACGAGGTAGACTTATGGCTTCCATTCAGTAGAAGAGATAATGCTTGCAGGCAATCACATAAGTGGATCAAATAGCTTAGTCAAGGAGTTGGCCATGATTGAGCAACCTCACTGATATCTAAAAAGACATGGTTTTAATTTTGTTTTTTAAATTTAAATAATTTCTTCTTTTAGTAAAATCTTCTATCTACAATATTTAAGGTACTTTCGCTCCATGTGGCATACCTGTGGGACGCCCTGTATACCCATTACAAACGATTGGTAGTTAATAAGTTTTGATTTGACGTATACATGGATCAAATGTATTTTGATACAAAAAATCTTGTCCCCAATAAATAAACCCTTATAAAATGAGTTAGGTCACGAACCTGTTTTTTTTATAAGTCCAGTAACTTATTTTAAAATAAAGAATTATGTTTGGTGTTCGAAGTTAATGGTACCAAAATTCACAATTAAATAACAGAACCAAATCAGAATTACCTAGTATTAAAACAATTGGGGATCAAAGATCCCCAACCCGCATGCCCAGCGTGGGGATTATGGGCAATAACCCCCAAATAATGATGCCATCTATGGCGCTCATTAGGGGAGGCCTATGTCCAGCAGTGGACTATTATCGGCTGGTGATGATGTTGAAAACAATTGAGCTACTAACAAATTTTATTACCCTATATCATCAACACTAGGTAAGCTGGAGTAGAATAAACCCACAATCTTTTAAATTGATTCAAATAAAACATACCAACCAAACCACTTTAATTTCGCCTGTTGTTATAAAACAGCTAACCTAACCTAACAAGGAACCTTAGCGAACACGAGCTCTCGCTCCAACCCCGTAGTCCATTTGGATAATGAACTAGCGACTCTGTAGCATTGGATTCTTTTATTGTATCTACGCCAGTTGATAAAACTAATATCCATTTAAATCAAACGAGTAATCTGCTAAGTAAGTTTACCTAAATGTATTAAATTAGGCTGGAGGACGTAGATAGTGTCTATGTACAGAACTCTATGTGTAGAGCTAGAGTGCACGTACCTTATTCTTTACAACTAGTCCGGTATATTAACAAAAATATAATTTTTCATGGGGATCCCTAATACAAAATATTCTATAGCATTTGCTCATCAGGGAAAATTAAGGTTTTTAATGGTGAAAGAATTTTTCAAATCGGTCTAGTAGTTTCAGAGCCTATTCAATTCAAACAAACTAAAAATCAAATCTTTCCTCTTCATAATATTAGTATAGTTTAGCATTGATATATTTTCTACCCAGTAGATATTAGGTAGGTTTTATATAGAGAGATCTAGAACCACAGGCAATAATATATAATAACAACATTATATATATATATAATAACATAGGCGCACATCAGAATCACTGTCGATAGGGCAGAAATGCCAGGAGTTACTCAAAAGTGTTCTGAAGATACTGTGGTAATGGTAACCACAGTATGGAAGGACCTATCTTTTATATCGTTCTATCCATGGTAACACGAGTAAACTAATATCATCTACTGTGGCTACCATGGATAAACAATCTGTGTACCCAAAAATAAATAACCAATATCCTTAATGCTAAAATCTAGGCACTAAATGTGAGTGCTTCCATTTTAATGCTGAATACACAACTAAGTTCAGCTAAGAATACTACCAATTCCATATTTTAAGATCACAATCGAGAATGCAACAGCGTTATGCACTTTGCTTTTAGTCGTCAGCGGTTTCGTGACAACTTCTATTATTAGACCAACCAATCCGTATTTGACTACAGCGCAACACGATATTACTTTTAACGAAAATAATTCTCTTCATTAGTATGGCTATTAACATTTATTTATTAAATCAACAAAAAAGAAAATTTGCGAGTTCGTTTTCCATCAAACCCACCGCTTACTCAGTATTTCCAAAAATACGAATTCAATTACCGTTTGAGCCATTTGAAATCTATTTTACGGATGGTTAGGTCCGCGAACCAGTAAGTCCAGGCAGCCAGCGAGGCGAGCTCTAACGCAGCACACAGGCTTCCTTGATCCAGTCAATTTCGGCGAGATCCATTACTTGGAGAGTGGCAAGAAGCAATCTCATTGAATGACCGTCTTCACCCCAGCCCCCCCTGGGCCCAACACCCCATCTGATCCACGCCAATCGGTAAATATGCGTGTTAAATATGTATGCTCTGTAAGATGCTCGTAAGTGTATTAGATTTTGCTTGCTTTTTCATTCTGTCAAGTGGATAGGACGGTATATTAGTCTGTGTGGACATAAAGAGGTCTGACCAATTTGCTTACGCATGCGGCTCACAGAGTAGATCTATGTTTCTGCCAGATTAGGAACTTATTTAGTTCAGCCTACTTCCATAGGCTCTACTTTATTTGGATTATATAAAATAAAGCATTGTCTGATTGCAAGTAGAAAAGTAGTGTCAGTAGAGTTTTTCAGATAGGTTACTAACAAAGCAAGCTTTTTTAACAACCTAAGCGAAGAAATAATCACCGCCTTCTACTTTATAAATTCAATCACTTTAATGGACGCAGTCGCTCATAATACAGAACTAATATACTAGATACAAAGCTTGAAAGCATTACTTATCACAACCTATAAGTTGTTGTCTGCATAGGGCTTAAGTAATAACTTCTTTCTGGCAGAAGCGAAAACTTGGAATGCACTTTGGTGGAGTGACTAGACTTTTCCATTAGGGCCAATTATCAGGCACAACAGTGGATGCTGTGCTTTCAGAGACCATCCCGACGGAACCTGTTAGAGATAACGTCATAAAGTCGGTAGAGCGCAGTGCCGGACTAGCGTCTTTGCTCCGACTTCACCTCGGCTCGGCATAATGGAGCGCACGTTAGGGCTGCTACTAAGAAACGCTCTTAATAGAAAATATTTTGAAGGCTTTGTATTATTTTTCGTTAATAGCGCCAAATATTTTGCATAGCTACATGATGCGACGATAAAAATGCGATCGTTTTAGGTTTTTGAATTTAGAGGATGCTAAAATTTTCTTGCTATTTGCGGCAACTATAATTGTGACTGAATAGTGTTGTTTTGAATATCCTTCCAAAGATATATTCTATAATGGGTAATTTTTTATATTGTACTTGACTTACTTTGCCTGAAATAAAATTATTTATTATCAAAGATACCCTATAGTGAAGTGAACAAAAATCAAAGTGACCACTATCTTTCTTAAAAGTTCATTCCACAATCATTTGAACTTTAATACGTGTCTAAGAACGTTGTGGGTTCTTAAGGTAATAAAGTACTTTCGTAGTTAGAGTTTCGATCCTTAAGCGGTATATTTCCCTGATTTGAGATATACTTCACATAATCATAACCTTCTACAAATAATGTCTATCTTTATTCCTATCACGTAAACACATTCGACAGGCATATAAGGTCGCTAATGAACTAATAGCGTATCAAACACCCCAGCCTCCCTCGCTCCCGGCTAATGGAGCATTGATGGTCCGTCACTCTACATTTGACTAGGCTTTCACGAAGGCTTTCACGAGACTCGCCACTTACCTAATTCCTGTTAAAGGCGCGTTCTCACTGGTGTAACGATAGGTGTAACGCACGAGGGGATTATGTATATCACCTCCGTGCTCTGTCGCATTGCTGGCTTGAGTGCAAATGTGTTGGAAATAATTCCGTCAAAGCGGATTTTTTTATGTAATTTGATTCTTAAATAATTAAATATTGGTATGGTGAAAATTGTAGATACAAAGGAAAGTTTCTAAAGTAGAGCTGTTATTGTATATTTGTATAAAATGCATGAAAATGGCATCAGGAAGTTTTTAGACGACTAACCGCACAGAATCCAAACCATAACCAAATACGCAACTCTAGAAAAATAATTCCCTCGCCCTAACCTAATGCGTACATCCGATTGCGGCTCAAATAGTAAAATCTTTTTAGGCTTATGTACGGTGTTGAGTGGGTCCACAAATGTCCCTAAAAGGCTGGACGTCATTGTTTATCCGGGCAACATTAGGCGGGTAACCGGACACGCGCTCGCTGAGTGCGCTACAAGTATCCGCTTTCAACTCATTACTGTTCGGACGTGGTGCGTGGGACGGGGTACCCCCTCCAACCCGTCCCATTCCATTCCTTGGCGTAGGGACAAATGGACAGCTGGAGTTTTGAATTCGAATGGAATGGAATTAAGTGGTTCAGCCGACGAGTACGAGTTAAGTGCAGAATTTTTCAGTGGTATCAGTTGAAGTCTGTAGAGACCATAAAGTAACATTACAAAAATATTCATATAATTTTTTGAAAATTCTCGATTGTTTATTACGGTACTTCTTTTACTACTAGCGAGTACCTTTACCGGCCGTTTTGTTTTAATAAATCAATTTAGTGTTAATTTCAATTATTTTATTTTAATTCGAGCATTGTGAACTTTTTTATTAAGCACCTCCACGTATTTAAATTGAGGTCTTAGGATGTATTTTGCATAGATTACGAATACAATAAAAGTTTTCGTTCCATTCAACAAGCGCCTTGTGACCTCATCATCCTCTACTGGAACCAAGAAAAACTACTCTTTACGTTTTACTGATGGTCCGTCGCGGCTTTGCACGGGTATTTAACAAAAAAATAATTTTTCATGCCGATCCCTAACGTTTTTGAAAATTTTGTATAGCCTATGTGCATCAGGGAAAATTTAGGATTCTAACGGCGAAAGTAGAACAAACAATCAAACATTTCAGGAAATGTTTGATTGTTTGTTTGTTCGAATTTAATAGGTTCCGAAACTACTGTACCGATTTGAAAAATTCACAATCAATTTTGGTATTCTTCAAACTCATCCTAGCCTCTGTTCAAGCGGTTGTGACTGGGCTGTGTCGTCTTCAGCCCTCAACTCAATCCCAGTTACAATCTTCGGTCCAATTTCGAATACCCGTACATCGTAATGCTGGATTCCGATTTCGATTACGTAACATGGCAATGCCAATGAGAGTATGGGCTGTCGCATCAACAGGACACACAGACCTAATGGATCTCATGAGAACCTATAAAGAAGTACTTAGTTATAGGTATATTACTTAGTATGTATAGGTTATTTTCGGACATTACACAGAGTACTACTATTTTGCAGGTATTAAGTTTATACAAAATAGGTATTTTTTATATTCGTGACGTTTAGACTCTATGTTAACTCAGTAGACGATACAGAGCTTTTAAAGGATTTTGTTGGAAATTATTTGTTGTTACGAGTACATTCATTTTAAAATGCCTAAATTCATTTAGACCATAGTAAGTAGGTATCTACAAGGTTTATGCGAATTCAAATCTTCAGCCTGAAAATTTTAATTTTGAATTATACTTTCAAGCGTATTCATATAAAGCTACAACATAAAAGAAGGAATAAAATAAGCAATATAGAAGATTGCTATCATGGCGACGTCATCTGTAATTGCAGAATAAAGGGACACAAGAGTACTACGAGTATCTTAATCAAGTGTCCATTCTGTGGAGTTAAAGTCTGCGCAGCGCTGTGTTGGGTGGTTTTCTGTACATTTATACTTTAAGCAGGTTCGCGCTAAAAATTCGGCTTTTTTCGGCTTTTATAGCATCTGTTGTTGTCGCTATGCACTGGCTTATTCCAGCTTCCCCTTGAAAATTCCTCGTTAAGGTTAAAACTGGACTCTAATTTAAAAAAGTGCAGAATGCCCCCTAGATCTCTTTCTTTTAACAGTTTTCCCCACTTAGAAATTGTATTTAAGTTTTAATTATTTTTTGTTAATACCAGATTGTGAAACGAAATGAAAGCTTATCATATATCGCACGCGCGTTGAAATCTTTTTTATTAGAGGTTAGGGAATTCACTGAAAAAAAAGAACAGCATAAAAAAACCACCAAACTGGTGAAACTACGAGTACATACATACCTCTAAAGCCAATGAGCCATCATTGCCTAAAGCTCCAGAAAAAAAAAACTATTTTTTTATTGTTTTTTCCAGTGGATTATTTGGCATTATTTATGTATATTATTACTTATGACAATACTTTGTTTGCTAACTTTAAATAGTCTATAGACCACAGTCGCCAACGCCACCGAAGCAGCATCCATTGTCGGCGGCAGGAAATCAACTACTTTTATTAAGTAAAAACATTCCGAATTGTCGTAGGTATACAACAACATCATCATATAAACATTTTTGCGAATGTGCCGCCCAAATTTGCTGCACAATGTGTATAAATAAGTCAGCGTACACTGTCGCATGCATTATTCTACAAAATAATTGAAATTGAAAATTTGTTTATTTCAGACATAACATAATGTTGCCGACATTAACCCGCCAGACAACAGGAACAGAGATACAATTTAAATCCTCCAAAATACGCAATAATCACGTGTTTGACGTGAATTAGTACTCTTATTCGGTGTATTGAAGCAGGTACACCAAAACGAAATGACACGAAAGAATAGGCCCCTATGTCGGCGATGTTGACAGCTTTACGGTGTAAATTCATACTCAGTGACGGCAAAAAACTGTTGCTGTGTTGTGACTGTTTCGGGTGTGAATTCGTTTTACCGGGCGATTTAGTACAAACTGGCCTGCCGGTAGTCCCGCGTAATAACAGTTTCGACAAATTGACTCCGCTGACATTGAGGCTAAAATGACACCGTAACCAGGGGCCTGATGATAATTTGCTGCATGATCTTCAACTTGCTAAGATCCAGTTGCTTTGGTATGGTAGTATGTAATCATTATGTAATTAACTTACCGAGTACGCGCAAATATACATAAAAGTGTAAGGTAGGTTTTAATTTAAGGTAATTGTTTATTATGATGTGGGGTGTTTATAGCTAGACGTGTCTTTATAGACAGCCTATGAAAAGTAAATAAAACTTTTTCACAAATATTTATTACTAAGACATTTAAATAAGCAAAATGGAAGTAGTATTTACTATTGAAACAATTGAGTTAACCGCAGACTGTTGTCAACTGATCCAGGTGGGAATAGTAGAGATAAAAGTCAGGTGTTAAGCATAGTCTTTTAAGTCACAGAACTAATGGGGGAAAATATCCCAGTAGTTTTGTCAACAGAACTACTCAACAGAACAGGTGGGAGTAAACGATCCAAATCAATACTAGTCGCACAGATAACATAATACACCTAGTCGGAAGCTTCGCTGCTGCATATCTTCCCTCTATGGCAATGCTTACAAATTAAAAACAAGAAAATAATATAGAAACACTGAATTAATAAAACGGTTCGTAAAAGGCATTTTATGAGGAAAATCATGTTGGTAGTTGTGACCCGGCTTACCGCCCGCAATAACATAACCGTTTGGACAAATTGTGGCTGGTCCGGGTCTGGATTAGCAGCTCCGTAGAACGTTTCGTAGACGGCCTTCGCTTTCTGATAATTGATATTAATGACACCGAATAACTATAGTTTATATCACTCTTGTGCTGTTGCAAAAGAGGAAGGTCGGCTATTTTACCAATTTTTTACACCTTCACTGCATAAATATAATTTACTAGCTTCGTCTGCGTGCCCCTAATATCCCGCGGGACATGACACCGGAAAAGTATCCTTTGTCTGTCTCCTGTTTCTAAGCTGCCAATTTTCGGCCAAATCGGTTCAGCTGTTTTTGAGCTATAAATAGTATAACTACCACGAATTTCTAGTATTATATTATATAAATTAGTTACTGATGTTAGGTATAGGTACTAATGCCTACAAATTACCCAATTATAATTGTAAATGTTTTGTAAATATTTATATAAGGTATTAAACAGATTTTGTAGGTACCAAATTTGTGTATTGCAGCTAACTTATTATTATTTTATATAAATGATTCGTTTGACATTATTTGCTTGCTAATAACTGAATAACCTAAATAAAAATGCATGTTTAAACGAATTTCCTTTTAAAATTTTAATTAAGTTACCCCGAAAGCGAATCCAAATTAGTTTTTTAAAACAAGCCTTTCTAAATAGTAAACAAAATGAATTGCCCGCCCTAAGCAAAGTTTAATCCGTTTTTATTACGAAGAAAAGAAGTAATTACTCTACCCTTAGCGCTGCTATAGAGGGAACGAGCTCGAGGTAGAAATTTCCATAGATTTATCATAAGCAAATTAAGTTTATAATTAAAAACAGGACTTTTGTATAGACTTTATTTGAATATGTTAATATTTTTGGCCAGTTTAGGTACCTACCTTTATATAGGATTACTCTTTGTTTTGTAAGAAAAGAAATAGAACTAAAACCGTGTTCTTTTAAATTCTAATCAAAAATAAACAAATCACATGTCGCAGAAACGCAGTACTCATATCTCAACTGAAGTAGTTTATTCTGTGACTGAAGTAACACAACCCTCCCACCACATTTACTATCTTTCACAGCGTAATTATTCCATTAGCTGAGCAAATAACGATAAACTCACGATTAATCAATCGCTAGTATAGAGCATTGATTTAATTCAGTTATATTAAGATAACTATGGTTGTTATCACGTCGCTATAATATACTTACCTAGGTACTATATACTTAGGTTATCAAAAAGCCATTTGACATTATTAACAACCCGATCAACATAATAAAATTAGTTTTCTTTTTCATAGGTAAAACCTTTTTTAAAAAAGAAAATAACAATTAAAAATTGGTTAATTTAAAGAGTCAGTTTAACACACATTTGAATAATATCCACCATTTTATTTTTCTGACTTTGACTAGATCCGTAATTTGCTACTCTTGTCTATAGCGTGGTGGGTACCAAGTATCATGTTGGTATTTTTGTCCTTTTGCAGTACATTTTTCAAACACCACCACACCGCTGGAACTTTCAATTAAGTTATTTGAAGACTTTAGCAGCCATAGGGTTGTCTCTACCCAGTTTATACCTCATCTTAGGAATGTCAAGAAGCAGCATCTTCAAAAATATTGACTTAAAATAAAGCGGGATTCACACCTGTTCACCAGTCGGAAAAGGTGTAGACTCGATAATGAATAAGGTAAGGGGGGTCTCGAAACTGTATAAGACGGCTTTATCACTTCATCAAGATACCAGTGAAATCAATTTAAGGCCCGTAAGGCCGTGAGGACTCACCTAAGAGTCCCTAAAAGTCCCGGGCGGCGTCCCTGCCCCGTCTCTCGCTCGTGCCCGTTTATAAACGGTTTTATTGCTTTCGGAGCAACCGAACATTATTAAACTTTTCCAATTTCGATTTATCACGTAGCTGTCGGAATTTAATACCGCCCTACCTTCGGCGAAGGCGATCGCCCGCCGCGTGATTACAATACACGTCGTTAATAATACGAGCTGAGTGCGGGCGGGTGCTCCGACTCTAACAGCTCACAATTAGGTACCAGCTGACTCCAGCCCGCCTCTCCCGGGACTTCCACCGCCCTGAGATACGAGGCGATCACTCCTCCGTCACAACAACTTATAGGTATACATAGGTACCGACACGTAAGTTCACGTTTTCAAAGCGAGTTTCATAACAAAATGAAGTCTAATATCTGTCGGGGTTCAAATTATGAAGCTAAAACTGTAGGTTATTGAAAACGTGACTTACATTTACATGGCATTCAGCTACGAGATTTCATATGTAGATACGAAATGTGTTGCATATAAAGTGTTATTACAATTTACACGGATTTTAATAAGGGCGCAGGGTTTGCGCAAGATTGGATGAAATGAAAAGTGTGATGGGATAAGGATGAGGATCGAAATGGAAGCAGGGGCATAAAATGTGCGTCTTATGAATCCGGTTAAATATGTTTACATGTACCTATATATTGTTTAATCAATGTCACCACTAGGTACCCGCACACATCCTTGGCGCGAAATCTTGTCGGACCTGCGATGCAATCTACTCGCATTCAAAGGGCCAATCAAGCACCAACCGCTGCCATCCGCGCCCCTTATCTCCCCAGGCAGAGTCACACTTGGACAGCGCTAAAATGCTTGTTAAAAAAATGTGTACAAGCAGATGTTAACTTAGTTTTTTTTTTTTAAATAATGGTTCTTAATTTTAGCAAAAAAAGGCTCTTGTTTATTGCAACGCCGTATACCTACATTACCAGTCTGAAAAATATTCTCGAATCTAAAATCCCTCTAGCACTAATTCAATTTCAGTGAAAAGGTGCTAGCAGGCCAATTTTTATTGCTCGGGAAGTTTTCCCGGCAAAAATGAGGTTTAATTTGCCGAGTGCGGCCCTGCGGGGCTCACGTACTGGCGCTCGTAAGTTCAATGGAGGTGTTGATTAAAAATATTTCCCATGTGTGGCCGGATAAGGCCCAATTGGGCTGGCAATCAGCCGCCCGCCCGCCGCTAATCATGCCAGTTGCGAACCACTAGCCGCACATAGAATTCACGTAGCGTAATGTGTGAGAAAAGTATAGCCTTTTCTTTTCATCTAGCGCGAAATCTAGGTTTCAGAAAGTTTCTACAACTTTAAACCCATTTTAAAAATCATTTAATATCTGGCGCAACACATTAGTATTGAAATTCAGCAAGGCGATATGGATCAGTTCAGCTAAATGTAGACTGTTTGCAACAGTCAGAAGTTAGCTCAATTACTTCAAATTATAAATACTAGTTCTAAATTTTGTTTAGTTTGTATAATATTTTTGCAATATTATTATTTACTTAGATTAGAATGCTGCTTAAACAGACTGAAATCTCAGTGTTGCTGTTTTTAGATTTCTTGAAAATACTTTATGCAACGCAAACATTACATGTACATTTTTCAAGGAACCAGTAAGATAGTATCATCATCCAACTCCACCCATAATCTACCTTTCTCAGAACTGTACGTGTGTAGTTAACTTCGCCGTGCTACGTCCACTCAGACGCTATTAAAGTTTCAGATACCAAAGTATTTAGAGATGAAAAACTTGCAAATGAATGGCTAATACTAAAAGCGTCTGAATGCTTGCCATAGCCGAGACAGTTCGGCGTGTACAAAGCGCGCCCGTTGACAAAAACAACCACTCCTTTCTGGGAGTGCATTTAATTGGTCGGATATGTTAAGTGCCTGCAGAGATCCAGTCTTAAATACTTACTCTTAGTACCTACTTATAAATAATTTGTAAAAGAAGAAAAGTTTTTTATACAAAATAATATCATCATCTTTCAGCTGTCTCGACTCAGTTTGACGCTTTCGGTATGAAATTTCCTCCTTTAAAAGGATCTTCAAAGGGGAAATCTGTTTTTTTTTTTTTTTTAAATTCCAGCTTTCCTCTTTAATCTTTACGGAGGATTTTCAGGAGAAAGCTGGAATAAGCCGGCCCTATTGTGGCAAGAACATACCTGAGTATAATTCTTATCATTGACAAAGGTACCTAAAATTACCTGAGAAAAATGACGTCCTCGATGTAGTTCGCTACAGAGTTAACCAGACAGGGTTTCTTCCATTGATCTAAATTTATGGGAGAGCACATGCCAGCCGCATTATACTCATACCATTGGGTGTCTTGTCACTCAGTTTAGGGCTACCACCTATCCCAATTTATCGGGATTTTCCGAGTTCATGCTACAATGATTATAAATCCTTTTGTGGCAGAACCTGGATCAGTACTTAATTATATCCTCCCTAGAATCCCTACAAATTACGATGGAACCGAGAATACTTACCAACGTTATAACAAAAAAGTATTTACCTACAGTCTGGATCTGTAATCGCTCAGCAAAAGAAAACATATCCAGAGTTCCGTTTGTTTGAAACACGACATGATCAGTTTTCTTTTACAAAAATCAGACGACCATCAGAACTAATATGGTCAACCTACTCAATGCCAGGTTTTTGCGCGCCACAGTGTCTAACAAGACTTGAATAACTGATCGTCTTTGAACAGCATTTGATGGCTTCAACAAGAACATTGCAAGATTGTAACTCGACGATATCTATATTTAACCAAATTTTTGCTTTGATGGTCGGAGTAATGCGATTAACTTAAAACTAGGTGATAGTACATTTCAAGTCGGCGCTACTTGTGAAGGACTTTGTAAGTACTGAAAGCTAAAACTTTTATATGGGATATGTTAAATCGTGGCAAATAAGTTAAATTAGTACTTCGAACAGCCATTGGCTATTTTGAAGAGCTCCAAGTGTGCAAAACAACTACCTATATTCCAAGGACCTACCTACTTAGAAAAGAAATAAAATGTGGCGTTGATGACTTTCCTTGAAAATTACAAATGAAGGCATCTACTAGATTTCAAAGAATACTGATAGAAAACGGAGCCTGCACCTAAACCTGTCATCCTGCTCGATTAGGGCCGTTTATTTTATTGAAGCACCTACTTATTCGCTGCCGGGAGTTTTTACCGCGCCATTCCAGGGTGCGTCTGCGCAGAAATTTGATCAGGTTTTGCCACTGCATTCACTTGTTAAAGAAACGTCGTGAGTTTTCTTACTTTTTGCAATTGTTGACGTTAATTAGAAAGCAGTTTTCTAGGAGATTGTTACCTGCAGTGCTTTTATTTTTACTATCCAGGAATTTCACGATCGTAAACACTCCTTTACTGTATATGTGCTGTGCATAGTGTCCTAGCATGGATACTATGTACAGTACAATCAGTCTGATCAGTTGAGTGAGTTGCAATTATCTTAAT